>CM046833.1:0-58305 GCA_025618425.1 Heliocidaris tuberculata | reverse complement strand
CTCAATCCCACGAATATTTTCAATGACTAATGGAGTTAGGAATATCCGCTAAGGTAGCTTAAAAACGTAAAAAATGAAGAAAAAAAAGGCAGGAAAGATACAAATGACAAAATTATTCGAAATCATAATTTTATTTCAAAGAGGCATAACCAAAATATAAGGATGTAGAATTATGCAATTATGCAAAAAAAAAATATGAACATTTCTATTCAAATAAGTCTGATTGTAATTTTAGAAGCACAGACAAAACTAGCAAATTTGCTCCTTGCGCTTTCCTGCGTCTTTACGCGCCATCACCTTTCGCTAACCTCCCTAAATAGTACGGCGGCATAGCTGAAAAATTGTGCACTTTTGTTTAAGAGAGTTTTTATGCTCACATTTTCAGGCCAGAATGAGCGTCTTGAAAGGCGTTTAGTTCAAAACACGGTTGCGTCCTAACTCATTTTCGTATAATTGCCGATTTAAAACGCCAATTTAAAACGCCGATCGAAAACTCACAAAAAGGTGCTCTTCGAATCGGCATTTCTCCAAAAAAAAAAAAAAAAAAAAAGGTTTCTAGGGAAGCATAAACGCACAATCATTTGTTAACGCGTTTATAATGACGTCTAAATGTGTTTCCGGTCCACGTGAAATTCAGCGCGCCGCTAGTGCATGCATATATAGCGTGGTAAATCAAAACTTTCGATAAAGTGCGCGCCCCAACTTGACTTGCCCTCCCAGGGTCAACGTGGCACGCGCAATACAGGTTTACGAATCCACCTGCAGAGCCTGAATTCGCCTGGAGAAAACAAGCATAAACAGTACCCCGTGGAAATGAGTTTTAGATTGGGTACGTTTATGCTTACTTTGTGAAGGCAGAATGAGCGTTTTTCTTAACTTCGCATGAAGCTATTGATATTATTTGAATTTCCTTTAATACTGTTAAGGAATAGTTGATTTTTTGATGGGTTACATGACCTCACAGCAATGTTGGAAATAGATAAATAATTGCTTTGTTTATAAGTGAGTATTAATGGAAAGAAAAAGAACGAAGTTAACTAATACATAAATATCTTAGATAATCATAGCCTAAGACAGGGGCGGATCCAGGATTTTGTATAAGGGGGGGCGGGGGGAGGGCACATAAATGCAGGATTGTCAACTGGGAAACTGCTTGTAGGGAGATCCGTATTTTTTTGGTCTCGCCAGCCCTCCAAAAGTCGCTCAGTGGGGGGGGGGGGGGGGTATGGAGTCCACTTTCCCTCCATAATTCTCTGACAAGAAAGAAAAAAAAATCCGTTTCCAGGGGGGGGGGGCAAATTTCATTGTTTTCTTTCAAAGGGGGTGGGGGGGGGCACGGGCTGGGGATAGCCCCCCCTAAATTCGCCACTGGCCTAAGATATATATTAAAATACATATATTAAAATTAAAATTTTAATTATTATAATTTTAACTGACACAACACAGGTAAAAACAAAATAGTCGTAAGTCAAAACTCAACACTAATACAATGGATAATCCTTCTGCATGAAAAACATATCTGTAAAGTATTACAATCAGGATATTGTACAATTTGAAATTATGAGAATCTGTGGTACATGACAAGTTTGTTGAAACATATGGGCTAGTACATACAGAATCCTCAGAAACATGTGCCATGCGTCTTATTCATTTAATAAAATGGATGAGGTAAGGTAGGGGCTGTTTTGGAAACTCGTTATTTTGCAACGAAATTGTTGATATGTAGGTTTTTTCCCCTAAGTGGTATCCAACATTCTGGGCAACAGGGAGCCATTCACTGCATAGTGGATTTTTCACCAGAATAGCGGTAAAGTCAAGACAAAGCCTGAGTCAAGACTGAGATTGAAAGATTCCAATAAAGGGCTTCCTCATATGTTGTGTAGTCTTAAACTAAAATTATCTTGGTGGCTCGTTTTTGGATACTTTCTAGGAGCTGACAATTTCGTTTCGTTAAATTTCCATTGAACACAGGTGCCCCATAATCAAGAATAGGGCGGATGTACCAACAATACACTAATCATATCACACAGAGGTAACCTATATTTCTTTAGACACCTTAGCTTATACAGTTTAATGTTACAGTGATTCAGTAGTTCAGACACATTTGAGTCCCACTTGAAGTCCGATTGTATGATGATACCTAAGATTTTTGCTTTATCAACCGAGTTCAGGATATTATTTATCCCCAATTGAAAGTGGAATTGGGACTACCGGATTCTTTGAGAAACAGATTGACATGACAACACATTTTGTGGGGTTTAATGTCATGTTATTCTGAAGGGACCATTCATGAAAGTCATTCAGGGCATGTTGCATATTTGAAGGTTGGTTACCTCTCCTAGATTCTGAAAGTGTCAGGTCGTCCACATATTTAAAATATTTCACTTTTGAATCTTTACATGCATCGTTTATCATAAGAAGGAAAAAAAGTGGTCCTAACTTAGTCCCTTGTGGTACACCAGAACGAAGAACTGCATGATTTAATAACTTTACAACATACCTAACGCACTGGTGTCGGTTTTCCAGAAAATTTATAATCCAAGCAATGAGGCAAGGCCTTACTTTTGAGGTGATTAATTTTGGGGCTAGGATATAATGATCGATTCGATTAAAGGCTTTAGAAAAATCTGAGAGATATATGCATAATTTAACAACTGTTTGGTGCTTTTAGATAAAAGTGCACAATTCTGCCCAAATCAGGAGCTAAGCCGTCATACTAAAACGAAATGAAGAAAGGTGAAGCATTTTGGAATAAATCCGAAAGTCGATTTCCGGTGGAACACCGGCGCAACAATCTACATAAAAAGAAGTGCATAGAGATTACCTGTAGACAACATCATGCTCATCCGTCTATGTCTGCACAGGCATATTGTTCACCTGTTAGTGTGACATGAATTCTACTGAATTGAACAATAGTTGGCGAAATCGACGCTAGTGAAATAACACTTCGTGAGCATCGGGGCCTAAAATATTCAGGACGAAACTAGCCGCGCGGAGCGAGCGTCTGCCTGTATTGCGTGGAAATTATTGGCTGTCGTACCTGGAAAACATGTTTTTAAATGGTGGGTTCAGTTGCTTAGAAATATAAATAATGAGATCGCGGACTTATCACTTTTAGAACTGTGCAAGTAGTGATAAATTGCTAATGTACTTGAAAATGAATTATGTTGTTGACCTATGGTAGTGATGACTAATTTACAGTGCAATTGTTGTAAAAACATTGATACCTATATCGAGGGACATACAAGAAACATAAATATATGAAAATGATAAATGACAACACTGACTTAGTAAAAAAATCATTAAAAAAAAACAACTTATTTCCAGGGTACTGCAGCTGACAAATTCAGATAATATTCGGGGCGGGGTGGGGGGGGGGGGGGGGGATCTAAGGTAAAACAGACCCCGGCACCCCAAAAAGTACAGTAAGCCTAAAGATTAATCATAAACGACATAATAAACTATGAGCAGGTCGATGATTCAAGCTTCAAATGAGATTTATTCTTTTGACAATTCATTCGTTTTCTACACATTAGATCACTGACGCATGCAGCTCGTTACAGGCCTGTCATAATTATATTTTCATTAATTGTTATTAATTATAAAGCCTCTGAGCCGAGTTTTGGTGAGTTGTTTTCTATCGAAGCGGCGCTGCAGAAATGGCACACTGAGCATGCTGAGAGAATCGGAAGAATTGATGGGATTTTGAATTTCGCGAAGGCTGCTGTGGTTACAACTACCAACGATCTTGCAAAAGAAATCATAGGCTGTGGACTTCCCATTCTTTCTGAGGATCACCCGCAGGATACAATTGAGAAGAGGGTCTTCCATGATCTCCAGACAGTGCTTCAGCTCTCTGATCAGGAAGTTAATAAATTTTCCGATCCGATGGCTGCGGCAGCACTGAAGATGTTCAGTGTTTGGAAAGGGAAGCTACGCATGGATCAAGTAGACCATCGTGCATCTCTATATGCGGGTTTGCAGAACATCAAAAGACAGACAGTTGCAGATGAATTTATTGCTGGTATGTCGGTTAATAGACCGCTTGTACGACACATGCTTGGGCCACAATTGCACCGCGGTTAATATCCTTCACTAACAGAATGATTAACTTGAACCCTACATCAAACAATATACCTAACCCAGGGGCGGCGCTACAGGGGGGGCAGAGTGGGCGACCGCCCCCCTATGATTTTTCAAGTAGTGAAAAAAGAGAAAAGAAGAAGAAAAAAGAAGAAAAGGAGGAAGAAAAGGGAAGAAAAGGGAAGAAAGAAGAAAGAGGAATATTAAAAAGAGAGGTCTTAAACATATATCCCTAAAATTACCCCTGTTATTTAATGGAGAAAAAATATGACGTCATCTTTAGGTCGTCTTGCCCCTCCTATCAAAATACCCTGGCGCCGCCCCTGACCTAACCCTAACGATAACCATAAACCTAACAAAAAATTCAGTTGCAACGCAAACCCTATATCTTTGATGAAATGAAAGTCGGAGCAATTATTGCCGGAGTATGTGTCGGAGCACCGATAGACCAAGCAGAAACTGAATTATGCTACCAATACCCAAACTTGAAAGTGGAATAAATTCCCTTTCCTTCATCACTGGTAGGCCTAGGACGCACTGCTCAAGAATCAATATAGGAAATCATGAATGAAACAAACTATTCTTGAAAATAGACGCTTGTAGGGTAAATATCTTAAATTACTACATAATCTGCCCTTTTCACAAATTGTTTTCATTGTCAATGATGCTTTCTTGACATAAATTCCTTTGTTTTTGAAGAGATTCTATTCAACATATAAGCGACTACTTTTTTTCTGATGGTTTATTTTTCCTTATTATATGATAATTAATTACAAGTATCAATTTCAATTTAATTTAATTATTGCATAAATCTCTTGCTGAATTCCGTATAGATGATGATTCATGTTCATTGGCCATTTTTTCACTTTCAGTTCTTTATTTAATTCATTATTGTTCATGATTAAATGGACCTATTTTCATTGCTATAAACTTCAATTAGGACAATTCATTTTCATGAGACAGACTGCCCCTAAATTTAGCAATATTAGTGGAATCGTGATCTTTAAAATAAAGTTATTCGAACAACAAGTAGTACGTATGTTGGTTATATTTTGCGCTAAAAGATTGTCTTCATCTTGTATTCAACTAATTTCGAACAGGCAAATACCGCAGCTCTAGAGAAACAAGTCTCGTATTCATCCAAGATTTGGTCGAGCATATGGATACAATCCAACTTAAGACCCTCGGGAACTTACTCAAGCTGAAGGGAAAAGAGGAAGACTGGTGTATGTCATCCACGGAGATGTCACAGAGGATCTGTGATTGGGTGCAAGGATGGACCAATGAAATGGACAGTTCAATACTGGAGTCGCTGAAACCGTTACAAACAGTCACATCAGTAAGCCCTATGGCTGACTTTGCTTTGAAGCACAGGGATTTCAACGATAAACTGGTAGAGCTAGGATTCCTAGATCTAGCTCGTGAGATCATGAATATAGAGCAACAACTCTAATAATTTTTCAGTAGTATTACCTTCACACTGTAAAAAAATAACCGTAAAATTACAGGTTTTCTCGCCCTTGAAATTACAAGTTATTGCCGTTATTTCAATTTTACAGTCTTTTTTCTGTAAAACAACGGCAAGTTTGTTGATTTACCGGAAATCAGCATGCATATATTTACAATCGCCCGACATAAAACACTGTTAAAAAAACCATTCTGTCATATTTTAACAAGTTACCCTGTTAAATTACCAAATATTGGGGAAAACACTTATATGAATATTCATGATTTTTTTAGGAGCGTATGGTTTGGAGTTGCCCTATTTACTAACTGTCACCAAAGGCATAAAAAACTATAAGGGGTATATAATAGATTGCACTAGATTGAACTAACTGGATAGGATAGGTCTATGATAGGACAGGTTAAGATAGAGAATAGGATAAGTCAAAGCAGGATAGGTTACACTGTAAAAACTAACTGTAAAACTACAGACTTTCTGGCCCTTGGGACTACAAGTTATTGCCGTTATTTCAATTTGTGACCCTCCATCACAAAACGACCAATAAGTCGCAATGAGAGTTTTAGAGTAAACAGCTGAGAAAGGTGGTTTGGGTGGAAATTTTGATTTTAAGTTTTTTGTAATTTCTGAAAGTTCATTATTAATCTACCATCTGACAAAATTTCATGGTAAAATACCATGTTGAAATATGTTTTTACTCTCATTCAAAATGACCATGTTTTCCTGGACATTCAAACTTTGTGTGTCAACTTGCTGGGATTGTACTTCACATCGCTTTCTGGTATAGCTTAAAAACTATGCACTGTCTGATATTCAAAATCTAAAGAAACACAGAAATATATCTATTCTGAAGGTATAGAAAGTTTTAATCCAACTTCACAGTGCATGCTAGGGAGTTTTGACTCAACCTTTAGTGCGACAAACAGTAGGACATATATTAGGCGCTCTTAAATGGTCACTCTTCTTTCAAGCCGTTTTCTCTATTGTTTTGGTCATTAGCCTGTCTGACATGTTGACATTCTCCTTGTAATTTACAAGGGTTTTCTTAGTCCATACAAGACAAGTTATACATCATTTTAAAGCTTAGAATCTAAGCTTTCAAACCGTGCTGAAATTAAAAAGATCCAAATTTCGGACTTATTGGTCGTTTTGTGGTGAAGGGTCACATTTTACAGTCTTTTTCCTGTAAAAAAATCAGCAAGTTTGTTGGTTAACCGGAAACCAGCATGCATATATTTACAATCGCCCGACATAATACTTTTTTTAATAATAAAAAACCCTTTTCTCATATTTTAACAAGTTACCCTGTTAAATTACAAATCGTTTCCATGGTTCCATTTTAATTTACATAAATTTTCCTGTTAGAAATTAAAGTTTCTACTATTTACCCCCCCCCCCCCCACAAAAAAACAAAAACAAAAACAAAAACAAAACAAAACAAAACAAAAAAACCCGGAAATCTGTTATTTCACATGTACTGTGGGAAAACGGGCACTCCCGGCACCTGGCTGCCAGGAAATTTTCCGTGAAAAAAAACGGCATTTTTTTTTTTACAGTGCATAACCAAATGGGACCCTGTATAACAAATCTGCAGATTCAGTTCCTTCATATTTTGGATATAATTAAACAACATAAAATGATATAGGTGGATGACAAAGATTACAAATTAATTATATTTAAAAAAGAAATGTAACAAGGCATAGGGACTTCCGTTTGTATCTCAGGAATAAACATGTATATAATTGCCATAATGACGTGTGTAGTGTAATTTTAATGAGAACATCGTTTATATTCCATAATTCTCATGTACAGCTATAAAAGCTATAAAGTTCCAAAGAAATGAGTGTGTAGTCCCATGTGCATCTTTTGGCCAATGAAGTATTCAACATTATTAAATTAAATTTAATTAAATTAAATTAAAAACAAAATTAAAGCTACTTCTTCATTTCTGTTACAGAAATGAACTAGGTTAAGATTCATGAATACGGTTTTATTTTTAAAATTTCATAGGTATAAAATTTATGTAGCAAACGTTTGACCTTAAAATTAGGTTTTCCGCTCAATTTTCATGTGATGAATGTTGACCTAATCCGTTTGCACGCACTACGCATGCTGTTTGTTTTCAGGATTATTGTGGCCGCCGTGCTTGAGGTTCCATTGGCCCGATCGGGAATGGTTTCCTAAGGTAGGAGCTGCCCGTACCAAAAAAAAAAAAAAATCTCTTTAAGTTAATACTGTTGTTATTCTCACAAAGATACTTGTTATATTCTAATTGTACTCGGTGAACACAGGAAGTCCAGTTACTAGTTAAACTTCATGTTTCCTCCAAGAATGTTTCCGTATATAATGTTCAACTTCTGTAATATAATTGTATCTGTATAATAGACATATTTCCCAACAAATCTCATAATTCGATGAGGGAATTCTAGATAAAATATGACTTTCAGGTATTTATGTTAATATTCGATGCTGAGCTTTAAAAATAGAAAAGGAAAAAAAAAGAAGAAGAAGAAGAAGAAGAAGAAGAAGAAGAAGAAGAAGAAGAAGAAGAAGAAGAAGAAGAAGAAACATTACGCATTATATATGACTTCCACAACAGACATATACTGATACTGGACATTAGTTCATACAAGATATGATAGTTGTTTTACCATGTACATGTAAAGTTATTGTTTTGTAGATTAAAACAAGGATATTCACCCGTTTGGTTATATCACCTAAAGGTAGAATGTAAGTTCTTTTTAAGACAGCATTTACAAATATACTAACTCTGTTAATCTCAAAATAACGTATATTTTAATTTGGATGATCTCACCTCAAAAGATTTCTTTCGTTACTTTTTTATCTTACATGTATATTAATTAATTACTAAATGAATAAGTGTTAATTGATTAATACTTAAATAATTCACAAATGTTCAGAGTGTGTTTATTTGTTTGTTTGTTTGTTGTTGTGGTTGTGTGTGTTGTTGTTGTTGTTGTTTTTTTCTTGGGGGGGGGGGGGGTAGGGGTTTATGTTTGGTCACTTTTCATGTGGTTCCTAAGTCAAATATTGGAGTTTTTTGTAGCCATTTAAATATATCGAAATATGGTATAATGTTATGTAATTGATTCTTTTGTTATCTGAATCCATTTGGTGTCTGGGCGTTGTGGCGTGCGCCTGTAATCCAGCTAACAATAGAAGTTATAAATTGATTCAGCGAACCCAGGTTTGAGACTGAGTCACGTCTTTCGGATGGTGATGTTAAAGGTCGGTCATCAGAGGTAAATAATCATATCTGATTGATACACGTCTGTAAAAATCCAATTACACACACATACGCTCACACACACACACACACACACACACACATTATTATAATTATCACCTACCTATCCAATACACATTTCTCTCTGTTGTGTGAATTCTACCTAATGTAACATCTTTAACCCACTGCGTACGGGAATGAGAGATTTCAGTAGTCAACGGGTTAAGAGATTAGTTAAAATAAATAATTTTGGATTTGAATTTGAATTGCACACAAGTTTTCACTAAACATTTGACTTTTAATTTTGTCCAGCAAATAATAGCCATCCGTTTATAGTTCTTAAAGGATGCGCGTGTCTTTAAACAAACGCTAAAATCTAGGACGCGTTAAACGGGTAAAACAACATAAATGAAATATTGATCTAGGACATCACTAGCGATACTGGCTACTTATATTTGCGTAATATAATTGGACGAAAAACAACTGCACATATCCGCGCACACGCACGCATCCACTCATACATCAACACCTTTTACATGTTTTGGAGTGCACCCTGGTTATGGGGTGTGTATGCAGGGGCGGCGCCAGGGTATTTTGATAGGAGGGGCAAGACGACCTAAAGATGACGTCATATTTTTTCTCCATTAAATAACAGGGGTAATATAGAGTTATATGATTAAGTCCTCTCTTTTTAATACTCCTCTTTCTTCTTTCTTCCCTTTTCTTCCCTATTCTTCCTCCTTTTCTTCTTTTTTCTTCTTTTTTTTTCTTTTTTCACTACTTGAAAAATCATAGGGGGGGGGGGCGGTCGCCCCCTCTGCCGCCCCTGTGTGTATGTGTTTGTATGGAGGTCTTTTTGTGTGTGTTGGTGCTTGCGCGTGTGTGTGCCGTGGAGGTGTGGGCTGTGGGCTTTACGACACATGCTCCCTGTTAATTACGTACACTAACCGAATTCTGAACTTCAACCTTGGACCAAACTCTACACCTAACCCTAACTCTTACCCTTACCCTAAACCTAAGCTTAAACCCAATTGCAACCCTAACCTTAACTTTATATTTTTCACGAAATAAAGCCCGGAGCATATAACAGAGCACCGTGATGTGTGTGTAGGAGGGGATATATCTAGGTGTCGGGTGTGTTTTGGGGTGGGGATGTGTGAGCGCGCGTATGGGTGCGTGTGTGTGTGTGTGCGATGCGTGTTGGGTGTGTGGGCATGTGTGTAGGTGGTGATTTATGTGGGTATGGGATGGATTTGGATTGTGTGTTCGTGGGTGTGTGCGTGTGTGTGCGATGGGTTCTGTGGGAGTGCGTATAAATGGGGTGTGAGAGAATGAGTTCAGAGGTTTGGGAGGATGAGAGAAAGGGGGGAGGGATGACAGAATGGTGAGTGGGCATTTTATTAAGTTCACAAAACTGTTACTTTTGAGAGAGAGAAAAAAAATAAAATCCATACGACATGAAACACCTGTACACCTGATATTTCTTAGTTATGGTTACGAAGTAACGAGTCAAACACTTCGATTGGTTAGGGTGCGGTAAAATGCTATTGTTACTACATGCATTGCTCCACGTTCCTTCTTGCCGCTGACACACAGACAAAATGTTCTTAATTTATGATATCTGAAAACGTGATGACTTTACAAATCATAGGAGTTGTAAGTCATCACGTTTTTACAATGCTATAAATACTACGTTTAAATATCAGTCCCACCATGATGATCAAAAAATCCTCATCAGTGCAATCACGAAAGGTTTAAGTGCATTCCATTTGTTTACTTTTACATAGTTCACACAATTAGATGCAAATCTCAATCCAAATGCTTTAGAAAAAAAAGGCGCTAACAAATTTTGTAATTTGAACTTCGAGACAGCAGCTGTCACAGGGTTATCGCTTCCAAATTGTTTCAAGGATAAAAAACAAACAACATTATCAAAATATCTAACAATCGATGATCGCAGGAGCTCTCTGCATAAAGGTAAGGGCAAGATTTGCCATGGGGTGAAGCTGGCGTCTTTGCCCCCAAATATATTTTCCTGCGTCTAGATTGTGAAAACAAGCGAAAAAATAGAACAGAAATGTTTACATTTTAATATGTTAATGACATCCATTGGTGTTTCATTATTTATCAATTTTTAGCAATTCTAATTTCGTCTTGATTATAAAAGACAAAATATTGGTACCGGAACTTCCGAAATTTTGGGGTTGTGGCTGCAATCTCCTAGCGCCCCCACCGAACCTTGCGTCTATGGATCTCTATTGCGAGCAAGTTACTCCGTTAAAGCAACCGTCATCTTGCTTTGAGGACATCTAAAGCTCAGGCGCAAAGTAATCTGGATGATGGAGTAAATATTATTAACATAATATTACGCACTTGACATGCTTGATGACAACAGCTTTGTCAGGCGATTGTTTAAAAAGTCTTTTTAAACAATAGAAGTATTAGTAAGTAAATAACAAACTTATGTAATTAACATAGAGACACACATCGGTCTCTAAGGAAAAAAAAAACAAGGCATAGTTGATAGAAAATTACTTTTAAAATAAAAGATGAGGAATCAGTAACATATACAGACACTCGCACGCACACACTATGAATAGTATAGTAGCAGCCACTGAAGTAATATTTGGGGTCATTTTATTTTATAGTTGTTTTTAATCATTACATAGTCCATCGTTAGAGGGTAGTATGAATGATAAGGCCTGGGTCACATGACCCTGGTGAGTCACGTCCAAATCGTTCGTTGAAATTGCATCAGTGACTAAAATCAAAACACTTCCATTGAACACAACACTGAAATAATATCTATCCTATCGGAGACTCATATGGATGTGGAAGAATCATCAGTGATTTACATAAGAGTCGCCGAAAGATATATTTTTACACAGGTTGGCCTGAAGGAGCTCGGCCGAGACTACAAATTTGGAGGACTCGATTAACTTATTATAGAATACTTCAAATCACCAGTAAATAGCTAAGCATTTTTAAAAATGACTTGTTAGAATACGGAACGGTGTAAGAAGAGGAGGTTTTCAATATCATGAGCAACTTACCCAAAACGGGATGGGCGTCAGACCATTTGGTCGGAAAGAGGGGGACACTTAAAAAGTTGAGTTCTAGTCTTGCGATTACATTGTGAAAGAATCTTACTGTCTCAAAGCAATCGGGAAATGTTGTTTATGTCTACATAAGAATAGGTATATACTTTTAAGGTTTTGGAGTCACCAAAATGATAATAAATTTACCCAATCTCTCTGAAAAGCACATGGATGAGAAAACGCACACATGTGGCATGAATCATTGGTCCCACACAATTCAACTATTTCTTGCCATAAAGGGCATTGGAAGAGAATGGGAGAAGGCTCAAAAAGTATTTTTCACCTTTTCCAGAACTAAACCTTCTCTTTAATCCCCTGGCATGTCTGGAGCCTGCTTTTCCGCGAACCCTGACACAAGAAGTTATTGATAGATAATTTCAAAGTTTACCTGATTATCATGTACCAAACAAATTTGATTCATCGCAATATTATTCAAAATGCACGATACCTTTCAAAGTCTTCAAAAGACGAGACCACCCAGCTTGATCACAAGCGTCGTACAGCTCCTTTCTCTGGTCGATTTGATCAGCACATTTATTTTTCCATTTGCAAAGTTCATTATACGCTGATAAATTGTCGCAATCCGCATCATTCTTGTTCAAGATATGGACAATCTTGTCAAGTGTCTTCTTTGCATTACTTCAGTGGGTTTCCTCGACAATCTTTACAAATGTCCACAACTCAAAACAGGAATTACAGCCTTTGATAAAAACAGAAAATGATCATTTTATAACATATTCATGTCCATCGGAAGGAATGATCTCCTTTCACCGTTTACATTGTTCTTTATTTATTATAGGGACAAGGGGGATCAGCGTAACTTTCCTTTTCATGGACGTTAGTTGCAAGCTAATACATTTTTCCCCATGTTGATGCGTACATTATAAAGATTTGTGTGTTGTTGGTTTTTTTTAATGTTTTTTCATTTTTTTAAAATTGATTATTTTTTTTTACTTTCTCTGTCAGGGTAGGGCAAAATGCACCCAATGACCGCGTATTTAATTACGGAGAATCATATTCTCCAAACCGCCAAGATTTCTTTTATGAATTATCAAGAAGATGTAATTAATAGTTTACACAATGTAAGATGAGTGGAAAAACACAAAAATCAAAGAAAAAATTGTAAATTTTGGCAAATTTGACACGATGTTACGATGGTGGACTATTTCTTCACAGTGGCGTATGTAGACATTGGCTTCAAGCCAGGAGGGGCAGCAAACACCATAATCAAATATGTTCCATGTATTTCAGCAATTTAATCACTATTCTGAGCTCTAATACGGGTGAACATCTTCCCCATCTCTTCCTCATTGGGAAATGCTATCATTTTCATTCGAATAATTCATTTCCTCAATAGCAATGGCATTCAATTAATTTTTTTTTTATTGTGAGTGTACGATGCGAGCGAGCAAAAAATTCGGGCCATATTCCAATTTCAATAGCAGTTTTTCGACAGATACATAATCAAAAATGTGTCCATAATCTTTTGAATTGTATGTTATTAGGAATTGGATATTTCATATTGATTTCAGTTTGATATGTGAGTGATGTTCAGTTTTTCTCTATTGGGCTTTTACTATACGTGAACCGGTTTAGCCTTATATTGATGACACCGTTATCCGAGGTCGCATTGCGAAGGAGCAGAACGTCTTTGTTCCTTGCGCATATGTTATTGAATGAGGGTGGACTGGCCCTTTATCGCATTATATCCAGGCTTGCATAGATGCCACACAAGGCAATGTGAAAAGACTCACCTTCGGCGAACAAGGGTGTCATCGGAATAGCGCTATATTGTTCTGTAAAAAGGGAACGTACAAGTGCATGACCTTTGATAGCAATCAAACCAAATTAAACGAAAGAAAGTGAAAATCGATATGGAGGTAAATATGTCACTGGGTCACACGATAATTAGATGTGTTCAATATCTTTTTTCATAATTATCAGGCTTAATGATGAAAAATTAGAATGTTGTGATTTTCTGTGAAAAGAAGGATTTCGAATTATTTTTCGACATTATTTCAAGTACAAACAATGTCGGCGCTCTTCCCTACGGACCCATATTTCCTTATTGTAAATAATATTGTTTTCTGAACATAATACCAAAAAATGTACCCTATGTATTTATCATTTTCGCATTTTAAGTTATTGTTTGTTAATGATTAATCCAGAGCTTAAGCACCAAATGCAATGTATCATCGAGTGTAAGGTTTGAGTAATGATGTTACTGGGAATGTCTGGTAACTGTGGGTTGTGAGGTTTCAAGTATCAGGAAAATGTTCATAAATTGACTGAATCTTGCTGACAAACCCTAACAGTGATAAACACTGCACACAGATGTTAGAATATTGGACTGCATACCCATGTGGCATCATTGTTTGTCATGAGTTTTCAGTTACATGACCCTCCCCCCGCGACATTCATTGTAAGAAATTCTTCTGCATAGAAAGTAAAAGAGAGTTAAAGCTTTTACATTCTTTTCCACCTTGGTACTACCCAACTTTATCTTATAACATACGGTTTCGTATATGCCCATGCCTACCTGGCAGCCTCCTGGATTAATCACTTATGTGAACATAATTAACCCTTTCAAGACAATTGACCACATTTTGTGGTTTGGCTCAATAACTTTTGATTCAGAGCTCAAAAAAATATACCAGATGCATGAGTAGAAAGAGCAAAAATGTCTGCACACACAGTGCCCATTTTTCTTGCATGACCATATTGCGTTTGACGCCAGGAATTTTAAAAAGGATAATAAGCTTTATCCTTAAAATCCTTAAATTGGCAACACATTGTGTGGTTAAAAAATTTTTTTTTGATTGAAATTGGCAATTTTTTTAAATTTTCAAGAAAATTCCTAACCATGTATATTGTTTTCAAAGACATACATCTTATTAGAATCATGTAGCACTAAAAGAAAAACATTATTGCTGCCAATTTGAAGAACAAAATGTGATCAATTTAGCCCTTAAATAATTTCTGTCC
Organism: Heliocidaris tuberculata; assembly: GCA_025618425.1. Classification (NCBI taxonomy): domain Eukaryota; kingdom Metazoa; phylum Echinodermata; class Echinoidea; order Camarodonta; family Echinometridae; genus Heliocidaris; species Heliocidaris tuberculata. The sequence continues at coordinate 43,430 of CM046833.1, read as the reverse complement.
TGAAAGGGTTAATGAGCAAACTCAAAATTAACTGTTTATCAAATACAAAGTAATATGCAACATGCCTTATATATTTTCTTAACTGTGGAGCGTTTCTTCATCCGTTTGGAAGCAGTAACTGCAACACCAAACATGGTAACAACTAATGTGACAGCTGTATAAAAATATGATATTTTAACATTATTCCCTTCCTCCATCTCATATCCCTCGCAAAATTCTCGACATATACAGTATACAACAATCGTTAGCACACCCTTTAAGAGAGTTTAACATTTCAGTGTAAACATTCATTTCTCTTGACGCGTACGGCGAGCAGCCAGTAGCCTCCCTCGGCTAACTCCCGCGATGGGACGGCGCGGGCACCAGCATCAAGATCTAATACTACCCTTTAACACTTTATAACAGGATTAAAATTAACTTGATGTTATAGACACCTAGTCCTAAAAGTTAGAGGCCTATAAAAGAAAATTAATGTGAGGGCCTTTTTTCTGAAATTTACTTCGATCTACTCCGGGTCGGTCTCAGGCTCAGCGACTATCAATCGCGTCAATCTATTCTAAGTTAGTTAGCGTCCACTGTGTTTTGCTCTAACCGTATATAGATTTAACAACGCGAGATTTATACCATCTAACATTAATTTGCCATATCTAGATCAAAGTTAAATCCAAATATATTTAATTGCTGATGAGGGATATAAAACAAATATACAGGGCCTTTATTCGGAAATGTAGTGCGATCTATGGGGTCGTTCTCAGCGACTACAGTCAATCGTCTATTTCTCTCGGGGCTCTCGCCCCTCGAGGAAATAGACGACTGTAGTCACTTCGACCGACCCCATAGATCGCACTAGATTTCCTCGGGCCCTGTATATTTGTATATTATCTATACCTTATAGGAAAATGATTTAGAACTTAATAAAAATCATTTCACCGACCACATTCCGTTAATAGAGCCCCTCATCATACTTGTGATCACACAAGTTTGACTTAACCTCTTTATGACGTCATGTGCGTATGTGTGTATGCGTTGCATTATTTGCGCGCACGAAAACAGACCAGCAAAATATGGCACATTATAAAATGGATGTATGGATCCTAATCAAATGATTGACTGAGAGCCGGTCACGTGACATGCATCAGTTTTACTGTTAAGTCTACCGTGCATTTTATGACTAACAATAGTGCATTAGGAAAGTATATTGCACGTGTGCGTCAATGTGATTGCTAATGTTAAATCGAGCAGCACGTACCAATTGAAGAAACGCGCGTACGTGTTCGTATCTTGCCCATCGATCTTTCTCGCCCCTGGATAGACGTACGTGCAGTTAGCTAGGCTAGCGCGTACAGCTATTACACGCATCGCTGTACAAAACATGCACATATAAGGTACCGTAATTTCTGCCGGTAGATCCATTCGTGTTACTTTTTATTTCAATGGAACGGTACATTAATTCTGGTGAACGTGACAATGCATGTAGCTATCGCGACAGCTAGCTCCAAAGTTTAAGATCCTTCTATATCCTGAGGAGGAATTGCAACAATTGTGGTTATTGTTTAACTGTATTACTTTGATGTTCAATCAACGATTTTACTGGAATAGCGAGCTTATCTTCATTTGTGATGGATGTACCGTAACGTTACTAGATTAGACTCTTGTGACCTAACTTAGTTAGATCTAAGTTTGGCCCATTCAGTGAGTAGGCATGACCTCTATTTCTCAGTGGAATTCTGAAAGTTTGTGTTTTTAACAAGAGATATTGCTATTCTTTTGGTCCGTGGACATATCAGCTGCTGGTAAGTACCCAGTATACCGATAGAAATTGATAGGGATAGACCTAAGTTCCAATGTTAGATGTACATGTGGACTCGACTAAGACTATAAGTTAGATAGTGACCTAACGTTAGTTAAGTTAGATCTAACTGTCTGAGTACCGGTATATATCTAGATTCTAGTAATTTATCAAACGACAAGGATCCATACATTTCATTTTATAAAACAAATAACACCCGGCTTTCCTTCGTTCATTGGTTAAATTAGCTCACTTGATAACTTCAGAATTGTCCTTCAGAATTGTCCAAAGCCACTCCGCTACGCGTCGTGGCTTCATACAATTCTAAAGTTTATCGCGTGCGCTAATTTTAACGAATGCACTCCCAGCCGTGCGTTATTTGTATAATATTGCACGGCAAGTTTAGTACTGTAGCCTATGGGGAATTCATTGTTCCGTGCAATATGCTCTTGTAGCAGCTCTACTTCAGCTGGTATTTTAATCATTTTTTTTTTCGTCTACTAAACTTTTTCAGAAAGTGCGTATCATTTCCCCAGGGAATCGTTTCGCGGCAGCAGCCACTTTGTTTGTAAACATTAAATTTTTCCCATGTGCACGCGCTTTGCTGGCACGCGTCGACCGTGGAGGTCCACGTGCGTTTTTTTTCTCCACGTGGCTTTTTGGTCACGCCCTTTTGTTTTCGCCATGTGCGTCATAACGGATGCGCGTATCCTGCCCTGTTCCTTGGCTTGTGTGGTTTGCTTAGCGATACCATTCCTTGGTGTTTTTAATCAGTTTTTGTGATAATTTTATGCTTTTTATTCAATGATCATTTCATTGCATTGGAAAGTATTCTTAATTTGTATAAAGAATTTTTATTATTTGTTCTTAATCTGATTGTAGATATTTTTGGTGGTAATCCAATTTCTTTTGTAAATAGATTTTTGGTCTCTATTTTAGCACAATTTTGTCCTACTTGGACATTTTTTCTCTTCTTAAGGGATTAGCCGTGATTGGTCGGTTTTACTAGTGTTTCTTATTGGTGCGTATTAGAACAATTTGATTGGGTAGAAGTCAAGCTTGTTAGGGAACTTAGTTCAGTCGCCTCTTAACCACCGGAGAGTGCGGATCTGTCTGTTTTTCCGTTACTCCCTCGATCGATTTATCTATTGCCTTATTGGATTTATAGGGAACTTTATATATCATAATTCGGAGCCGAATTTCTGGCCCATTTTGCATTCGAGCCATTCGAGGCTTAGACTGATTACGTCTCTGCATTATCACTGCCACTAGAACAATTTAGCATCCCTAGATCTATATCAGCGTTTATTTCGTCATCGAACTGAACTTTACTCACTTCGTCACTTCGAATTCAGCGTCATCGAACCTTCATGGCCATCGACATCAACATCGACATCAACATCGAGCTTTTGTAGCCTTTTTCGTCTTAGACTTATTACGTCTCTGCATTATCAGCCGCTAGAACAATTTAGCATCCCTATTTCAGCGTTTATTTAATCATCGAACTGAACTTTACTCACTTCGTCACTTCGAATTCAGCGTCATCGAACCTTCATGGCCATCGACATCAACATCGACATCAACATCGAGCTTTTGTAGCCTTTTTCGTCTTAGACTTATTACGTCTCTGCATTATCAGCCGCTAGAACAATTTAGCATCCCTATTTCAGCGTTTATTTCGTCATCGAACTGAACTTTACTCACTTCGTCACTTCGAATTCAGCGTCATCGAACCTTCATCGCCATCGACATCAACATCGAGCTTTTGTAGCTTTTTCATCAACCTTCATCGATTCAGCATTATTGTTACATCATTCGTCATTGCACTTCGTTAAACTTTTTCGAGCTTTACATCTTTTCATTCAACGACATCACCAAGTCTTCTCGCGTAAGTTACTTACAGCCAGCAATTTTTTAGATTTTGAACTTTAATCTGAACTCAGAACTCTAAATTAACAGCAGCAATTTTTCACGGACTTTTAATTCCACCTTGTATCATTTTATTCATTTCTACACAGAGCTAAATTCTTATAATAAAAAGGGGAAAAGGGAATTTCTTTTGTTTTGGTATTTTAATTTATTGTCGGCGTCAAAATCGTAGTCTTTATCTTCTTAGTTTCATTTTCACCATCCTCAAATTACACATCATTCCCAATTTTTTTCCTAAATTGGTGACCCCGACGTGATACGAGGGGAAGCATTAAAAGAATTGTGATCGTACAGTTTTCTAATCTTAGACTAAGATCTCACGTTACATTGCCTAATTAATTTAGCTTTGACGTAATTTTGGCGACTTTAGCTGTTAGTGTTAGGTTCCTAACTAGAGTCTAGTCTATGACACATTTTTTGAGGGAGATTTTAGATTAGAGTCTAGATCTAGTCTAGACTCTAGGTCTAGCCTACCTGATTTTGTTTTTTTTGTGCCCGCTGGGGGCCTTAATTAGACTTCGACAAGGGGCGATAGCTTTTTCAATCTTAATAATTGTGAGTGTGTATGATATTTGACAGCCATATTCCCTGCTATTCCGTGATAACCATTAACTGACGATTTACGACGCGAAGTGAGTTTTGGACTCTATTTTTGGACTAGGTCTAGTTTATCTTACTCATTAGGCTACAACCTGAATCTTTACCATGTCAGTCGCAGGCGAAGATACCCCAGATACGGTAGGCCCACTTGATACTGCTGGCGATAATGCTGACTCCACGCAGGTAATGGGCCACTTGAACCTCAAGTTGCCCCCTTTTTGGCCGTCAGACCCCGAGATCTGGTTCGTGCAAATTGAAGCTCAATTTAATACCAAAAGAATCACACATTCCAAAACTAAATTCATGCATGTAGTGTCGGCCTTGCAGCCGGAATTAGCTCAGGAGGTGCGGGACCTGCTGCTCGCGCCCCCACCCGAGAAGCCTTACGAGACACTTAAGCTAGAATTGATTAGACGAACATCAGAGTCCGAGCAGAGGCGACTCCATCTCCTCTTAACAGAAGAGGAGTTAGGAGATAGAAAGCCAAGCCAGCTACTTAGGAAGATGCAGCAGCTGCTGGGAGAGCGAAAGTTGGGTAAAGGAATTTTGAAACAGCTGTTTGTACAAAGATTGCCCTCGAATGTTCAATTAATACTAGCCACGGCTAGCAGCGCGCTATCAGATGAACAAGTGGCAGAGCTAGCGGACCGCGTCATGGAGGTGCCCATGCCAGCGGTTCAGAGTACGCAAGTGCCGCCCCCTGTCGCGTCTACTTCTAACCCAGTGATTGAATCAGCTATTTCCGACTTGAAGGCTGAGATAGCCCGCCTTGCTAAGCAAGTGCGTTCCCTGCAGGGGCAGATTCGCGAGCGTAGTCGCAGCCCCAGTGTCCGCCGGCGGGCCGCAGGCGGAAACCAGGCTAACCCGCCGCCAGCACCGAGCAACGACAGCACCCCCGCCGCCGGGGCAGAATCAGGAACAGATGTGTGCTGGTACCATCTATCCTTCGGCAAGAATGCGCACAAGTGTAGGCCGCCATGTTCTTTCGAACAAATCTCGTGCTCGGTTTCGGGAAACGCATAGACCAGCGGGTCTCGGCGGCCGTGCCCGTTGGTCAAGCTAGTGTAGATCGTTTGTTTTATGTTACTGACCAAGTCACAGGCACTAGATTTCTTGTCGATACCGGCGCCGCGGTCAGCGTTTTGCCTCCGACAAGGGCGGAAAAGAAGCACGTGTCTTCGTTCGTTTTGCAAGCAGCAAATAAAACGCTCATCCGAACCTTCGGTCAGCGTTCACTGACCCTTCGTTTAGGCTTGCGCCGGGCCTTTCCTTGGATTTTTGTGTTAGCTGATGTCGCGCAGCCAATTATGGGCGCCGATTTTTTGCACCATTATGGACTCTTGGTGGATCTCCGCGCGTATCAACTTCGAGATTCCATCACGAGTTTGTCGGTTATAGGTGGGCGTCAGACGAGGTTTCTCTAGGCCTCACTTTTCCATACGGTCATCTCCTTGATTCTGGGTATGACAAAATTCTTGCTGATTTTCCCGAAATCGCTCTGCCCATCTACAAAGACTGCCCCGTCAAGCATGATGTGACTCACCGCATAGTCACTCAGGGGCCCCCGGTGTTTGCGCGTCCCAGGCGTTTGGCTCCGGACAAGCTACGCGTCGCTAAAGATGAGTTTGTCCATCTGTTAGAGTTAGGCATAGTGGAGGCCTCGGATAGCAGTTGGTCCTCGCCTTTACACATGGTCCCCAAGAAGTCGGGGGACTGGAGGCCGTGCGGGGACTACCGCGCGTTGAATCGAGTAACTGTGCCTGACCGGTACCCTATTCCTCATTTGCATGATTTTGCAATACAGCTGCATGGTAAGCATGTTTTCTCAAAGATAGATCTAGTGCGCGCTTATCACCAGATTCCTGTACATCCGGAAGATGTGCATAAGACTGCAATTACAACGCCGTTTGGCCTATTTCATTTCGCCCGTATGCCCTTTGGGTTGCGGAATGCGGCTCAGACTTTTCAGCGTTTTATCGACATGGTGGTACGCGATTTGCCTTTCGTCTACGCTTACATAGACGATCTCCTCGTCGCAAGCGAAGATGACAAGCAACATAAAGTTCATCTTCGCCAGCTTTTCGCGCGATTATCCGAGTTTGGTGTTGTGATCAATCCCGCGAAATGTCAGTTTGGCGCGACATCCCTAGACTTTCTCGGGCACCACGTTAGCGATCGGGGCATTGCCCCTCTCGAAGAGAAAGTCACTGCGGTTCGCAATTTTCCCAAGCCTTCCACATTGCGTCAGCTCCGTGGCTTCCTGGGCCTCGTCAATTTTTATCGACGTTTCTTGCCCAGCTGTGCGGCATTGCTTGCTCCTCTCACCGACATGTTGCGCAGTAAGCCCAAGCGTTCCCGTAAGCCCCTAATATGGACTCCTGAGGGTGAAACCGCTTTCGCTGACATGAAGAACGCTCTTGCTAATGCTACTTTGCTCACTCACCCATCGTCTGATCTACCGACCAGCCTGGCGGTAGACGCCTCAGATGCCGCTGTGGGTGGGGTGTTGCAACAACTCTCACAGGGAGTTTGGCGCCCTGTAGCTTTCTTTTCTCGTCGGCTGAAGCCCTCAGAATCGCGCTACAGCACTTTTGGACGCGAGTTACTTGCCATCTGCCTTGCTATCAAGCATTTCAGACATTTTCTAGAAGGGCGCGATTTTTGTATTTTCACCGACCACAAGCCGCTCACTTTCGCATTGAATTCGTGCCCTGATCGTCACTCCCCGCGGGAGGCTAGACATCTTGATTATGTATCGCAGTTTACGTCTGATATTCGTCATATTCAGGGTCGTGACAATACTGTGGCTGATGCATTATCTCGCACAGACGTAGCGTCAATTCGGGCTACTCCGTCCGTAGACCAGCGCAGCATAGCCGCAGACCAGCAGCATGACGAGGAATTAGCTTCATTGCTAAATGACACTTCCTCACTTGACTTTGAGAAGATTCTCCTTCCCGAGGGAGATGCTTACATTTGGTGTGACATGACTACCGGCTGTCCGCGCCCATTTGTACCGTCCAAGCACCGCCGCGATGTGTTTGATGCTTTGCATGGTTTGTCACACCCCGGGATTAGGGCTTCGCAAAAGATGGTGACTTCTCGTTTCGTATGGCCCGGTATAAACAGAGATGTCCGGGAGTGGGCCCCTACAAGTTTAAGTGCAGCGTCATGTTCATGCACCTCTTGGCACTTTTGCTAACCCAGATGCCCGTTTCGCACACGTACACATAGATTTGGTAGGTCCTTTGCCCCCTTCGAAAGGCTGTGTGTATTTATTGACTTGTGTTGACAGATTTACTAGATGGCCCGAGGCCATTCCTACCCCCGACGCTACTGCGGAGACTGTCGCCGCAGCTCTCGTTGAGCATTGGGTCTCCCGCTTTGGCACGCCGTCTACTATCACTCATGATTGCGGCCCCCAATTCCAATCCGCTTTGTTCACGGCCTTAACTAACCTTCTTGGCAGCCGTTCAATCTCCACCACGGCCTATCATCCTCAGGCCAACGGTATGGTAGAGCGTTTTCACCGACAACTCAAGGCCTCATTAAAGGCCCAGCCGGACCCCAGTCGTTGGCGAGAGCTTTTGCCCTTAGTTTTGCTGGGCATTCGCGCTTCCGTCAAGGAGGACCTGGGGTGCTCCTCGTCAGAGCTCGTCTACGGGACTGCTCTCCGTTTACCCGGGCAGCTGCTGGTGCCCGCCCCGCAGCAGGGTGCTGACCCCGCTGATTATGTGCAGCGCCTCAGGCGGCACATGACCGCTCTCTCTCCCAACGGGACGCGCCCGCAGGCACGCTCTGGTTTTGTCTATCAGTCCTTGGATACATGTACTCATGTTTTCCTCCGTCATGACGCGGTTTCCAAACCATTGCAAACCCCCTATTCGGGCCCCTACAAAGTACTGCGGCGTACCCCTAAGTACTTTGTTATCAGTAAGAGTGATAAGCCTGCTACCGTTAGCATTGATCGTCTTAAGCCTGCATTTCTTGACAGTGCTTTGCAAGTGCAGCCGGTGCCTAAGACTGCAGCAGCTAAGCAGCTGGGGAATGATAGCAAGATTCCTCCTTCGCAGACGCCTCCCCGTCCCCCTCCCTCGCGCCCTGCTGGGAGCGCTCCTCCAAGCGATTCGTCCACTGGCCTAAGCGTTTTGTCCAAGTTATTGAATATGTCGCAAGGTACAGCAGTGTTTAGTGGTGATTGTATATTGTACATAATGTATTTTGTTCGTTAAACGGGCTCATTTTCTCTATATGTCATCGATACATTTAGGCTTAGTTTGGGCCTGGACTTACACTCGTTCAGGGTGTTGGAATTTTGCATTTTGCTCTTGTTACTTTATAGATTTGTCATGAATTAGGTCTTGACACCGGAATTTCCAATGCCTTTAATTTAGTCACACGCTATCAGGTATCATACACACATAAATCCTATTGGCTATTGCCTATTATGAATGTATTGTGATTTTTATATAAAATGATATTGTGCTTGTAAATATGAACTGCATTATGTGCACAGTGTGCCTGCTGACGAGCTACGTATATGTACTACATACTATGTCAGGTTTTGTTTGGAATTTGTGCATTCTTTCAAGGGAAATTGGCTAGGTATGTCACGTTTTCTCTACCGTATACATTTCATTGTTTGGCAAATAGCCTTCACTTAAATTAGAGTTTAGGGGATTGGAAATTGCTGCGCGGATTCTTTGTTTCTTGCAAATAGTGCCTTTGTCAGCATTGCATATTTCGGGTTTGTTATAGTTTAGAATATAGTGATATTTAGAAGATATGCGAGATTACAGTTTTTAATTCAGTGAAATTGCTGTATATATTGCATTATGTGTATTTTTCGCCCCTCGGAGCTTACGCAGCTCGGGTCTACGGGGGGGGTTAGTGTAGCAGCTCTACTTCAGCTGGTATTTTAATCATTTTTTTTTTCGTCTACTAAACTTTTTCAGAAAGTGCGTATCATTTCCCCAGGGAATCGTTTCGCGGCAGCAGCCACTTTGTAAACATTAAATTTTTCCCACGGGCACGCGCTTTGCTGGCACGCGTCGACCGTGGAGGTCCACGTGCGTTTTTTTTCTCCACGTGGCCTTTTGTAGCTTTTTCATCAACCTTCATCGATTCAGCATTATTGTTACATCATTCGTCATTGCACTTCATTAAACTTTTTCGAGCTTTACATCTTTTCATTCAACGACATCACCAAGTCTTCTCGCGTAAGTTACTTACAGCCAGCAATTTTTTAGATTTTGAACTTTAATCTGAACTCAGAACTCTAAATTAACAGCAGCAATTTTTCACCTACTTTTAATTCCACCTTGTATCATTTTATTCATTTCTACACAGAGCTAAATTCTTATAATAAAAAGGGGAAAAGGGAATTTCTTTTGTTTTGGTATTTTAATTTATTGTCGGCGTCAAAATCGTAGTCTTTATCTTCTTAGTTTCATTTTCACCATCCTCAAATTACACATCATTCCCGATTTTTTTTCCTAAACTCTCATATTGCACGCGCAAATCAAGCAGACTAAATATGCGTTTTTAATGTGCGGCTAAAATGCCTTATATAGATAATAATAGGCTATATTGCCTTGTTTAATATCACTTAAAGTCCATAGGCTTTCGTGAAAGAGGGGGGGGGGGGTATTAGAAATATTACCCTTTTTGCCCGGTTTGCACCAAATACGAGGGGAATACAATATTGTAAAACCACAGCTCCGATGTCTGATACGGATAATAATAACTTTCAATACTTTCAGTGCGTCATAAACCATATGGAAAGATTTATGTCATCTCCACGTAGAAAATAGTCCTGATTAAATCAAGTGAGGCCGATCCCCCTTTCTACAATTCAGAAGTAAAAAAAGGGTCTACCCTCGTATGGATTTTCTGAAATATTTCCGTTGTACATGGTCCAAATTTAATAATAAATAATAATAATTGGATTTATATAGCGCCTTTTCCAGAGGATACAAGGCGCTGTCACTTAAAGTCTATTCAATTAAATTTAGAATTGTATAAGTAAGTTTTTAGATGTTTCTTGAAGATGTCAAGTGATGTGCTATTACGGAGAGATGCGGGGAGTCTGTTCCAAAGTTGTGGAGCAAGTGACTGAAAGGACTTGAAGCCAGCCTGTTTTCGGGATTTTGGAATGACATAGGAAGGAGCAGCGGTAGAACGAAGAGAATATGATGTTCTCTGTTGCTGAAAGAGTGAGGAGATGTATTGAGGAAGTGTGGTTGACAGTGATTTGTAAGTCTGAACCAGTATACGGTATTGTATTCTCTTACAAACGGGAAGCCAGTGAAGTTCATTGAGTAGTGGAGTGACGTGGGACCATTTTGGTTTCTGACATATTAGACGAGCACACTTATTCTGAAGACGTTGAAGTCTGCCCAGGTCCTGTTTACTGATGTCCCCAAGCAAACATCCACCATAGTCAAGCCTGGATAGCACAAGTGCTCTAACAACATTATGACAAGTGTCTTTATTTAAGTACCCCCTGATGCGATTGAGATTGTAAATTTGCCAATTGAGGGTACGACACAAGTTTGTTACATGGTCAGACATTTTCATTTCCTTATCAAAGACAACACCCAGATCCTTGATTGTTGAAGACATTGGGATGTCTAGATCATCAATAGAAAATGAAAGGTCATTGAACCGATTCAAGTCGGTGGATGATGCAGCAATGAAGAACTCAGTTTTACCGGAATTCAACTTCAATTTATTACTGACAAGCCATGATTGTATGTCTTCTAAGCACTTCGAGATACGGTACACACTAAGAATTAAAGGTGCACAAATGGTGCAAAAATTCAAAAAAAGGTGCAATGTGTAGCAAACTTCGTAAAAGGTACAATATTGTACCCTTTTGAGTAATTTCAATGATAAATCTGAAGAGGGTGCAAACTTGTACCTTTTGTTAGTCTCAAATGTATGCTGCGTTATAACGTGTAGTCTCTTGTTTGGTGTCCTTTTTTAGAAATTATTCAAGTTTGTCATTAAATGTAATATTTCATCGGTTATATTATGACATACTGTTGTAATAACATGTTCATCTGCAAACTATTTAGTCTCATAAATGAACTGTACTTTCGAGGACAATTTCGAACGTTTTGGCCAAAAGACTATGTCAACTTCGCCCGTCTAAACATCATTGGCCAATGAAAGCGATCGACAGAAAATGCCCACGAAAATGCTGAACATGAAGTTAAGCAGGGTAAGTGTTACAGTTTCTGCTACAGTATTTCTTTTAGAATTGCATTTTATTTCATTATAACCACATTGTAAGCTCTATTTTCTTCAAATGCAAATTATTTGATTCATGAATTATTGAAATAAAAAAAAAATTAAAAATGCAATATTCGTATCGCTTTAATATGTGCGCCATGATTGGCCGATCAATCTCTGAGCCGCATATGCTGTGCATATTGCTCGCACGAAATTCAAATCAAATTCAGCCGCGCGATATCCTTTCTCTGGTGAGCTTTCAGCGTTAACAGTAAGTGTAAAATATGTTTTTATGTCTTGTAGAATATAACCTCTGTGTAATCAAGTCATGGCATGACATCATGTGTATTTTGATATATATTTCACTAATTTAAACCCCAAATAACAGTGTAAACAAGATCGAGCAACAATATTTACGTATGTCAAGGTCCCAGTCCCATCTGTTCAATTTTGTGTAACGTTTTTGTCATGACAAGTTCTGATTTGATCTGTTTACCAAATTTCACGTTTTCCTCCCCATTTATTTTTATTGTACCGAAATTATTATCAGTAATAATAGCATCAGGACACAATATTTTTCTGGTATACATTTATCCAACAGGACACATGGAAGGAGTCCCTCAAAATAAAAGCTAAAACTAAAAGTAGGGTCGACAGTCTATAGATGAGGATATTCTAAAGAAAAGAGGGCTATTTGGCTGGAAAAGGGAAGCAGTGTACCTGGCGCAAAGTCTAAACATGCTAAAGAAGATGGCCTCTCTTGTAAAGAAGGCTTTGAGGCAATCACTTGAGGTACGTTGTTTTTTTTTTGTTATTAAGGGTAAGTAAATCCCACCAAAGTCCATCCCATCCATATCCACACCTACTCATACATGTAATGTAGACCGAAAATTCTGTCTCTCGTTCGTTAGCTCTTCACTTAGAGACAGAAACAGTCGTATCAGTATCATTCTGCTGTGCAAACCGAATACACATTGACTTACACACTAATAACAGTTTGAATACGGCTGCAAGATTTTCAAACGGAGAATACCTTGGACGCTGAATTACCTGAAAAAGGAGCTTTAAACGGATTATTCAGTCAAATTGGTAAATTGAGCCGATTCCTTAAATAGTAGAGCCTAGGCCTAACCATGCTAACCAATTCAATCATTGGTAATATGTAGATCTAGATATATGAGGAAAAATCAAATTATTGTGATTTTTCCAGCTACTCATAGTCGGTTTGCAGCAGAGTGATACGACCGTTTCTGTCTCTAAGTGAAGAGCTAATGAACGAGACACAGAATTTTCGGTCTAATCCACACCAAGTTATCATGGTATGGTCATTGACCACTAAGAACGAACAATGCCAAAATACTACTGCATTTTCTATCGCATGTACTAAATCTGTATTGGGGGGGGGGGGGGGGAATAAGATAAATATTTCAAATACTTCCTTTCAAATTCAGCTCTTAAAAATCTCATTCTTACCTTGAATTCCCGTTAGGAAGAACTTCTGATATTTCCAGCAAATCCAAAGTCAAAATCATGTCGCAAACAGAAGAAATACCTGCCGATTTTTTTTCGCCATCACAATACATGTTGTTTTCATTCTGTTGATGTTTTAGACTAAACTTCGCCAATAAAATTTTGTTCACAAAGAAACTCAGTACCGCGCGCACACTGATCTCTACAATCATGCACACGGAAAATCGGGACTTTTACGTATGCGCGACAGGGACCAAATTTTTGCCAACCAAATTTTTTTTTGGGGGGGGGGTGGGGGGGGGGGGGGGAGATGTCAGCGCTCGCGATGACCAAGAAATGTACACAATGACTTCGATACCCCGTAAATTACTGATTTAATTTTTGGAATTATCTTTTCCAACATCCGTGAGTTGAATTTATTGTATTTCATGGATATGTTAGTGTCGGTATTTGTAAATTAAATGCTGATTTTGAGTGAATTTTGGTGAATTTTGTGCAGTGGTGTTTGAAAGTGTTGAGATGTACAACCGTCCAAGATACACATAATGCCGCTATGAGTGATCCCGTCCAATGATCAGTGTGGTATTAGGCAATCGTCACTCATAGGCCCTTGTCTATGTGGGACTGTGTCAAACATTCACTGTTGCAGTAGTAAAAAACAGACAATAAATTTGATCCAAGCAAGATTTAATTTTCTTGAATTTGCTATTTTACCTGATTCAGGGACTTGTCAACTCTCACTATGTATGCTAAAAATTTGAGGTTTCAGAGTTGAAAATGAAATTTTAAATAATTATTTTCCTCTCATGTATGAATGATCTAGAATGTACCACTTCCCGCTAATACACACAAAACCTATTGAAGCCTATTCACCCGTTAAAGCTACTGTGGAGTACAAGATAAGCTTGTACATGCATAAGTGGGCAGTCGTTTAATTCTGATCTGAACGCATCTAATCACATTGTATGAGGTTGGCTGAATCTCCATTTTGATATCTAATTATATGTAATAGCGACATGATGCGTATTTGGTAAGGTAAAATGTAGGTGATTTCTTTTTGTCCATAGGAAGAATGGAGTTTCAAACTCTTACAATTATTTTCACATATTCTGTATTCACTTTTTAAGGATGATCTCCAAGGAGAAGATGAAAAGAGTTAAAAGTGCTTGCGAGGAGGCGCAACCTGGATAAAGGTGTCATAGAAGATATCATGAGGCTCACTAGGACTCACCGAGCTCAATATAGAGCCGAGCATGTTGCTTTTGAGGTGGAGGAGTTCCCCATCCTGTGGTTGGAGACTCGGAGTATTGGGTAAGTAGAGGTTTATCAATAATCTGGACTTAATTATCAGAAACTGATAATAGTTGCATACATGTACAAAATTTTTCAGGCAAAAGGAATGTTTTAATTTGATTCCCTCTATCTACCTTGTTTTTATGATGTTCAAAGCACACAAATTCATTATGGATGTCAGCTTTAATAATTAGCTTTACAAATATCGTCCATTCTTAGGATTTTTTTGGATAAATTTCATGGCTTATACTTTCTCTGACAGAACAAAACAAGAACAATGCTATAATATATTTTTTTGAATTTGCAGATTCTGAAAGAGATGGAGTTTTTCCGGACTGCCCTCGAAAAAGTAGCAGAGAAAATCATCCACGTTTGGAGGAATTCGACCCTTGGCTCCACAAGCTGTCTCTTCAAGGAATATAATGCCTTGGCTTCATCCAGGGGTGTATTGAGGGAGACAAAATGAAAGGTCAGTATTTGTTTAACTGTTTAGAATGCATTTTGCAATGCTCTTCATGGTTACCATTCCAACAGGAGGGGGCTTGAAGCTTTTGTCTTCGAAAAAAATATTATTTAATTTTTTTCTTTACTTATTCAGACTCTGTCACAGAACTCTCATGTTTTATATGTCTGTACATGTGTTAATAACAGGGGTGTACATCAAGTTGCTGTGAAAAGCTCCTCCACATCAATTGTTTGTTATGTGAACGCCAGTACTTTCATAGATTTAATATAATTTGTCTGATTAACTTCCAGATCTGACACTTGCGGTCTCACTTCTGGCCATACCACACCTGCTTGGGGAGAAGGACATGATGTATGTTGTAGACAAGGTAAATGACAATTTAAACCCTTTCTTCCCAAACATGTTGCAACCACTATTCCATTCTACCATAAAGATACTATTAAGAGATGGTGTAACATAAGTGGTGGTGGGGGGGGGGGGGGGGAGGGGGGAGTGGTCTGAATCTGATGCAGGAAACTGTTCACTTAAATTACATGGGGTTAAAGTTTAGAGTATGACACTAGATTTAGCTCCATTTTTTTCTCATTTCCTCTACCCTTTTTCCTACATACTTCTGTAGTTCTATGGAGAATCATAAGATGATTTTACTTTATCATGCACAGTGACCTTGTAAATTTCTTTCCTTCCACATTCTTAGGAACCTGTGACACCAACAACAACTGCAGTGTTTAGAGGAAAGCTGCTACAAGAAGACCTTGTAACTGCAGTCTGGATTGAAGGGGGCGAGGTGTGCCACTGCTCTGGAGCACTCACAGGGTTTGCCACTATGTTTTTCCTCTTTTACGTCTATGGGCTTGAGTACCTAAAGCTGAGAAAAAACACCTTAATCTTTATACAACAATATTTGGTCAGACTTGGTATTGACAAACCTGCACCCCTCAAGGTGTAGCGTTTTCTAAACAAGATTCAATAAGAATGCTCTTTGTCATTTTCATCTTCCTCATGTGATGGCCGAGGTCTAATACATTTTGGAGAGTTCACTCTGCAGCACCACTCGCTTCTTTCGGTCACAATCTAAATGGTGTATTCTACATGTATGTATGTCAAGGTACATGATGGCCTGCAATGACATTTATGTGGTACAATGGGTGTCAGCCCTTGTTGGGACAGAGTATTCTTCTGCAGATAATTTATGCTACTTGTTCCTTGGCTCCTTCCTTGTTTGGCATAAAGGACACATATATATTTTACAACAGTGGCGGATTTAGGATTTCTAGGGGGGGGGGTGGGCAAATTGAAAAAGATTTTTACAAAAAAATCAATTGAGCGAAGCGAGCACATAACGGGAGCCCAAGTTTTTGTCAATATAGTGAACCGTGAACAAGGCATTTGAAGCCCTTTTTTATTACATGATAGTTGGTTATTTTAATCCCCCCCCCAAAAAAAAAAAAAAAAAAAAAATTGCGGTCATGAAGTGCAATTTGTCTAAAGCCTTAATTTTTTTTTAAATCCTGGAAATAATTATAACCCACCTATTGTATTTAATTGTGCGAGTGAAAGAACCGTCACAAGTGTGAAGTGTGGGCCGAATTTTATTTCATATAGTGACCTGATTGGGGCATTTAAAGCCCTCTTTAATCCCCCTGGCCGTTTGAAACCTCATTGCTTCTGGTCTCTGAAAGTTTGTTTTTTTGTTTGTTTGTGTTTTTTTTTAGGGGGAGGGGCTGCTCTCTCCCTCCCCCCTCCTGGATCCGCTCCTCTTGTACAATATATGTGTGGCTTCATAACAGGCCAAATGTACACAGTACATGTAGTATGATTTTAGTAGTTTCGTACCTACTAAAAATGTTATATAAGTTATGTACCACATACATGTTGTCTCTTTACAGTAATGTAGATTACTGCAACAACTGAACATGCGCATTTGTTGTTATTTGAATGCCCCAAAATAGAAAAAGAGACTGTAAAATAAAGTGCTTCGCCATTATGCACATCACTTGCCTTTTGAATGCCCATAAATATTTGGTTTTTTTAAACTTTCTAGGTTTGAATTTCAAGATGTGTATCAATTAAAAAGCATAATGCATTTCATAATTGTTAATGGAAAAAGTATACATGGAACAATCTGTTTTAGATTACCTTAATGACTAAGCATTCATTAGTTAGAATTGTGTTTCATAGAGTCAGTATTTACTCAATTTGTCTTCTTTTCTGAAGCAATGTACAGCTAAACACACACAAAATATATCTTGTAAAAGAAATATACATGTACTGTATAGTGAAAAGTATATCGCACATAGGTATACACCATATGTAATATATCATACTTGCAGATATAGTACAGAAATATGTTTTTAGAAATGGAAAGCTTAGAACGCGTTCCTGAATTTTATATACACTGTTTCTGTTATGACTGGTTTTTTTGTTTTTTTAGTGCATCACTCATTTGCGAATGTATCATAATGTGTGTGAGTAATGATTAATGATTTGTTGTACTTGGTACAATTCATGTACCTTTTATTGTTAAAATTTTAACTGAGATGAAGGTATGTAATCCTGCTTGCTTATGTTGTACTCACTGGCCATTATAGTATATATATATATATATATATATATATAGGCCACTGAGAATGATAATCTTAACAATCAATTCTTGGTGTCGCATAGCAATTTGCTATGCATTTTCTATATGACTGCTACACAAAATTTATTTTGTGTAGCAAATTTTTTACATAGGACTGTACAGAACTTTGTTTAAAGTATTTTTCCAATCGACCAAAAATGCTAATCAAATTTGAGAATATTATTCCCTGATAATGTAGTGATGGAACAAAAGCCTTTTGCTTGTCACTGTTTGTCAACTATTTTAAAGCCAGCTTATATAGAACTATTCATTTTTTTTTTATTATTGTAAAAATGTCTTGCTAAGTTGGGATTGTTAGAAAGTCATTCAAAGTGCATCTTAACCTCATGTATTCTCATTACAATTACAGTACTGTGCTTGAACATGTATACGGAATATCATGTATTCAAAGATCAGATGCTCCAATGTATGCTTATATGTCTTATTAAATACAACTCATTCAGTTTTGTTTTAACTTAACATGGAAAAGTATAGCTCTCTGTTTTTTTGTTTTTTTTTCTTCAGTATCTGTGTTTGCAAACAAAAGGGAAGGTTTAGAAGAGTTCAATTTTGCACCCCAAAAGCGTCCCTGTAAGGCGCAAAATCGCACCCTTTTATGGGGGTAAAGGGCTCAATGTTGCACCCTGTGAGGTGCAAAACTGCACCTTCTGGAAAGGTACAATATTGCACCCAAAAAGGTGCTCCCAGTGTTGCATTTATTTGCACCCTTTTGGGTGCAAAATTGCACCCTTTTTATAGGAAAAAAGGTTCAATATTGAACCCTAAATGGTGCAAAATTGCACCTTTCTGAAAGGTACAATATTGCACCCAAAAAGGTGCTCCCAGTGTTGCATTTATTTGCACCCTTTTGGGTGCAAAATTGCACCCTTTTTATAGGAAAAAGGGTTCAATATTGAACCCTAAATGGTGCAACATTGCACCCTAATAATGGTGCAAAATTGCACCTTTCTGAAAGGTACAATATTGCACCCAAAAAGGTGCTCCCAGTGTTGCATTTATTTGCACCCTAAAAGGTGCAAATTTGTACCTTTATTTCTTAGTGTGTAGTATGCGCAAGCTGCATCTCCAGGCTTGGTAGGATCAAAAATGGTAAACATCTGGATGTCATCAGCATACACATGGTATTGAACTGAATGCTGGCTGATGATGTTACCAATACACCTAATGTAATATGTAAATAACTGTGGCCCAACAATTGACCCTTGTGGTATCCCAAATTCCAACCTTTTGTCACTGGAGAATGATCCATTGACATGGACTCTACAAGACCTGTTGCTAAGATACGATTTGAACCAGGAAAGGACATTATCTCGTAGACCGAAGTCATCGGCCAGCCTATGAGAGAGAATTGTGTGGTCCACCGTATCAAAGGCGGATGAGAGGTCCAGCATTAATAAGAAAACAGCTTGCCTGTTGTCGATTGCACAAAGTACGTCATTCTGTAGTCGAATGAGTGCAGTCTCAGTACTATGTGCCCCGCGATATGCAGACTGCATAGGATCAAGCAAATCATTACGGTTGACAAAGTCGGACACCTGTTTAGAAACAGCCTTTTCGATTAATTTGCCTAAAAATGGTATGTTAGAAACAGGTCTGTAACTACCTAAATCATCTTTGTCCAGAGAGGACGTCTTCAATACTGGTGTAATGATAGACGATCTCAGTCTCTCTGGGAAAACACCGGTAGACAGTGATAGATTCACGATACGTAACAGTACTGGAAGTAGAACTGGCAAATGTTTCTTAACCAGCCATGTTGGCATGGGATCCAAAGTACAAGATTTGGAAGGACATTGAGAAATCATACACTGCAGGACATTTTCAAATCCATATACGTGCGGTTGTGTGATTTACGATTCAATCACTGAAGGCTAAGTGCCAGATTTTGATCATTTTGCAAAGAGAATTATACTACAGGAAACCTTGAGCAGCACACTCTTTACCGAAAATGTTATTTTCTTTCCACGTGATGTATGTAGCAGGAGGGGGCTGAAGTATATAAACTATCATAATATCTTGTTGGTTTTCTTTTCTCAAACAGCACAGTCAAGGTGGCCAAGCGATGGTGAGATCGAAGAAATTGCCTCTTTTATAAAACCACCAATGATGCCAACAATCTGTCTTCAGTTAGAGATCGACTTTGCCGGGCAGGATGCTGAGAATGAGGAAAAGCGCGCCGAGGCCCTGTCAATAGAGAGACAACGTAGCTGGGAAGCCCTTGCATGAAAAGCACGAAGTGTTATCATCTGCCTTGAAGGGTTGTATAGCAGCAGGTAATAGATTACAACAACAATTCTGTCCATGCACCTTCTATAAAAAAATAACTTTGTTTTTTTGACTACTAAACTGAAGGAAATCAACGTTCCGACACTCTGGACATGGACAGGCTTTTCAAAACGTCACCTTTGAAGCAAATACATCGCTTTGTTGAAACTTTATTCTGATGAAAGCGCATCTAAAGATTTGCAAAGCCATGGGACACGCTGTTTCAGAAGGACTGGGCTAGCACTTCAGGCGTCTCATCATATGACTTGCGTGCACAGAAAATATAAGCATTACAACAACAACAACAACAATAATAACTAGACATTTAATTCGTCAATGGGGACGAATTAGGTGGTCTGTCTTTAAATGGTAAATTGTAAGATGTGATAATGATTGTGCAAGATAATAATACATGATAATGTGATGATATGGTAAGATCAACGATGACGATGATGACGATAATGATATAATGATAATGATCATATTGACAATAATGATGACAATAACCCGGATAATCTAAGTGGCATAGCACCCCTTCAGGTTCAATTTTCTGGGTAATTTTTTGAAAGTGCTTGAAATGGCATAAAACGTGTGCAAAATAATTGGGAAAGATTTGGAGCATTTCACTGACGCGCAGACGTACGCGTAGGCGCGCTTAACGAAATGACCTTGACTGGAATGACATTGACCTTAACCATACCAAATATGAAAGAGAAATGACATTTCGTTAGGAAGATATGACCATAAGTTGATTTTCACAAAATGGCTCCTGGATGACGTCATGATAACCTGATGACCTTGAAAAAGATGCGGGAACTTGACCTTATTAGGACTGATGACTGACGAAAGTATGAAGAAAATTGACTAAGACCATTTTGAGGATACGTGGGAGATGAACCCCATAGCTTTAATATAAGGCAGGGAATCACATTGTACACAAACTACTGCACACTACTTTCCAATAGACATAACACGCAAAATTAGGCAGTTTTTTACATTGTTTGAGATGGTATATGTTATAATAGTCGAAGAAGATGGTAGAATGAAAGGCAAAAAAAAAAAAAAAAAAAAAAAAAAAAAATGGACCCACCGGGAGTCGAACCTGGGTCGCCGGAATGGGAGGCAAGTGCTTTACCAATGGACCAAAATATTTCCAATAGAGATAACACGTAGACGAAAAACGGGATTCTCAAATGACATTTTGTAGTTAAAAAAAGGGCATGATCCCGACATCTGATCAAAAATTAGAGGGCACATTTGTAAAAGCTTATAGTCTCAGCTATAACATACCAAAATTTGGGAGAAAATCGAGCAGAAATAACAGAGATACTGCTCAAAGAAGACGGGAATGTAGAATCAAGATTTGAGAAAAAGTCATGTCCCATAGAGAATACACGCAAAATGTGAAAAATTGACATGCCTCCTTTAATCGCAAAAATACGCCATGATCCCTTTGTCAAAATGAAAAATCGTGGGCACTGATCTTGAAGAGAATTGTCTCAGCTACAACATATCAAAATTTGGAAGAAAATCGACAATTTATTACTGAAATATTGTCAAATGAATACAAAAAATATGACATCATTTTTTCAAAATTGAATTTTTGAGTTCATAGGCAAATATGATGACGTCACAAAATCCGATCGGCCAAAATTTTGCATGAATCGAAATCTACAACTCATAGGCTTTAAGAATATGTAATAAAATTTGGGGGTACCGGTTCATTCTGACGAGCTATGGCGGATTCTAGATAGGCATGTTTTTACCACTTTTGACATTATATTGCCCATTGACGCGCGCACGAATTTGAAAGTTTGACGCGCGCGTGTGGCAATACAGAAGGTCGAGAATGACTGTAAATAGTTGGAAATTGTCAAGAATAGTGTCAGGAATACAAACCATGCAAAAAAACGGAGTTTCTACGTTCTATATGCGCTGCGCACGCGCATAACGCGCGCGCGGACGCGCACGGACGGAAAATTTTGAAATGCTTAAAATGTCCTGAACCGTACTCTCCTTTGATTAAAAAGTGATTTTGAGCATTTCTAAATTTTGACGCGCGCGTACGTGCGCGTCATGATGCGTACGCAAATTTTGATGACATTCTATGTTGACCCTTGACCTGAAGTTTATGTGTATCAAATATGGCTCATTTTTGATGACTTGTTATGAAGATATGATCGATAATGTGATTTCACAAAATGGCGCCTGGATGACGTCACGATGACCTAATGACCTTGAAAAAGAACCCAGAGCTTCATTTTATATGACCTGATATCTGACAAAAATTTGAAGAAAATTGACTGGGCCGAATTTGAGGAATCATGACCACAAGAAAGTGGGATAAAAATAAAAATAAACTAGAACTTTAATTCGTCACTGAAGACGAATTAGGTGGTCTGTCTACCCGTTGGTAAATTATTGCTAAGATGTGATAATATTTGTGCAAGATAATATTCCTGATTATGTTGAAAATGGATGGAGACTTGCGTCAAAGAAAATCGGGCAATTTCATATTGCATTATACATGGGATATTAACCCATTGGTTTAAAACACGACAGGCAATCAGATTTTGCGTAGGGTTGTACACAAACTACATTCAATTAGGCATAACACGCAAAATAAAAAAGTTTATTACATTGTTTATGATTTTATATGTTCCAGTAGTCGAAGCAAATGGTAAAATATGAGGCAAAAAGAAGAAAAAAAAATTTCAAAAAAAAATGGACCCACCGGGATTCGAACCTGGGTCGGCGGGATGGGAGGCAAGTGCTTTACCAATGGACCAAAAGTTTTCCAATAGAGATAACACGTAGACGAAAAACGGGATTCTCAAATGACATTTTGTACTTAAAAAACGGGCATGATCCCGACATCTGATCAAAAATTGGAGGGCACACTTGTAAAAGCTTATAGTCTCAGCTATAACATACTAAAATTTGGAAGAAAATCAAGCAGAAATAACAAAGATACAGCTCAAAGAAGACGGGAATGTAAAATCAAGATTTGAGAAAAAGTCATGTCCCATAGAGAATACACGCAAAATGTGAAAAATTGACATGCCTCCTTTAATCGCAAAAATACACCATAATCCCTTTGTCAAAATGAAAAATGGTGGTAACTGATCTTGTAGAGAATTGTCTCAGCTACAACATATCGAAAATTGGATGAAAATTGACCAACTATGAGTGAAATATTGTAAAATGAATACAAAATTTATGACGTCATTTTTTCAAAATCGAATTTTTGAGTTCATATGCAAATGTGACGACGTTCCGTTCGATTGACCCCCGATTTTTTTTCATGAATTACAATCTACAACTCATAGGCTTTCAAAAAATGTAAAAAAATGGGGGGTAGCCACACATTCTGACGAGCTATGGCGGATTTTATATAGACATGTTTTTACCACTTTTTACATTATATTGCCCATTGACGCACGCACGAATTTGAAAGTTTGACGCGCGCGTGTG
The DNA here is from genome assembly GCA_025618425.1 of Heliocidaris tuberculata. Taxonomy (NCBI): domain Eukaryota; kingdom Metazoa; phylum Echinodermata; class Echinoidea; order Camarodonta; family Echinometridae; genus Heliocidaris; species Heliocidaris tuberculata. The sequence goes on along the minus strand of CM046833.1, from coordinate 20,264 downwards.
GCATTATGGAAGGTCGAGAATGACTGTAAATGGTTTGAAATTGTTAAGAATAGTGCCAGGAACCCAAACCATGCGAAAAAACGGCGTTTCTACGTTATCTATGTGTTGCGCGCGCGGAAAACGCGCGCGCGGGCGCATACGCGCAGAAATTTTTGAAATGCTTAAAATGGCCGGAAACCTGTGTAAAATGAATTTGAGATGATTTGGAGCATTTTTCATTTTTGCGCGCGCACTGACGCGCGGACGTACCCGTACGCGCGCGTTTAACGAAATGCCCTTGACCACATTGCCATGGACCTTGACCATGCCAAATATGAATAGGAAATGACTTTCCGTTATGAAGATATGACCATGAGTTCATTTTCACAAAATGGCGCCTAGATGACGTCACGATGACCTGGTGACCTTGAAAAAGTATCGGGAACTTGATCTTATAGAACCTGATGACTGATCAAAATTTGAAGAAAATTGACTGAACAGATTTTGAGCAATCGTGACCACAAAAAAAGGGGAGAAAAATAATAAATAAAAATAAAGAAAATTCTGACGAAATTAAGAGGTGGTCTGTCAAGTGACAGACCACCTAACTAGAAATTTAATTCGTCACTGAAGACGAATTAGGTGGTCTGTCCCTGTGGCAAATTGCTTTGTCAGACGTGATAATATTTCTGCAAGATAATAATCATGATAATGTTGACGACAATGATGATAAGATGGCCATATAAGTGATGACAATGACGATAATGATATATTGATAATGATCATAATGGCCACAATAATGACAATAACGATAATCGAAGTCGCATAGCGCCCCTTCAGGTACAATTTTATGGGCGATTTTTTGAAAAGTGCTTGAAATGGCATAAAACGTCTGCAAAATGAATTTGGGAGGATTTGAATCATTTCTAAATTTTGCGCGCGCACAGACGCGCGGACGTACGCGTACGCGCGCGTTTAACGAATTGACCTTGACTGAAATGACAGTGACCTTAACCATGCCAAATATGAAAGAGAAATGACATTTCATTATGAAGATATGACCATAAGTTGATTTTCACAAAATGGCGCCTGGATGACGTCACAATAACCTGATGACCTTGAAAAAGATGTGGGAACTTGACCTTATTAGGACTGATGACTGACGAAAATATGAAGAAAATTGACTGAGCCGATTCTGAGAAATCGTGATAACGATCTGGACGATTTGATATTGCAGGACATGTGGGAGATTATCCCCTTTGCTTTAATACACGATAGGGAATCAGATTGTACACAAACTACTGCACACTACTTTCCAATAGACATAACACGCAAAATTAGGCAGTTTATGACATTGTTTGTGATGGTATATGTTATGATAGTCGAAGAAGATGGTAGAATGAAAGGCAAAAAAAAAAAAAAAAAAAAAAAAAAAAAAATGGACCCACCGGGAGTCGAACCTGGGTCGCCGGAATGGGAGGCAAGTGCTTTACCAATGGACCAAAATATTTCCAATAGAGATAACACGTAGACGAAAAATGGGTTTCTGAAATCATATTTTGTAGTTAAAAAATAGGCATGATCCCGACATCTGATCAAAAATTGGAGGGCACACTTGTAAAAGCTTATAGTCTCAGCTATAACATACTCAAATTTGGGAGAAAATCGAGCAGAAATAACAGAGATACTGCTCAAAGAAGACGGGAATGTAGAATCAAGATTTGAGAAAAAGTCATGTCCCATAGAGAATACACGCAAAATGAGAAAAATTGACATACCTCCTTTAATCGCAAAAATACGCCATGATGCCTTTGTCAAAATGAAAAATCGTGGTGACTAATCTTGTAGAGAATTGTCTCAGCTACAACATATCAAAATTTGGAAGAAAATCGACAACCTATTACTGAAATATTGTCAAATGAATACAAAAAATATGACGTCATTTTTTCAAAATTGAATTTTTGAGTTCATAGGCAAATATGATGACGTCACAAAATTTGATCGGCCAAAATTTTGCATGAATCCAAATCTACAACTCATAGGCTTTCAGAATATGTAATAAAATTTGGGGGTACCGGTTCATTCTGACGAGCTATGGCGGATTCTAGATAGGCATGTTTTTACCACTTTTGACATTATATTGCCCATTGACGCGCACACGAATTTGAAAGTTTGACGCGCGCGTGTGGCAATACAGAAGGTCGAGAATGACTGTAAATAGTTGGAAATTGTCAAGAATAGTGTCAGGAATACAAACCATGCAAAAAAAACGGAGTTTTTACGTTCTATACGCGCTGCGCACGCGCATAACGCGCGCGCGGACGCGCACGGACGGAAAATTTTGAAATGCTTAAAATGTCCTGAACCGTACTCTCCTTTGATTAAAAAGTGATTTTGAGCAATTCTAAATTTTGACGCGCGCGTACGTGCGCGTCATGATGCACGCGCGGATTTTGTTGACATGGTATGTTGACCCTTGACCTGAAGTTCATGTGTGTCAAATATGGTTCATTTTTGATGACTCGTTATGAAGATATGATCGATAATGTGATTTCACAAAATGGCGCCTGGATGACGTCACGATGACCTGATGACCTTGAAAAAGATGCCCGAGCTTGATCTTATAGGACCTGATAACTCTCGAAAATTTGATAAAAATTGACTGAGCCGATTTTGAGGAATCATGTTCACAAGAAAGTGGGAGAAAAATAAAAGTTAAACTAGAAATTTAATTCGTCACTGAAGACGAATTAGGTGGTCTGTCTTTCACTGTGGCAAAGTGCTTTGTCAGGTGTGATAATATTTCTGCAAGATTATAATCATAATGTTGACGACAATGATCATAAGATATGGTCATATAAGTGATGACAATGACGATAATGATATATTGATAATGATGATCATAATGACAAAAATGATGACAATAACCACGATAACCTAAGTGGCATAGCGCCCCTACAGGTTCAGTTTTATGGGCGATTTTTCGAAAAGTGCTTGAAATGGCATGAAACGTTTGCAAAATGAATTTGGGACGATTTGGATCATTTCTAAATTTTGCGCGTGCACGGACGCGCGGACGTACGCGTACGCGCGCGTTTAACGAAATGACCTTCACTGGAATGACAGTGACCTTAACCATGCCAAATATGAAAGAGAAATGACATTTCGTTATGAACATATGACCATAAGTTGATTTTCACAAAATGGCGCCTGGATGACGTCACAATAACCTGATGACCTTGAAAAAGATGTGGGAACTTGACCTTATTAGGACTGATGACTGACGAAAATATGAAGAAAATTGACTGAGCCGATTTGGAGAAATCGGGATAACGAACTGGACGATTTGATATTGCAGGACATGTGGAAGATTATCCCCTTAGCTTTAATACACGACAGGGAATGAGATTCTACACAAACTACTGCACACTACTTTCAATAGACATAACACGCAAAATTAGACAGTTTTTTACATTGTTTGTGATGGTATATGTTATAATAGTCGAAGAAGATGGTAGAATGAAAGGCAAAAAAAAAAAAAAAAAAAAAAAAAAAAAATGGACCCACCGGGAGTCGAACCTGGGTCGCCGGAATGGGAGGCAAGTGCTTTACCAATGGACCAAAATATTTCCAATAGAGATAACACGTAGACGAAAAACGGGATTCTCAAATGACATTTTGTAGTTTAAAAAAGGGCATGATCCCGACATCTGATCAAAAATTGGAGGGCACACTTGTAAAAGCTTATAGTCTCAGCTATAACATACCAAAATTTGGGAGAAAATCGAGCAGAAATAACAGAGATACTGCTCAAAGAAGACGGGAATGTAGAATCAAGATTTGAGAAAAAGTCATGTCCCATAGAGAATGCACGCAAAATGAGAAAAATTGACATACCTCCTTTAATCGCAAAAATACGCCATGATGCCTTTGTCAAAATGAAAAATCGTGGTGACTGATCTTGTAGAGAATTGTCTCAGCTACAACATATCAAAATTTGGAAGAAAATCGACAACCTATTACTGAAATATTGTCAAATGAATACAAAAAATATGACGTCATTTTTTCAAAATTGAATTTTTGCGTTCATAGGCAAATATGATGACGTCACAAAATCCGATCGGCCAAAATTTTGCATGAATCCAAATCTACAACTCATAGGCTTTCAGAATATTTAATAAAATTTGGGGGTACCGGTTCATTCTGACGAGCTATGGTGGATTCTAGATAGGCATGTTTTTACCACTTTTTACATTATATTGCCCATTGACGCGCGCACGAATTTGAAAGTTTGACGCGCGCGTTTGGCAATACAGAAGGTCGAGAATGACTGTAAATAGTTGGAAATTGTCAAGAATAGTGTCAGGAATACAAACCATGCAAAAAAAACGGAGTTTCTACGTTCTATACGCGCTGCGCACGCGCATAACGCGCGCGCGGACGCGCACGGACGGAAAATTTTGAAATGCTTAAAATGTCCTGAACCGTACTCTCCTTTGATTAAAAAGTGATTTTGAGCAATTCTAAATTTTAACGCGCGCGTACGTGCGCGTCATGATGCGCGCGCGGATTTTGATGACATTTTATGTTGACCCTTGACCTGAAGTTCATGTGTACGAAAAATGGTTCATTTTTGATGACTCGTTATGAAGATATGATCGATAATTTGATTTCACAAAATGGCGCCTGCATGACGTCACGATGACCTGATGACCTTGAAAAAGATACCCGAGCTTGATCATATAAGACCTGATATCTGACGAAAATTTGAAAAAAATTGACTGAGCCAATTTTGAGGAATCATGTTCACAAGAAAGTGGGAGAAAAATAAAAGTTAAATAATAATAAAGAAAATTCTGACGAAATTAATAGGTGGTCTGTTCACAGACCACCTAATAAAGAAAGAAAATTCTGACGAAATTAATAGGTGGTCTGTCTATGACAGACCACCTAAATAATAAATAAATAAAGAAAATTCTGACGAAATTAAAAGGTGATCTGTCGATTCGACAGACCACCTAATAATAATAATAATAAAAAATAATAATGATAATAACTTTCTATAACATCTCTTACCCCGAATGGTTATCATTATACAAATGATAACAATATAGAGTATTTATAATGCGCCAACTCCAAGTGACATATGTGCTCAAGGTGCAACGTAGAAGAAAAAACAAGAAAATGGAACAAGGAAAATGTAAAAGTAATCTTTTTAAAGCAGTTTTGAACAAGTGGGTTTTGAGGGCTTTTTAAGGCAATCTACTCCTACGAATATCTTATAGCGATTGATTCCATAGGTTAGGTCCAGCGTGTACAAAAAACCGATCCTCCCATGATTTCTTAGGCTTCGGAACAACAAGTATTTTAGAATGATACTAAGCGTTTGGAGGACTGCATAAGAGGGCATGAACCTTTCTGTGGCCGAGCGGTATAGACATCTGTGGATGATGCTTAGATTACATGATACCTGACACATTTACAAACAGCTGGGATCTTAATGGACATTGTAGAATCAAATGAAACAGTAACATTTCTACATGATTACGACAGAGGAATAATAATATCTTGAAAACTCTTCTGCATCTATTGTAACTTCTGTTTATCCTTTTAAACTTCTCTATGGCTTTATCATTTTTCATACTTTGTTTTCATTCATTGAATTTCGAATTATCCCTAACCCTGAATTTTCAACAAATATTTTCCAATTTAGGTCTGCTTCCTCGTGTAAGAAACGAATTCGTCCAAGTTACAGAAATCGTTGATCTTGCCTTTCATCTTGTCTTGCAAGATACCATTCCTTTTGCTGAAGTTTTTGGAGTTAACCCAACAGCACTGGCTTTCAACAGAGTTCCGTTTCGTCCCGAATACTTTGATAAAGGTTTCACCTGTCTTGTAAAAACGTTTTTCCAGACTTATGGAAAAACACCTGTTTTGGGAAGTAAAAGGTCAAGACGTGAACTTTTCGAGATTTTGGAGAACAAAGGATTCCAAAACGTATTCCATCGAGGAATTTTTGGTAAGCTATTACGTGCTTAGAAATAGTGTAAGAAGATAAAATGGAAAATATTGCAATACTGCTTTAACCACACTAAAAACCTTTGAGATTATTTTAGAAATGAAATTTCAGGGGATTCTGAATTAACACCAATAGCCTGCACACGGTGACAAATTTTCTGTCAAAAAGGAAACCATAAATTATTTGCAGATGAGTAGCTTTCTTTGATCAAGCAAACACAGGCGAAGAAATAGCAACTTATACTTTCGTCAGAATCGACATTCTGCCATTCATTTCTTTTTAATGCTTTTTAAAAAAACAATATCTCTAAGAAATAATAAATTCAAATACTTAAAGAACAAAGATTTTGATATCGGAAGAATAAATTTGTTCACACAAAATTTCTACCTATTAAAGAAAACATAACCCCAACAAAACATTTAATGGGATATAGTACATTAATTCCCAAAGTGATTTTCGCTGAGTCAAAAGTGGATTACCGCCTTTCCAAAATAAGCTCTTTATACATTCTTCACTTCCCTCTTTACGATGATACCGCAAGGTTATTCTTGTTGTGAAATTAACTGACTGTATAAGAGTTCTGTGGTAAATGTGGTAAATGTAACTCCGTTTCATTTTCAGTCGATATTAGGGGAGCGTTTCATCAAGCATTTTGTCAGTGATTTTTACTGACAAATTTGCTCTCAGCCAATCAGATGCAAGGATTTCAGTAGCTTATAACACTTGTAGGTTAAAATATCCGACAAATCCTTTCATGAAACGCTCCCTAGGGTTTGTGTTATGCTGTTTATGTCGTTGAATAAAACAATAATATTTCTCTCAAACCAATCAAACAAAGCTTATGACATGAGCTGTGGGGAACTATGTTCCATCTCAAAAGCTATGACTGATGATGACGAGAAAATGAGGGAGGACAGGAGAGAGAAAGCAATACCGGAAGCTGGCAACCACAGCACAACAAATCTTGAAATGTAGCCTGTCGAACGTCGCGAAACCGAGAATGAACTGAAGACATGGAAACGGGTCCTTGCAGTAACCGATGAAGACATATTGGCAAGCCAAGTTTCTACTGAATATCTGAAAGCAATTGATCTGTTTCGAATATGGAAGGAGAAGCCACACCTCGAGCCGTTTAACTATCGGGTAGCCCTGGTGAAAGGCCTTCGGAAAGTAGAAAGATGTCGGCTGTGTGATGTGATTAAAGGTTTGTTTCGCTAATTACCTTCCTGACCAAGGCATATCAAATAACGGTGGATGATATTAGGTAATTTCAGCGCATGGTTAATGATGCTGATATCGATATTCACAAAACCGATTTTCTACTCTCATTCAAAGAAGTTGCTAAAGTATGTTTAAAAAGGAATAAGCGCATAGATATTATAACAAGATTCATTCTGACGTCTGATCGCAAAGATATGTTTTTAAATTAAGAGAATACAAAAACATGGCTGTACCGTTAACATTTATAGCATTGATCCTTGCAGGAAAATACCGTGCTTCGGGCGAAACAAGCATATCATTCATCCATTACATGGTCGTTGGAATGGATAAGGAGAAACTAGAAGCTCTTGGGAGGCTGCTGATGTTTGACAAGACTTGGATGAGTTCCAACAAAGTCGCCTGCCAGAAGATCTGCGACTGGGTGCAGAAATGGACTACGTCCTCCATTGCCATGATTGGTTATGATGAATCTACTCAGAAGAAAATGAAAGAACACGCTGATTTCAACGATGAACTTGTCAAATCAGGCTTCCTTGATCTTGCACGTGAAATAATGACCATTGAACAAAACTTATACCCCAGTTACTCCAGGAAGACAAAGTGACTATAATTATGGTCACTACCCCTGTAGTCATGGTAGTATGCACATCGTGCTCTCTCTCTCTCTTTCCTTTCTTCTCCTCTCTACCTCTCCTCTCTTTTTCTTTACTCTTCAAATATGCAGCGACATTTTCTATCCTTGTATTTCTCTCTTCCCTTGCTTTATTTTCTGTCATCTTATATTCTTTTGATTATATTCACCATACTGTATACGTGTCTTAACAAGTTTTCAAATTACGGATTTATAATTGCATTATTATTCTGCCACTTTTGGGTAATCTATGTATATTTATATGTTTTCTAGTCAATATATTTACATGTTACAAAAATTATGTTTGTCATTATTTCTAGGGATCCACATTCTACATGCTCTGCTTTTCAGTGGATCCCTCAATTTCCACAGATTTAACTTAAAAAAAACAAACAAAAAACTATTATACTGGATGATTATGTATATTTTCTATTTTATAACTTTAAACCAAGTAAAAATGTATTTTGTTATTGAATATTGAATTGTATATTTGATTTCTTGTCAAAGTCACTGTCCTGTTGGAAATGAAAATAAAACTGATTCACTGAAACTGAACCAGACCGACACAAGACCAAACAAAAGATTACCTTACCCCAAATGTCCAAGAAGCGGTTGGGTCGGGGTCGGTTTGGCGTCGGGTTGGCGGTGTGCCTGAAATGACTGGGTATTGAAATGTTGTCTAACCCCGTACCATTTTTCTAAAAAATTCAATATGTAGAAAATTATTTAGAATTATTCGAACTTCTTATAGGCAAACGTAGTACATAATTGGCCATAGAGAGGAGTGTTTGAGTACACAGAAGAAATCATGTTAACTACTAGTTGAAAATGATTTTTCTAAAACACGTATTTTGATAGAGCTTGATTGTAGGTACATGTAAAGATACATGTACCTTAAAAAATAAAATCTTACCAGTTATCTCAAAATTTCCTTTGCTAAACCTTAATTTTTTGTATGGAATTTAAATTTTATTTCCCATTTAATAACAAGACAGGTGAAAAAAAACCCCCAGACAATTGTAAATTTGACGGTGTTGGAAGATGTTGAAATGTACCTTTGATATTAGATTAAATAATACTTTGTGTACGTGTATATATTCAACACAAATTAGTGCTTAACTTTGCGGGCTTTGTCTCTCTTTTTCCTTTTGAATTATTATGAATACGTACATTTAATGATGTGTAGTAAAAATCATACAAACAAACCGAAGGCTATGTCATTACTGAAATAACACTGTCACTATAGTTTCTAGTTGCTATTTTATACCCAGATAAGGCCGGTATATTATGTAAATACATATATCTGGAAAGGAGAACTGTTACTGCACGATCATTTAACCTTTATACTCGTTTATCACTTTTTTTCTATTTTTGTTTTATTAGGTAACTTTGAAGTTTGAAATCTTTTCCCAACTTCTCTTTTTTCTGGTAAACTTTTTCATAAAAACTACTGAAAAACACGCTTCTCCGCAGCTTTTGATATTGGACATTTAATACTAACAAAGGAAAATACACACACAAAACAATAAAAGACAAAAACAAGGCACCCCAAAACAAGAACAACAACAAAACAAATAAACGATTCTTTTATTCTGTGATACATTCCACACAGCCTTGTGAGTAGCTTGGTGAAAGCTATAATTGTGATCATTTTATGGTTTTTGAAAAATTATTTATGCTTTATTTATTTTTTTCCCCTTAAGATTGGAATATTTTCTTCACTGAGACATGTATATCGCTAAATAAAAATGACCTTTAAAATGCGAATTAAGTTGTATCATATTTAAGTATAATGCATAATTATTCTGTAAATCCGTTGGGTGCATTACGGTGCATTTTCCTATCGAGAAAGAGGAAAAACCCCTGTATCTGATGCTGGAGTATTTTTGTGTTCTCTTCCTCTCCGCAAGACACTTAGCCACATACATTTGAATTTATACTGTATATCGTGCTTAAACGGAAATGTATAAATTTTGGCGAAAGTTATTCAGAAGTACCGTATTAATCACCCAAGCTCCCTTACATAGGATACATTCTTCATAGACTTAACATTTTTCTCCTTCCCATGCTTCTATTAGTTGTTAATGATTAAGAAAAAGTCAGATTTATTACTTTTTTCATATAACATTACCACGAATTATTGCATAAATATATCAGCTATTTCTTAATGTTAATTGTTGCATGAATGTGAACCCAAATTAATGCTTTTAATTCTGATTTTTATTTAATATTGTGTCGCGATGTGTGTATTTAGAAGAAATGCATTATGTATGTATTGTGACACTCGACGGGCCCGGAAAGGGGATGTAGACATGGTATATATGTAAAGAAGCTCTTCTTTATTTGAAATAAAGACTTGATAAAAACAACAATTACCGTAAACACAGTTTCCCTCCTTGGTGACCAAATTGTCTATATTATATTTTCATTGCATTGTAACCCAAATATTTCAGACAGGAAATGTACCTTACATTTAAATATGCCTTACTGATTTTGTAGAAAAGCACATTTTGAAATGCATATACCGTTAATAGTATGAAATATTGATGCAGACAAAAAACACACCACTTTTAATAAAATAAAGTAAAATGTACGACTAAAAATTGTTCAGTTTATTACTTTATGTATTAATTCTAGACAATCTTCCTCCTTAAAAAAAATATAATTATATGGGGTATGATGTTTGTTGAATTCTAAATGGCGTGACATGACATAATTAAAACAATATTCATAAAAGAGTAGTACAGCTTCTTCTTTCTGATATAATGTAGTATGGCAAAACTATTGTTTGAATCAGGAATACCATCTATCTATCTTGTTGATTTGTAGAATATGTGTATTATTGATGAAATGTAATAAAGTAAAAATTACGGAAATTTTGTCGTTTTAGTCTTGTTCTATATTCTTTTACGTCACATGTGATTTGCCCTTGGCCAGCCGGGTAAAAATCCCCATCATCAATTTCAATACGTATACTCGTAAACAGAAACTTAATTTTAAACGAATTTTCAGAAATTAAACCTTAAGTCCTGGTAGTAGAAGAGAAAAATAATATGAAACTTATTTGATGTGTCCTTATATTGTTCCAATTGAGTCAGATGCACGGTTCATATATTTTGATCTTCCGTCGATGATTTCACAAGCAGCTGAATTTCCAGACCACATCTTGTGACCAAGCGTCACGATGGTTATTGACGGTGGCATGACTGTTTTGCAAAATGTTGTCAGTGGCAAGCAATGTGACTGCCTAAGATTTAAATTAAATTCAGTTCACATCAACTCAAAATCATTTCCACTCAAAATACTTTAAACACAATGATAAATGTACAAAGTATTATTGAAGGCATAAAGTATTGAAAAAAGGGAATAAAAAAGTAAATCAGGTTTATGTTTAAAGTAATTGGCAATACATACATTAAAAAAACAAACAAACAAACATACAAAACGGGGACATAAGTGGGGATTCGATAAAAGATGATTGACATCTTAGTGCTTACACTCCTTGTAAACAAACAAAAAAGAGTCAAACAATATTGCCATATCTAGAGAAAGAGAGAGAGAGAGAAGAAAAAAGGAGTCACAAGCAGCAGAAAGAAGAACATAGAGATATGGAGATACACAATAGAAAAGAGGGAATGGTATGGTAGATTCGTCATAGAAGAAAGCAGTTTGAAAATTTGAGCATTAAAAATAACAGTAGGCATAGACATAGCACAATAATAATCAGCTCCCTAAAGGGCTGGTCTTATTTGTCCGATAACGATAACAGACACGAGCATACTCACGCGTACTCACCACCTTTAATGGGAAATCTCGTTATCGTTATCGTTATCAGAGAAATGTGACCAGCCCTAAACAGCCTAACTATCGGTTGTCGACCGGTCCATTCAAAAGCATTTTCTGAAAACTACGTTTGAATACATTCATAGGACAAAACATATTTAAGGCAGGTGACAATGAATTCCTTGACATCTTACTCCTGTTAGACTAGTCGTCCACTAGGGCGCGGACAAGACGCGGAATGCAAGATTAGTCATTCCGCATTCATTCAGCAAGCTCTCCGCATATTCTTGAAAGGCTCCGTTCACTGTCTTCACCATTCCTGAACACTTCCCAGCGTTTCCGCACCTTCAGGAGAGAGCAAAATTTCCGCGTCCAAATTTTGGTCTCGACCAAAATTTGGACGCGGAAATGAACTTCCTGACACCTTCGGCAACTTGTCCGCATTGTCGTCCAGACATCGTCAGGACATCCTGCCTTTCTTTAACACTTCCGCATTCTCCGGAAACGCTCCTGAAAGCTTCCGCGGTGCCGGAAGCTTCGCGAAGGCAAGCGGAAGCCACGCAGAATGTTTCAGGACAGCGCGGAGCCGATACAGATCTATAAAAGCAAGTGCGCGAAGCTGCAGCGGTCATTTGTGGTCAAGACCCGGAAGAGCCAACAAGTCTTAATTAATCAGAGCATCATGGCACCAAAACTCAAGAAGCCAAAGAAGGGAGACAAGGCCCAAACATCTCCGTCCGCAATTTCCACAAGAACGAGGAGGCAAACCACTTCAGTTCCTGGTAAGTTGTTTACTTTTTTGTTTCGTTTCATTATTTCAAGAAATTATTTCTGTTTCATGGATTTCTTTTATGTTCACTATACAATTTAATTGTTTACATTTTAAATTAATAAATATTGTATGTATGAATTATTTACAGGCACCACAGAGACGCAAGCACCAGCAGTACTGACTCCAGACGAAGAAGTTACGGCCATCCTGGGGCAGAATATGAACGTCGATTCCGTTGAGGTCATTGATGCCCCAATGCTTGATCCATCTGAGGCTGATGTCAGTGCACAGGAGGAGGAAGGGGAGGAGGAACCGGAAGCGTCACAGCCTGTCGGCAAGCAACGAGGCAAGGGAGGAAAGCGTCGAAATGTGTTGCTCACCGACGAGCAGAAGGAGGAGGTCAGAGAATTTCTGATCCGAAATGAGGGTCTCTTTAACAAAAGAAAGGAGCTCTGGCAGCAGCCCCACAAGAAGAATGAGCTGTGGCAGGAGCAAGGCCGTGCTATGGGGGTCGATTGGAAAGACATCTTTACGTGGTAAGAGACTCAGAGGAGGCGCCTAGGCCGCCTGAAATCACTCGCCGCCAAGTCTGGTTCCGGATCTCTCGAAGACACCTGGAAGGAGACAGACCTGGAGTTCTGGAAGCGGTGGCATTTCCTTCACCCACACATTAACATCCAGTCTCAGGAACCAGTTGTCAGTGTAGGTACCATGAATGCAAATCAGTGACATTTGTGACCTTCTACCACAAAACGACAAATTAGTCGCAAATTTGACCTTTTTTACATTGCACAAAGTTTGAAAGTTTGTACTGTAAACTTTTGAATGATATGATCGGTTTTCAAATAACATATACCGCAGTTTCGGCAATTTACTGTCAAGGAAACGAATTGAAATCAATTGAGAGAAATCCATTTCATATGTACATGTATTACGTTTACATATATATATATATATATATATATATATATATATATATATACATATATATCTTCTCCTCCTCTGTTGGTATATGCATGGACCTTTTTGTGTGCTTTGCGCTTTTTTTGATTAATACCTTTTTGGTCTCACTGAATTCGCTTATTCAATGTCTACCTTCATTCTATTTACTAATCTTGCCTCGTCAGGACCATGCAGACCCTTTAAGATGACAATAAGAATGAGAGTTTTATTTGATGAGCAAATCACCACAATAATAGAAAACAAATGTGAAGAGGAGTGATCATTCAGGAGTGCAATACAGATGTCCTATTGTCTGTCTTACTAAAAGGTTCCCTGGTAATGACTATGATGGGATTATCAGATTAGACTTAAACTTGGAATAGTTTGAAATGAGATATACTTCTCTCCTTGTTTAGATTTTTCAAAGCCAAAGAATGAATGAATTCCGAGCTATGCACTTGAATTAATGTGAAGGTTTTACCCAGTATGCTGGCATACATCTAAAATCCGCCCCAAATGGAAATTTTGAATTAAAGGAAAAACACCTTTCTAAATGATAGATGTTCCCAAATCTAGTTTGATAGCAGATTAACAAATGAACTATTAGAAAATATAATATTGAAAGAAAAAGGTATGTTGTACACCATGCTTTCTATTCCAGCTCTTAACTCTAAAACTCCTACTGCGACATATTGGTCATTTTGGTTGTGGTGCTAGCTCACATTACTTACGCTTTTCTTTTTTTTTTATAATAAAGAAAACAGTAAAAGATTAGAAATGAAATTCACATGCCTTTCGTCAAATTTCGATGTGTTATTATTGTTCTTTTTTTTCCAAAGTATTTAACAACTACTTTTGTTTTTTACTTATAGCTCCGTCGTAGACTGGCGAGTGCACCAGCAAAAATTCTTAACCCTGAGGCTGGGCCTAGTCAGGATAATCCCGAGGATGAAGCCGATTGCGAGGACCACTCAGCCACCTGCCTAGGGCAGATAACTCCAACCACCACGGGTGACTCTACTCCAGTGTCCACGGCAACGCAGCCCGGCAGGCGCAGCAGTCAGACTAGCGAAGTTGACCGGATCATGGAAGCTCTGGTAGCTAGCAGTGAAAGGCACCAACAACTCATCAACATGTCAGAGAGCCTCCAGAAAAGTCAGCAGGTGCCAGCCGATCAGAGCAGAGACCGCCATCAGTTCAACCTGTGGTGTGGCAGTCTTCTGCAGGAATTTCCCCAGGACCTCTATGAGCAGTGTGAGGCAGACATGTTCCGTCTTTTGACCCACTACAGGAACCTGGCTCATCAGCGTCCAAGTGGTAAGTGTTTATTTCATTTATCTTTAAAAAGAAAGATATATGTGGGTCAAGGACATTTCTTCACATTCTTCACATTATGCTTCATTCATTTCAGTTGCATTTCAAAGTCTCAAATAGTAACATGATTCATGGCAAATAATATTTATGTTTTACTCGCCATTAATTAGTTAAGCTAATGTGAAACATTTAATTGATGTTATGTAGATTGGCCAGCCTACTTTAGTTTTGAGTGCTCTGTGTGATGTGGATGTGTATGGGGTGTGAGGGTGTGAGGTGTGTGTGTGTGTGTGTGTGTGTGTGTGTGTGTGTGTTTATGGTCTCTTTTTTGTAGGTTTATCTTTTCCCATTGTATATACATTACTATTTGTTGTGATTTATACTTGCCATGTCGTAGTGTTAGTGTGTGAACACTAATTTATTTGTACCTTATAGGGCCCCACTAACAAGCCCTGCTTCTTTCGGGGTCCTAAAAACCATGTAAATTTTTTTTATCAGCGATTGTATTATCTTGATGTTTGGTTTTTGAATAAATTGACATTCATTCATTAATTCATTCATTCATTCATACTCCTCTTCCCCATCAGGCTCCTTCTCAGCAGCCACAGCAGACACAGCAGACACAGCAGTCCTACAGCCAGGCTGGTTGTCAGCCACATCCATCCAAATGGACGCCAAATCCTCCAGCAGCAAGTTCTGTGTGGCACAGCCAGGGGTGTGACTACATGACCCAGTACCAGCAACAACAGCAGCGGCAACCACTGACCTCATCTTCGCGTATCACCAATCAATCTCTCAGCAGCCTACTGAACTCCAGTCTGCTCAACGATGAACAGCTGTTTCCTCCTCCACCTGCAACTACGGCTGATATGGCTACAGCTCCTACCACCAATGCTACGGCAACTATTTCTACCTTTAGAGTCATAACCACTGATGACAATCAGTCCTGCCAGTAGGGCAAATAGGAGTGAGGACAATGAACTAGTATCTTTCTTTTTCGTAGTAAACGTGTAAATGACGAAGGTTGTCCAGTTATTATTATTAGTTCACATAACAGTAGTGTACTGATGGACATTTTAGACGAATAGTTTGGTATGCGAGGAACCACTGTTCATTTTCTGGGACTCATGAGCATGTACTCATATTTTTTGGTGAAAAGAACTGTCCGTAATGTATACTTTAGGACTGAAGAACATTTAACACTAGTGTAGATGATTACTGTGCTGTGATCTTGTGGTTGTATAGGATCTGTTTCAGAAAACACATATGAAGAAGAGAACAAGTTGGTTTTCATTTACATATTTTGGTTTAATGAATTGAAACTTGGCTTTCTAATATCATTAAAAAAACTCCGAAAGCATTTTTTTTTCAAGCAAGAGCAACAGGATGGAACAGCCTACCGTATAAAGAGAGAGAGAGAGAAACATTTACTCTTTTTTTTCTTCAGACATGCTAAAGTAAATGACAGTTCAGCGGTGTTTTTTTTTTTCATTTATTGGCTTTACCACCTGAACATGCTATACAGAAGTACCAGCAAGCTATTACATGTATTTGCATTTCTATTTTTAATTTGCTAATTACTTTCGAAATAAAATTTATGTTACAATCCATGTGTTATGTTGTATTTCTTATCTTGTACTGTGTTATGACGTAGTACATGACCCATTAATAACAGTGTAAAACCACTGAGATGCGGCTACCATGTAGAAATAGACAGATGAATAAACGAATAAAACACATTCTACTCACTTCTATATCACTTTGATATGGCCATCACCAAACATATAGAACGTTTCAACATAAGAAACTCTTTGAATAAAAGCATAACAAGAAATAATAACATCAAATATGTTATGTTCATTAACAGTTATGTCCATAACAAGTCCATAAAAACATGTCCCTAAATCATCCGGTCCTGCCATGGCACTGAACCCGCCTCACTGCAAAAATACATGCTCAGGTACTCCCTCTGTTGCTTTCCAGCTACAGTGTCAATGTTCCCACGTCCTACCGCTTGCTCCACTTCTTCAATCTGTGCTTCATCTCTCCATGCCCCAGGTATAAGGTTGTGAGCCTCATCCTCTGCATCCATCTGGCAACGGTCCAAATGAGCATATCTCATTCTGATGAGGTTGTGAAGGCAAATGCAAGCAGTGACTACAGTCTTCACCACCGTAGGCGTTTGAAGCATCATCTTGGCCAAGCACTGCCACCGAGCTGCTAGGATGCCGAATGCATTCTCTACAATTCTTCTCCCACGGGAGAGACGGTAGTTGAAGATCTTCTGTCGATGTGTGAGATTGGCACGCCTGTATGGTTTCATAAGTGTGGTTCTCATCGGAAAGGCATCATCTCCCAATATGAAATAGGGTATAGGTCTGTCATCGTTGGGTAGTGATGATGGATCTGGGAACCCAATGCTGTTGTCCTCAATACAGTCTTTCAGCTCAGAGTTGTTGAATATTTGAGCATCAGACTGATGGCCTAATCCTCCTACATCACACCAAAGGAACTTGTAATCACCATCAACAAGTGCCATGAGCACGATGCTAAAGAAACCCTTGTAGTTATGGAAAAGGCTCCCAGAATTGGCAGGTTTTTTGATAGCCACGTGTTTTCCGTCGAGTGCACCTAATGCATGGGGAATATTCCACCTTCTCTCAAACTGCTGTGCAACTTCAAGCCATCCTTCAGGGGTGAGAGGACAAGAGAGGACCTCCCCTTTGTACTCATCAGCTAGAGCTCTACACACCTCTGGTATGAAATGACAGATTGTTTCAGATGCCGTCCGAAAGTCATACGCTAGGGATGTGTATGTATCCCCAGTGGCCATGTATCTTAGAGTCACAGCCAGCTTGAGGCCTGCCGGGATAGCACTTCTGAACCTTGTATTCTGTTTCTGGATTCTGGGGGTCACACGCTGGAGGATCTCATCAAACATGGCTGGTGTTATTCGCAGGTACCTCTTGAAAGAATGAACGTCTTCAGCTCTGAGTTCTTGCATGAGTGTCTCGTACTGGCCATACTGAAGTCGCCTTTCTACTGTCAGCCATGGCCTCACCCACCATCTGTGACGTCTCCTCCTCCTCCTCCTCTTCCTCCTCCTGAGGGCCAGGACCAAGGCTAGCTGAGCATCTCTCTTAGCTTGGATTTGAAGTAATATCGCCAGATGAATTTCAGGTGGTGTTACCTCCATGACAGATAGCAAGCATGTGAAAAAAAAAATCGGCGCTGAATTTATAACCTTATTATTTCCTGACATCGTCCGCATATCAAAATGGTTGTCGGAAAATCTTCCTGATTGTCCTTGTCCGTAATTTTACCACTCCTGGTGTGATCCTAGATGTGTCCGCACTGTCCTGCCACGATCAGCATTTTCCGCGGCATTTCGGGACATTCCTGAATGATTCCTAGGACGCTCCTAGGACTGACTGCAGTCAATGTGTTGACATTCTTAATAATGTCTCAGGAAACAATAATTTGCATAATTTTTCCGCGTCTGACGCGGAACGAATGCCGAAATGACAAAATTTGCTTCCGCAACCCTTCCTAATGTTGTCGGCGCTCTAGTGGACGCCAGCCCTTAATAGGTCCGGAAAATCACGGGAAATTCCTAAAGTTCCTATTAAAGATGGTGTAATGGTTGGGAAAAAAAATATAATCAGATAAAATCATGGTTAAATATTGTGTCAATTCTTTTGATATGTGTACATGCAGAAAGATGGATGATTGTCATGCTGTAATCTTTGTTTTCCGATCTAAAGGTCTGCATAGCATACTAGTTTGAAGGCACAAACCATTTTCAGTCGAAACGCGTAACAGAATGTCTGAACTGTAAGACTACCATAGGCCCTGTGCTATATTTACACAACCATTAGGAACCTATGTTAGGCTTCTCTAAAAACAGAATATTTTCTAATGAAAGTGCCAAATTAGGGTCTGTGCTTGTAGACTAGCATCATACTAAGCATGATGAAGACTGTTGAATGTGCGTATTAATATTTCATGAAAATGATAAGAAAATGATTAGGGAAAGATTCAAAATTTCATAGCAGTCGCGATAATGAACCTTTATTCTCTTTCATTTTTACCTCAAAGTAATTGTAATGGTTTAAATTTATAACGAACCAAGCAAATAGCTTAAAGCAAACGGAATTGCAACGCAACGCTTCCCTAGTTTCACGCTATAGTCGCAAATGCTTCTCTGCATAATTTTACTAATACCCACCCCTTATTATACTTTTATTTACATCCCGTCTCTCGCACTGCCCTACCTCTCTGCTTTTTCTTTCTTTCTCTTTTTCTCTCTGTTCTTTCCTTCTCTCCCCTCCCTGTGTAGCTGCTCTTTCTTTCGTCTTCCCTTTCCCCTCTCTCTTTATGTCGCCCTCCTCCTAATAATACAACACATGTCAGATACACCAATAACACAATATTCGTACCCTAAGGTAGCACTTTTATTTCACAAACAGTTTCAGACAAAACGTCCAACAATCAGGTAAAGCTTCATCGAAATACATGTAAAATGATTATTTATACTAAACTAGCTGGGTAAAAGTTTGCACATTTTTTAAACAATCTAAAATACAGCTTTTGTACGATATTAGTATAATGCAGAAGAGTGGAAGCCTAATAAGTCTGAATTAAGAATGAAATATATTGTTATATATCACAATGATCATATTGGTATTCCATGTTTTGAGATTCACTGTAATGTGCCGATCCTTGGGACGTTGTTCCATCATTAATTGTCATTTTGCTATACTATTATAGAAGGTATTTTCATCAAAAGAACGATTCACTGTGTTTAAAGGTAATAAACGGTAGTGGTAACAAAAAGAAAGTTGGCATGAAACTGCTCAAATATAGTCTCATATTGTTCGGCTTCAATAAAAAGATACATGAGTGAGATAATCCGGTATTCTATTCATGATTTCCGGTGATTTTCAGTAAAATAATTCAAATGATCGAATATCAACGGTTACCTTATACCCTCGCTAAGGACCACCTACCCCGACGCTCCCGGCTCAACGGCGCATAGCGGTTCGCACACACTTGTTACACACACTGTTTTCACATCAAATTACAAGCGCGGTACCGCGCTTAATTCGATGTTTATTTTTTTGGACATTTTAGCCATTTCTAAACCATTTTTCTTCAAACAAACGTCACCTATGTTCGAAATTAATCATTTCACAACAGTATATGTAATAATTTCCATTCCAGCTGACAAAGTAGTTAAATATCCAAAGCGCCACCTTTCCCACTACTGTACGATACGATAACGATAAGAACACAAGAAATGTACATTGCCTAGAGTAGCTTAGAGTAGTTACATAATTTCTTTATTTAAGTAGATGAGAACTCATATATTCATGAGGGAAAAACAAACAACAAAGCAAGAACGTATTAAGAACCATGCACATTTTACCTAAGTATAAACTTTATACGCTCCGATATTCACAATCTCACTTGAAGAAATGTAATCCATTAAAACTACAAGTATCCACCCAATTCACAGATGGGACACAATAAACAACTATGAACATCATAAAGAAAGAACACAGTTTATACTGTACAGATTATGTAATCCCTAAGCTGGGTTA
>CM046832.1:75857716-75972931 GCA_025618425.1 Heliocidaris tuberculata | reverse complement strand
TATTTTCTCCATTATCTCTAAAGATGCTGCTTGTCTTTTTGTGAACTCAATGTATGTTGTGTCAATACAATTTTCCCATAATATATCTTGAGGTAAGAAGGAGACAAGCTGCACCTTGAGAGATACTGGGGAAATATGAAATTTTGTGTACAAAACATATGGAGAGTTTTACTACTTAACGTGTCACTTTGAAGCAACATTGCCAATTTGAGGATCGCCATAGAAAGTAAATTGAGACTTTTCAAACTTTCATAACTTTCTCAATTCTGAACCGATTTTGATGGAACTTTTAAAAAATTGCTTCTCTCTATCCTCTCTTTTCATTAAAATTTATTTTTTCCCCAGGGTTTCATTCTCCTTTAAATGTAGGTGTGTAAATAATAATGTTGATCATAAAAAAGCTGACATAATTATTTTGTTTTTGACCAAATCTAGTGTAATTATATTTGTTTAGCTATATGTTTTACATCGTGACTGACTAACTATATTTTGGTATGAGTAGCATTTAATTTCTTGAAATTTGTATTATTTTTTCTTAATTTCCTCTTCTCATAGGCCATTATTCATAAAAGCGAACTAACTTTAGTCCAGGTGTAAACGCTGAGTCACCGTATAGATATAGCTCTCTGATTTATTGAACACCAGTCATGAATCTCTTCATTCAATATAAAAATCGAGTACTGTCACCAGTCGTGGTGCACCCATGTATTATACAGTTTCATTATACAGTTTCATTCTTGCAACAACCTATGTCACTGCCCCAGTCTCTCCGGTGCGTGATGAATGGATGCGATTGGCTAGCAGATATTTTATCAAAATAAATTAGGAACAAATATGCGGCACTTCGTTCGCTGCCGATCACGCAAAAGAATGATGGCATGCAAAGTTTGTTCCAAAATGAATTATCCACATGCTTTTTTATGTTCTGCTAAATTTTTTTTAAAAACAAGAACTTCCTCTTTACCAGACTAAAGCTAAATAAATGATCTGTAGCATATTTTTTGTTTAACGGGGTGAATAGATCTAAGGTTCCATATATGTTAGTCAAACAAATTTTTGTATGAAAAATACTGTATGAATACAAAGTTGGCTGTCTTGCCAAGAATGCTGTGCTCCATTCGTGACATGCCATTCCTATAACACACAAATCATTGAATCATCGACATCGAATGGTGGGTGATTCCTCAACAAATATGGTATTTTCTGAAAATTATTAACCTAAAACTGTCAAACCCCTCCACGACTGGTGACAATACGGTACCATATTTCTGTAACCAAATAAAAAATCAAAGATTGAGCCATTGTAAAATATATTTATTATTTTCATTTCATGACTTAATTAATTTTGTTTCATCATTTTGGTACAGTATTACAGTAATCTCAATCTGTATGGAATAACAAGGTTGACACTTGGCACTCAATAAGTCAGTGGAGTAAGTTGAACCAGGTTTATCTTGGTCCAACTTTCTGAATCTGGGTCATTCTCTGCCACACTCTATTTTGCCTTTTCCTTTCCTATCTACCTTATTTTCCCTTTATATTCTTGTTCATATCCCATCATTTGATTGTTTTTTTGTCATGAGATTAAGTTTTGTCATCTTCCCCATTCATATTACATCTTTCTTTCTATCTCCTTAATGTCAGTGGAGGAAAAAATGTCATATTATTTAACATAGACAGTAAATTAATCTGAATCTGATTCTGTGTTCAACTTTTTAATGTCAGATTTAGGTTGTTATAGAATCAGACTTTAAAAAGAATAATCTTTTTTTTATTTCCTCAGAGTAAATTCTTTGAATGAGGACCAATCAACACAAGCATCGGAGGTGACAGTAAATGTTTCTACAAAAGGGTAGAGTAACTTTCTTAATATCTGTAAATAATTTTTTGGCAAAAGAGTAATCTGATTCAAAGGAATCAAAAAGATTAGAGTTGAAAATAAGAGAAGTGCAAAAAACAATGAACCAACCATTATATTTTGTGCTGGTGTTTTGCAATTTTGTTTTGTTTTGTTCCGTGTTTGTTTTTCTACCAGAAGGTTGAAGATAACATGTTTATTTCTTACATATTGACCCGTTGACTACTGTATACTCTAATTCACATAGGTTTAAATACAGAGACTACTTGGTTCCCGTAGGCAATGGGTTAATCGGTATTTGCATCTGATGCAATGTGTAGAAGTCAAATTCACATTTTTTAATAGCATTTTATGCATTTAGTATGCTTTACGTAGTAGACAATATTGCGGTGTTCACTTCATAATGATGGCCATGTGTTTTGAACTGGGCCAGTTTTGTGTTACTGGTGTATGGGCAAGTAAATTATGCATCTTTTCATTCAAACAACTACTAGTATAATTATAATACACTTCATCTAACATATAAAAGTATACCTTTTCTTAAAGGAAAGTAACTGAGTATACCAAAATGCACTTGAAAATAACATAGGATATAATGCTCACGAATTATGGAACTAAAAATAAAAAAAATGCATTTGAAATATTAAAATTCTTTGTTGAAATGAGAAAACAGTTTGGTGTATCCTACACAGCTAATTCTTGCATTTTCAATTCTTCTCAGTAAGACCTTTCCATACATATGTAACATCATAGGGTTCAATAAAAGTAAAATGATTTTGCGCAAGCCCTTTCAAGAAGAATTTTTCATGCACTAATATTTCTAACACATTTGGAGGTATCAATCAAGATTTAGTGATGACCCTTCACATTTCCTTTTTAAAATGTCTTAAATGAAGAAAGTTTTCGATTATCACATTATCTGTTACAAAAGAAAATAATACATCAACTTTCCTCTAATTTTTTTAGTTGGAGCTAGGACCTGTAATGCATGTAGCTGTCATTGATATCAAGTCTAGATTCTCCTAATGGAAAATGTAGTCTAGTTTGGGATACAGAATTCATTGTTTATAAAAGTCATTGATAATTGATTAACAATGAAATAGTTTAGATTCATCCAGAGATAACCCAAAGGTACACTGTATATATACTCTATACATTCTATATACAGGATGAAGTTTAATAAAGAACCCCCGATTTTGTAATAGATATTCATTCCATAATTGTGTCAAGGGAATATCCCTTCCCCCACCAATTAGACTAATTATTATATGTTTTTTAAAATCACATTTAGTGATTTTGAAATCTTACTAAACCATTTAGTTTGAGATAATTTCATGTTAACAGTTATTAAGAACTTTACCTAAATGACACCCATGAGGGGTAATGAAGATGTAAACTCAAGTGCCACTTTGATAATGTGCTTAATTAGAAAGAACTAATTAGTCCCAAAATTACAAGGATTAATTATTGAAAATTAGATGCAAAGTTGGTAATATTACTCTAAAAGTTGTTTTTTATTTGAATTAGCCCTCAAAATATTGTTAGAAGTGAATACAACTCGTTTGAATCACATTTAGTGATTTTGCTCCTCCTGATCTTCCTCCATCCCACATAGTTTTTTTTTTTTTTTTTTTTTTTTTAAAATCCATTATTAGTATGGTACTTGGTTTTTTATCCCAATTGATGCATTCATCTATACTTTTTTGTCAATCTGCATCTACAAACAATAATTATTTGCAAGGTTTACTTACCTGTAGGAGAACAGTTAGTAGACAAATGTTGTGTTATTCAACTATTCTGTCAACATATCTATATTTGTGCAATTCATACTTATGCAATTTTTGTCAATGTATTCATATACATGATTACTGCTGATGTGCAATGTCCTTTACCTGGATGTGATGTTATTTCAACTCTCTCTCTCTCTCTCTCTCCCTTCGTCTCCTCTTTTCGTATATCCTTCTCTCTCCTGTATTTCTTTTCCTTTTCTCAGTTTTTCTCCTCTTAAGGAATTCATCACATTCCTGGTTGCTGTCTGCACTTGCAGACTCTATGTGCAATTTTACCAACAATTCTACACTTACAGACAATAATTGTTTGCAATGTTTACTTACTTGGATGTGGCCTCTCCTTCATACTTCTCTCTCTTTCTCTTTACCCCTCTCTCTTTCTCTCTTTAACTTCTTTTCTCTCTTTTTCTCTCTCCACCATCTCACCCTTCTCAATCTTTCCTGTCTTGGCTTTTCACCACATTCCTTTTTTTGTAGTGTAATCACAATTGCAGCAACCTTGGTTTTGTTTTTGCAATATGCATGCAATTATAAATATCTGTGCTAGTAAGTTTCCAATTTTTGCTGTTACGAGTGTCATCTGCTTCTTCTTTCTGCCTTTCTTTATCCCTTTCTTTCCTTTCCTCTCATCTTTCTATTTCTTTTCTACTCCCTTTCCCCTGTACTCCCCGGCTCTCTCTCTCTCTCTCTCTCTAGCGAGCTCTGTGTCTCTCTTCTCACCGTTGACACTCGTTTTTACAGCTCTTTTGGCATTGTATTTAAAACACAGTTTGCATGAATGATTAATGATTATTGATCCTTGTCTCTTGAAATGTTCAAAAAATGTCCAATACACGACAAGTATGTTTATGCTTTTGCATACATGTATTTGTGGTGTTCCGGCCTAGCTTTGTGTGTGCCAGTGCAATTTTCCTGCCTTCATGATTATTGTCATTTTGCTATTTCTTTCTTATGTGTACTTGTCTCCTTTGGGTCAGTGCTTTTGCTGTGGCTCGACAGGCATGCTCTTTTTCTCCCCCATTTTTTAAGCTTGCCTAGCTCCTGCCGCGTTCGATGTGCTCCTTTGGGTTGGTTGCCCCTGTGGTGGTCCGCTTGCGCGATTGCGTGCTTTGATCGCCTGGAGGCGCTGAACTTAATCGGTTCAGTGCTTCCAGGTTGTTGAAGTTTGCGTGCTCGTCGGCGGATTGCGGTGGGGGCGCTGACTTGGCGGAGCGGTGGGACGCGGCGGGGGTTAGGTCTTCAGGAGTGAGCATGCGTGCTGGGTCGCGGTAGGAGCGCTGTTTCAGATTGTAATGTATATTTTCTTTTTTTTACGAAGTTGAATAGTTTTAATATGTATAAATTACTTATCTTGTCTGTGATTTTTTTCACCTTAGTACTTATATTTATATTTATATGTTTTTTAAAAATTGTAAACTCACACTGTTAGTCTTCGGACTTTTTGCTGAGTCTTTTTAATAAAACCGAAATTGATTGATTGATTGATTGATTGATTGATAGTTCATTAATCAAAGTTCAGTCAATACAATACAAATAAACCTGGGAGGGATTCATGGTATACAGTGTGTTGACCTCTTTAAAAGCTTTAATTTGATACCAAAATAGGTGCAAAACTCTCATGCAAATATAACAGATCCACATATTTACTGGCCCAGTTCAAAACGCATGGCCACATGTGATAGAAGCATGTTCGTAGTGTATTAGTGTAATTATTAAGAATGATCAAGAAGGGAACCGATTAATATTAACGGTGCTGACAGAACTAAGTCATATACCCAGTATATGAACTTGATTTTAATTGTACTGTTATTTATGATTTTATCTTGATGTACTTTTAAGATGCCCAACTCCACAAGAATCTAGTTCTGACCTACACAGAATTTAGGTAAATTAAACAATGTGTGAAGTGTTCTTCTACTGCATACTATGTAGGCATGATTGAGTATACGATTGCAAATAAAACTTTGATAACTTTACACAGGAGATCATATTACACTGCAGCTGAGGACAATGCTATCCTTGAGTATATCGCTAAGCATCCTTATCAATATGGTGGCAACAAAATCTGGAAAAGAATGGAACTTATGAAGGTAAGTGTACAATCGATATGGAAAAGAATGGAACTTATGAAGGTAAGTGTACAATCGATATGGAAAAGAATGGAACTTATGAAAGTAAGTGTACAATCGATATGGAAAAGAATAGGAGATGCAGTCACATTCATCTTGTTTAAGTGAAATGTTGACAGCATGAATCTTTGCCATTTTATATGACATGCTGAATTCAAACATAACAATTGAAATAGCTGATTAGCTAGTGATATCAGGATATTCTAGTTCATGTTCATGTTTTATGTATAATATATGTGGGCCCCAAAGGTGTACATATGTTGTAGCAGTAGTCACGAATAAATTTGAAATTTGTGTTTATTTGTAATGTGTATTACATACAATTCACATAAAATGTTCAGTCCTGGTTCAGTAGCCACTCTTTGCTTCCTGGCTTTTTATTTAATACAAGTTATAAAGTGGTGCAAGTAAAAGGTATAAATTTCCTTCAGTGTGAACAACGGAGGCGCGATGGCTCAGTAGTAGAGCAGTGGTCTCGTAACTAGAGAACCCGGGTTCGAAACCAAGTGGATGGGCTAGTGCCCTTTGGTAAGGCATTAATCCTCATTACCAAGTCCCTCGGAGAGGACTTAAAGCTGTTGGTCCCCTGGTTACTTATTTACAAGCATACACATGCTTCCTTAGTCAGATAACATAAACCATTAAACCAAACCTAATCAAACCAAAGATGTCTCTAAAGAATTTGTGACTTAGTCTGAAATG
The DNA here is from genome assembly GCA_025618425.1 of Heliocidaris tuberculata. Lineage (NCBI taxonomy): Eukaryota > Metazoa > Echinodermata > Echinoidea > Camarodonta > Echinometridae > Heliocidaris > Heliocidaris tuberculata. Next base: position 75,966,452 of record CM046832.1, on the reverse strand, counting down.
GATTATAAAATTTTGTTAGAGAAAGGTGAAGATATCACAGATTGCTAATGTGACAGAAACTGTAAAATTTATCCATTACCAAATACCTTTTAGCATTTTATTATTACAGGAAATTGTTATTGTCTGGTTTTTGTATGTAATTGAATCTTATAAATAACATCTTTAATTCTAGAATGATCAAGTAAAATGGTTTCTATATCATATTTTGTTCTATCACCTGCACAGATAACAAACCACTCTTGGCAATCAATGAGAGACCATTTTTTAAAGAAGCTTGAAGGAAGACTTAAGAAATACACCAAGGAACGTGAAGAAAAACTACTGATGAAACAACAAAAAGATTCAGGTATATTCTTTGTCTAGTGATTATTTCTTATCATTCTAAAGGTGTACATTTTTTACATGGCTGCTACTCAGGCATGAATATATTTTTATGTCCACCATCATGATGCTGGAGGCATTATGTTTTCAGGTTGTCTGTCAGCCCCTATTTAGGTTACCACGATAACATGAGAACCGAGGAAAAAATGTACCCCATACTGGGATGAAAAATGTAAATGTGTATGGATGAACAGAAGAGATTTGGTGTATAAGAGGTCAAAAGTCAAAGGTCACCAGGTCATGAGGTGTGAAAATCCCAGAAAATACCTTATTACCATGATGATAACTTGAAAATCATAGAAACAATTTTAACCAAACTTAGCTCAAGCATGTACATGTACATGTAAGCATGTAAGGATGTACTGAGTAGATTTTGGATGTCAGAAGTTAAATGCCAAAGAGTGTTTAAAGTAGATATTCATTGATTTTTAAAACTGACTTAAGTTTCATTATTGCGTAGGTGAAGCTTAGACTGGACAAGTTTGTCAAAATTCGACGCTTGCAAACATTCGAAGTAATGATTATTATCAATTACAAATTGCTAAAATACAGCCCCGACATAGCACCTGAACAGCTCTCCGAAAGCCGCTGAAATGTGTGACGTCAAAGACAGGACGTTAATTGCACAAGCAGACGATGTCCCATAACATCTCACATATTTTCAGTGCCTGTTTTGTCATCTTCTCTTCAGTTATTTCACTTCACTAGCATTAGTCTATTATGTTTAATACATATATTGCCTCACTCTAAACCCCGTGCATGGGTTTATTTGGATGGAAAATGAAGCGTTACAAGAATAAAGGAATCAGTTGCTTGTAAACAAAATAGACGCCATCGCATTCACAGCTGCATACACCGCTGGACGTTCGGCGTTGAATGAGGGATAAATACCGTCCTTGCAATCATTCAGCAGGCTTTTCAATTTGAAAGTGTGGTTTCTTTGATTGTTCATTAACCCTCGTCCTATATATTTACAAACAAAAATATTCAGTAATCAGAATCTGTTTCATTCCCATTTTAGAATGGTGCGAAATATGGGCACGTTTGAATACACTAAATTCTTTATAATTTGAGAAATAACTGCACTGCACTTATGTTCATTCTTTATGGGACGTCGTCTGCTTGGACAGGATTGTTCCCTTTATTGACGTCATTGAAACATTGTTATTTTTTTGGCGAAGCGCTTGTATATCGCAGATGCTGGGAGGTAGTTTTATTTGTATTATTGTTTAATTACCTGATATGTAGTTGACTTTAAACTGATACGATTGCTATCTGTTAACTTGCCAGTTTCTAGTGATACATTATTTATCATATTTGTGATTTTCTTTGAATGTGTACTTTAAGTGTTAAAATCCCAGATATTATCTGGTTACTGCGATAGCTTGATAGAAAGCGTGGCAACTGTTAAGGCCACCTTACGATTGGTCTGCGATCCGATTTCAGAAGAAAATGTAATATCATTTGACAAATCATTTAAAAACGAAAAATATATTTGATTGAGGGTCTGAATAGTCATACAGATAGTAAAATCGATAATACGGCATTTGCCGAGTTTTCTAGTCGGTGGAATGGCCAAATCGGCTCCGAGTCGTAGTGACGTCACAAAAATCGTACGACTGCCTACGATTTGAAACTAAATTTGCCCTTATTCCCTGTAGAAAGCTGACAGCTCAACAAAACCCCTGGTTTAGTATTCATATTACTTTTCAGAACCTGAATAGGGTAGATTTCATTTGTTAAAATGCCAATATCGATTTATTTCACAAATCGGATCGCAGACCAATCGTAAGGTGTGCGGTGGCCTTAACTAACCTTGACTCAAGCACGTATAATCATATTAGGATGAACTGATTAGAATTTGGTTGTGAGGGATCAAAAGTCACATGGTCATGGAAGTGAAAAAAAAAGTATCACAAAACATCTTGTTACTTCAAAAACTTGAGAACTATTGGGACAATTTTAACAAAATTTGGTAATATGTATAAGTATGAAACTATTAACTGAAAATAGTTTTGGTTTATGAGGTCAAATGTTAAAGTTCACTGGAACATTGATTAATGGAACACAGGCAGAATCATATTAGAGATATTGCCGTATTCATTTCGTCCTATATTGCAGGTTGTATGGAGATGTAGCAAAAAATAGAGCAATAAATTTTTCCCATCTTGAGTCAGTAGTCACAATGGGTATTTTATATCATGAGGAGAAGTTTTGTGCACTGTGCGGTTTGGAGGATTCAGATGAGATGTTATCATGTATTATATTCCACATACTAAGAATCTTGCTGTTAGATTGGACAAAAGGTAAATCACGTGATTAAATGTAGTTCTCCCAATCAATCGACCCAAGAAGAAAAGTTTATGACCTTGACGGAATAGTGCTTATGTGTTTCGCTGATCTCTTCAGGCCATTACAGAGTCACAATGTGTTATCAATATTTTGGGTACGTGCGAAATGAAAGTGCATGACCTTTATGAATAGTCAAATTGAAAAGTGGGTGACCTTTACGAATAGCTCCATAGGCGTACTAAAATAAGCGCGCATTGCCCAATCGTGCGCTTAAAATGATAAAACAATTGTGCGCACCCAGGTAGGGGTATGGTTTATGGTGGTTTTAACTTCTTTTGTGAATTCGGGCCTAAATGTCTTTTTCGAGAAGTTAGACAATAATTGTCTTTCTCGTACCAGTTAAATGTTTAAGATGTGGAATATAAAGCAAATAGTCACCTTTTGATTTCAGGCGATGAGACGAACTATCACTTCCTCGGCGATCTGAATGTATAACGCTATCTTTCCTCAGCTTCGCTTCTGAAAGATAGCTACATCCAGATCGCCTCGGAAGTTATAGTTTGTCCCATCACCTTCACCAACGGTAATTATTTGCTTACTGTAGAGAGGATCGGGAGGGGGTGTTTGGCATAAACCTTCAAAAGGTGATATTCATCCAGTTACATGATACTGGTGAGAAACACATGCCCTTTGACCTGATTTTATTGTTTTTAGTTATTATTTTTCTTTTGTTTTCATATCATTTTTTTTGCTTTATAGATTCAGAAGTAGATATCAATGAGCCAAGGGATGAAGATTTTGAGAGAGAAACTTCAACTGGAGAAAACGTAACACAAGCTGAAGGGATTATTGCAGAAGATGAACCTAGTGACACATCATCTTTTGACTTGGATCTCTTCCAAGCAGCAAGTAAAGATTTAAAAAGTGAGATATGTTTTAGAGTTAAAATATATATGGTTAACTTTTTTGTTAGGAAGTGTCTTATATTTTATTTATTGTCTAATTTCCAGCCTGAAATATGGGGTAAGAAGGGGATGCTCACAATAAACAACTACTACAAACTTCAGCGTTCTCGCAATGACTTGACAAGTTTGTTTTCCACTCAGTTTTATTTTCTATAATATGTAGGAGCTTCTGCCTGTACTAAGCAGGGGTGGTATTCTGAAAATGATGTTATCTTTTATGTTAGTAAAACGATGTTAATACAAATCAGACTTAGGACAAGTCATTGTTAATGTATGCTTTCAAAGCTGGCTGTGTTCGTGTAAAGTTAAAAGAGACTTCTGCGCAAGCCCCAATGATAACTGTTAATTCTGAGCACTTTCAGTTTGTTATGACAATTAATATCGCTTTCCTTAACATGAAAAATAACATGGTTTTCAGAATACTGCCCCAGGTGTCTTTCTCTAACTGATTTATGTACCTCATTGTTGGGCGACCCTGGCGCGTCTGCCTCTTGAAATGTCCCATATGAAGACTAATTGCTCCTTAATTTACTTTTGCTTTTCCAGCAGTGACCACTGAAACAGCAGCAGTATTCCCTAGATCTGACTGAAATTGGTGTTAGATTCCTGTATATCTCTGTATTTGTCATATGATCATTCCAACTGACATCCAGTGCTGCTCATAAGAGTCTGGTACAGCAGCCATTCAGTTGTTTTTCTAGGCCCTTTGTGAGTGTCCATGTTTGTGATAGATACTACAGCTGTATGGTTTACACTGAGTGAAGCCCTACAGAATCTGACTTTCAGCTGCCTACTGAGATAGCTTGATGGTTTGTTCAGTGCGGCCTAGGCTTTTCTGCTCTGATGTGAAGGTCTATCCCAAAATGGTTTGATAATTTGTTTTTTGCAGGCTGTGTATACTCCTGAATACACACGTATGTCATTTAAAAAAAAGAGATCTAGAAACTAGAAAGGTCTAGACTTGAAAAAAAAATCTTTTGTCTTTGAACACTAACTTTCATTTTCCCTATTTTAACATTTCCTAAATTGTGGCTGTGTTGCTCTCTTCTACAGTTTAGATTATACATGTAATCAATAGATGATTGATAAATTTGAATTTAAATTTAATTGAATTTAAGGTCTAGTGGTCTAGAGGTGTCCTGGTCTAGTGGGTAGGTACCAGGACTATGAAGAACAAGGTATGGTGTTTTGAATCTCTGTCACAGAACTAATTTCCTTTGGTAAGCAATGTTCTACATTTGCCCTCTCCACCCAGGTGAAGTAAATGGGTACCTTTGAAGGAAAAAATTCCTTGAATACTTGAGTGCCTTATCATAGTTGCTGTGCTAAAGCTTAATGGGTAATAATATGATTGCAAGGCTGTTAGGAAGAACAGTATCATTACCCTGGGTAAATAAATATTATTATCACTGTCATTCTAAGATGAGTTTTGACTTAATCATCAGCCTATTATGAACATGTCATTTTCAGCCAGCCAGTGGAGTCTTCTATGCTCCTCAATTATTGAATTCTAGTTACAGCCCAGTGCCTGTCTTTGCTGTCTGCAAAAGCAGCTGATTCCTGCAAGCCAGTCTTGAGGCTGGCTACACAAAGAGTGATCTCTGCAAGAAAGTTGGGGAATGGGATAAAAATTGTCAGACTCTTGATGTCAGAAATATGAAAAATAGTACAGTAGTTGCTCCTCTTGTAGGAATATATTTTATCACATGACCTGCTCTTGACCAATCCATGAACATGAAATTTTCCTGTGAGGGATAAAATATTGATAATAATCACTTCACTTATATTAAAATGAATAATGAAGATAAATCTGTGATAATTACTTTTTTGGAAAAAAAAATCATGATTTTCACCTTTTTTCTGCAAAACAAGTCATATCCACAAACTTTTTTTTTTTCACAATGCATTATATCCACAGTTAAGTAATATGCTTTCATTTACCTACTGTTTAAAATCATTCAAATTAATGTTTATTTTTGACACTTTAAAATAGTAAGGAATCCATGTGAGGAGCCTCCACACATTTAGGGCTTGATTTTGTGGTCAGTGGAGCCAAATATTACCAATAGTTTTACTGAGTCCATAAATCTACCGACTTGGCACATCGCCTGTAAATTCTCCAAGGCTTGTCCTTTTCACTGCACATCTGTGTCTCACTTTGCGTATCCACTGATTTAGTTGTGCGCATCAGTTACATGTAAGTCAAGTACTATTCAATGCGCAATGGATTTAACACGATTTGCTCTGAAATGGGAGTGGCGTTTAATGCATTTGCAAAAAACCCCCAATGTTTTCGAACTAAACTAAGTGTGGATTTAAAGCGATTTGCTGAAAACTGATTTTGAATCTAGATAAAGCTATCTGTCTTTGATCTTTTGATACATTTAGTTTAAAAAATTTGGATTTGGCGTTTAATGCATCTTGCAACAAAACTCTTTATTTGATCACTCTTTGCTTTGTGTATGTGTACAACGTAATGTCATTTCTTGTTTTAATAGCGCACAGCCATCTTACCTACCCAACTGAAATATTACATTTTTAGGCAGTTGTGAAATGGTCAAACAGTGATTTTACAGTGATGTTTTGTTTTACTGTAGTGTATTCTTGTACTCATTTAATTGATTTGCACAGAAGACATTATTCAATGAGTGTTTTTCAATCAGCCTTTGTGTATTCTTTCGTTCATTACTGCAAATTTGATATTATGTAAATGAGGCCTATATGCTGATGGGATTTTGCTTTGAATAATGTAATTGTGTATCTATCTGTTAAATTCAATCGTAAGAGATAACACACATCTGGAAACTGAATAAATACTATATTTCTTCTTCAGATCAAGAAGCTGATGAAAGAAAAGATGAAGGAAATGAAGATGAGGTAGTCCCTTCTCCAAGGAGTAAAACAGCACCAAGCTCTTCAGATGAGAACCAGAGCAGGCAAGGACAAAATCCTGCTCTTCAGGCTCTTGTAGTGCGCAGATCAACAAGACAAACAAATAAGGAAAAGTATGATGTATCTACAAATTCGCCAATAAAAATTTCTTACAAAACTAGAAGTAAAAGTGATGGTAATCATGTAACAGATGAATTTGAAAGTGGTGAAAAAGTTGCTGTAGATAGAAAACAAGGAAAAAAGAGCAAAGCTGAAAAGCAAGGTGATTCTTGTCAAAAGGAGGGAGAGGATATGTATGTGGCTAGAAAGACAAGGGGAAAGAAGATACTAGAAAACCAAGATGAAAAAGCAGGAGAAAAGAGGTCTGCTAAAGAACTCAGTAGCTTAAAGATGGATGATGTCAGTGTACAGAATGGTGGAACAGCTAATGATGCAATGCAGACAGATGGAATAGATGACAGTGCCTTGAATTTAGATGGAATTGATGATAGTGCCATGCAGCCAAATAGAATTGGTACAGAAGACAAAATCACACATGGAAACAAGAAATCCAGGAGGTAATGTATTCTGAACTCCAAGACCTATTGATATTTAGAGCCAATTGACTTAAAGATTATCTGAAGTTAGAGTTGGATAAAGCTACATGGGTTTGTAAGATAGATAAGCCAAATTTCTACTTTTATTACAGAAAAACCTAATTCTAGAAAACGTTATGAAAAATGTTCATATATGTACTTTGATGAAGATTCTCAAATTATTGTCTAATTCGGAATTGCCAAAAGAGATACTGCATTGAACATTAAAAGCAACACCTTTTTTTACTTATTTTGTCCTGTTGATGTCTCTGAAGGCTATTGGAATATCACAGTAAAAATTAATTATAGATCAAAACAGTGACTTTTCTGTAGAGGGCAATTCCAAGCATTACGGAATGACATTCACAATGAATTTTCAAGTTTGAAAGAAGAATATTATTAACATTATAATGAATATCTAAAAATTGATAGTTACATTACATACACTATTATAAGGTACTTTTCTCAAATGTTGAGTTTCGTGTCAACCTTTCATCAAATTTATGATATATTCAATATTATATTGCTTCGTTACGGAATGACACAAAAAGGACATGAATTTTCAACCACAATAAACATTGCTCAAACTATGTGAACTTAAATTGTGTATCATGTTTTCAATACTGCTGTGGCTTTTTGTGGTATGTTAGCTTTGATGTGCCATACCCTGTTCCTGGGAATCTGTTTGAAAATACATGTATTTGAGGTATATTTGCCAAAATCTTTTTTTACCTGGTCAGTACTTTATACTCACTTTATACTCAGATGGACAAGTTATGTACAATACAATTTGGAATCCTCCATATTATTGAGCTGCTTAATCTGTCTTATCAAAACATCTGGAGGTCAGAAAATTTTAGTATTTCCTTGTTACCCAACAACCATGATTTCCATGCGGTTGAAATCCATTCAGTGTGAATTTCATTTTCGTCCATCAATGTACATGTAACACATGGGTACCCTTGATCTGAGCCATGCACATATACATCTCATCAACTAATTTTATTTTAAAAACACCATTTTCCCATTGTTTTGTACACAAAACCCAAAATATCAAAATTAGTTAATTTGATATAATTTTCATACTGGAGAGTAAGTTCATCATTTCTACTTTTGTCGATGAATGTCATATGAATGATGAATCTAAACTAATATATTTAGGTTCAGGGTTAAATTGAATTACTGGTATACAAAACTGAATTCAGTGTCATTCCGTAACAAATTTTGTTATGGAAAGACGTAATTAATCATTATCATAATTCATATAAAAATACAATAATCAAGCTCCAAAATATTAGGATACCTGTTTGAATTTATATACATCTACAAGGCGATTGAGGTCATCCAGTGATCTTCTCCATCTCACATATTCAGTTACTTGCACCTTGGCCGGTGATAGGACATTTACCATATCTGCTTCATAATACTTGAATGATTTAGCACTTACAGTTAGACAGTCTTCATCAGTCAATGCCTTCCAAAAGGCCTTGAAAACACATCTCTTTGGCAGTTTGTAGTTGTAACAGTGTTTTTCTTAGTACAAGTATTTTTATTGTTTGAATTTATTGTAAGCATAAGCTTTTGGCCTCATGGGAAAAGCATGGTATAAGAGAATGATATAATAATAAATAATTTTAAAAAGCACATACATTTTGTAGGTATGAGGTACCTTAATTTAGCTATAAGCTTTAGCATATAACTTCATTTATCAAAAATTTAAATTTTATTTTTTTTGTGTTTGGAATGTGACAATCTTTTGGAGTTCAAGTTTCCAAGTTTCAATGATACTGATGAAAAAATGCATAAACAAAACTATATATATTTATTTATTCACTAGGTTATAGAAACGTTGCGTACCAAGTGTATTTTAGCAAAATTAACAACGGTTACCTTTCTTTTTTCTTTTAAATAATTGGTATCAAATTGTATTAAAAATGTGTTAGTATTCATAAGTGATGAAATTTAGATTTACATTAAATTGATAACAAATATGATGTGATAGACAGTTGTGAATGATGTTGTGATTGCTTGGAATTGCCCTGCATAAAGATGCATCAAAAGAAATAAAAAACACAAAAAGTAATCTAAGAAAAAACACCTTGAGTACTCTGTAGATGTATGAATAAGATCTATTGGCTGAAAAGTAGAGAAAGTAGTACAAGTAGTGTGGTTATGATGCACAAGTGCAATTAATAAAGTTACACAGTAGTAGTATATATTTCATATGTATATATGATATATGATAGATAGATATACTATATATATATTCATACTTGTAATGTCATTTTCAGTAGCCTTCCACATTTTACTAGTTGTAACTGTAATTTATTACATTATTACACTATTTATTAATGTGAAAGTATCCTAAATGTAATTGACATACATATGACTAAATATTAACAAATTGAATTGATTGTATCAGATTAAGCTATTGATCTAGAATTTTGTTTACTTGTTTTATTTCAAGCAAAAATGTCTCAGTCCAGAGAAGATTGTAGTGTCCGTGATTGTAGTTGAGATCTGTCAAGAAGAGAAAAAGACACCTGTAAATCACCACTCGGTATCCATTAATAATTTAAAATGTGAATTTGTAATAATCACTTGTTATAATAATTACATGTAAATTGAATTATATAATAAACTTTTACCATAATCCACTAAGCATAAATTAAAATGTGAATTTTTAATATCAATTTATATGCTTGTACGGATTTTTGTGATACTATCCCCTGAACTATCTATTACCCCTGGACAACTAAAACCTGGAACTCTTCCATCCCCCCCCCCCTATCGACAACTGGAATATTTAGTGATTTTGCTAAAGCCTTGGACACAATTGATCATTCTATATTTCTATATTTAAGAAATTAAAGTCATGACGGGATATGTTTCGAATCGTTGGAATGAACTAAACGTCAGATATAAATTTTTCTTGATTATTTTTTCCATGGAGATGACAACACAAAACTTGGGAGCCGAGTTATACACACTCAGCAGTCTCTAATACTATGCTCTGTCTTATGAATTTACCAAGGTTTCAAAGCTCAAGGAATTTCATGACTCTAATTCTAGCATAGCTTGGAGAAAAATTATCAAAAAGTAAGCAGGAATGGTCAATAATATTTGTAGAAGTATACCCTTTGATGTATGATGTATACTTCAATAAGATTGTAAACAGTGAGTATGATAAATCAATGGTTTGTCTTTGCAGGTACAGCTACCATAGAATCACAGAAAGAACCAAGAAAGCTACACATAAGTGACTCATCCCCAAATAGGTAAAATCACTATGACATTATTGATTATGTGGGAGTGTATAACAAATTAAACTTAGTTGACAAATGTCTCTGGTACTTTTGAACAATCATCTCTAAGAGGATATCTAAAGTTTAAGGCTTGACATGTCTTCATTGACTTACCGGTATACAAAATTGAATTCTAAGTGACAAACAACAATTTCATTCCTGCTGATGATTAATCTCACAAAACTTGGACTTTAGGCCAAAACATAGGTGAGAATATTGAGCATGTTTATACAGGATCTGTTACTTTCAGGGTCTTTCCATTTATATGTTCATCTATTGAAACCATTAACCCTGAAAGGGCCGGGGGGGGGGGGGGGGGGGGGGGGGTGGCAGAATACACATTGTCCATGGAAATGTGGAGTGATATAATCGAGACTCAGTGATATGTTTCATTTTTATTCTTTTATCATCTGTGGCAGCGTTGTTACAAATAATTTTCGACAGATAACAATACTCTTTACTACCATGAAATAACTAGCAAGGTCACAGAGAATAAAATTATGATATGAAGCTAATAAAGTTGGGTAAACTTTTTAAGTACAAATTGTTTAAAAGTACAGCAAGATAATGGTTTCAACAATTGTTTCTGCTTTTCCAAATTACCAGCCAGCTAGGGGGCATATCTTTATAAATTCAAATTACAATGATTTGCATGTATTGGCTTTGTTATAGGACACCCTCTAGACGATCAAGGAGAGGGATAGAGATAGTCTCAGATTCCTCAGCCTCAGATGATTCTACTAGTGATGTGCTTCCAATGAAGAGAACCAGACATACATCAACTCCGCACAAACATTCAAGTGAGCAATTTTAGGATTTTTTCTTCGAACTCTTACACATCTATTGGAAAACCTGATTGTTATAATTTATTATGTTAAGAAAGGATTTTTATGCCTCCTCCCACCGAAGGTGGTGCCTGAGGCATTATGTTTTTGGGTTGTCTGTCCATCTGTCCGTCCGTTCCGCTTCCTCGTTCACGCATTATCTCAAACATGGTGCTGGTATGTATCACCATGGAAAGACAATCTGATTAGATTTTGGGGTACAAAGATCAAAAGTCATAGAGGTCAATTTCTGAAATTGCAGGTTGTAGCCTTGTTATCAAGATATATCAAGAACTATTTGAGCTATGAGCTTTGAACTTGGTATTAGTATGCCTCATTGTAGTGGGATAAACTGCATAAATTTGGCATAAGTAGGTCAAAGGTCATAGAGTTAATTTTCTATGAATTTTATCACCGTTATCATTGTTATCACCTTATTTCTCGAACAATTTCAGCCATTAACTTAAAACTTGGTATGAGTATGCATCACCATAGTGAGACAAAATAATTAGATTTTTGTTTCAGTTGGTTAAAGGTCACAGGTCACCGTCATAAAGGTCAATATACGTGAAATTAATGTTTTTTAAAGTTTTGTTATATCTCAATAGCTATTTTACCTGTGAACGTCAAACTTGGTACTAGTATGCATCACCATAGTGAGATGAAGTTATTAGATGCTGGGTTTAGTTGGTCAAAGGTCATAGAGGTCAGTATGCATGAAATTAAAGATTTGTTTAATAGTGTTGTTATCAACATATCTCAACTATTTTGTATGCATGACTATGAAGAGACAAAGTGATCAGACTTTTGGGTTGTTAGGTCAAAGATCAAAGGTCAAAGAGGTCATTTGACATGTAATTATTGGTTTTTACTCTGGTTATCACAGTATTCCAAGAACAGCTGGAACCATGAACTTAACTGAATTTAGACGGAGGCATATGGGAGAAGCTGTTGCATTTATCTTGTTTTTCATTTCTTTTGTTATCTCTGTGATAACTGTAAAGCTCTCCATTCTTGCTCTAGGTACTGTGTTAGATCATGCTGATCATCCCTCAGATTCACAAGCAGAAGAGGATAGCGAACACTACAGCAACATAATTGAGGTAACCATTATCGTCTCAAGTGATGGAAATAATCTTGATACATGTAAAGTAGGGTGATGGACATAATCTTGATAATATAGCAATGTTATTGAGGTAACTATGTTATCATAGCAATGTAATAAATACAGTACTATAGCAATGTTTTAGAGGTAACCATGTAATCATAGCAATGCAACTGATACTATATAGCAATTGAATTGAGATATTCATGTTATCATAGCAATACTATAGCAGTGTTATTGAGGTAACATGTTATCATAGCAGTGTAATAAATACTATTGCAATATTTTTGAGGTAACCATTTTACTATAACAATGTAATTGATACTATAGCAATTTAATTGAGATAACCATGTTACTATACTATAGCAATGTACAGTATAAATTGAGGTAACCATATTACTATCATAGCAATGTAAATCTTTATAGCAGCCTAATGATGGAGGTAGTCAATTTGTGTATAAAGAAATAAGCAGTTTCAAGAATTCCTCTAAATTAAAATGTCTCATTACCATAACATAGGTTTACTTTTTAAAAACCTTTTCTCTCTTACAGGAACTATGCACCAAGTACAGGCAAACAAAATCAAAGATATGTACAGCTCTGTATGTTCACAGTGGGGATTTCACAAGAACAGAAGTGTACCTACAATGTGGTTCACAAACAAAAGGTAATATATTTTCATATTGACATAGTCCATCATTGGGTTGTGATGAAATATATATGGTTTGGACTCTACTTATTAAATTAGTAAGAGTTTTGAGCCTGGTGAGAAACTAAACTGATGCTCTTTATCTTTAATCTACACTTTCATAAGAAATCAATGTCAAAGAGACTTGTGCATATGGAAACCATAGTTCATATTCTTTTGCTGTTTCACATAATAAAGTATTCTCTCTTTGGCCTATAGTTCAAGCATTAATTTCAACATAAGACATACATCAAAGGTAATGCACAGTATAGTTAAAGTCAAAGAAAAATAAATGATAATTTATTTCATTTCCAATTTTAATACACTTTTGAGGGGAGAGCACAACCCTGGCCCATGGCCATAAAACTCTTTTTTCAAGAAGCCAGGCAGCTGTAAATATCCTGTATTGCCATAGGTGTACTTGATAATTAATATCCTGTGAAAATCTGAGCTTACAATTCACAGATTTAATTCATTTATTTATTTTTATTCACTTTAATAATTTTGAATTAAAGAATGATACATGTACTGTATAATAATAAGAAACTCACAACGGAGATTACACAATATAAGGGTGAAAACAGATCTGACTTTTTTGTTTTCTATAATAGTTTGAGGAAATTTTATTTTTCATGGATTCTACAGACCTAAGATGTAAAACAGATCTTGTATTTATATTTGATTCTATTGAACCTATTCCAAACCCTATCAGAAAAATTAGCACCTGACTGGGCATGCTATTAATCACAGTTTAATGCCACGGCCCTGTAGACTTACAATCCACAACTTTTACCAGAACTGTGTATTACCTTTACATTATGATATCCCTAAATTGACTTGTTCATCCTATAGTTCTAGGAGGCAGATCTGAATGGTTTATTACATGGCTAATGAATGCTATACTTACAGACATGAGTTTCAAATTTTACACAGCAGACATTGTGGGAAAGAAATGGTTTGTGTTTTATTATGGGATAATAATTGGGATGTTTTATCTGCTATATAGTGACATAATTCATTACTTGATGGGGTAGATTTTTCTGATGATTATAAAGCTTAAAGCACTATTTCAATTTTACAGGTCCCATGTGGTCCAGCTCTCAAGACAAGTTACTCTTGAGTTCACCTTGCAGACAAGATATCTCTATGAGATACGGCAAAGCAGCAGTCAATCAGCGTCGCAAATGGTTACAATCATAGACATCTTGGAATAAAATACCTTGAAATATGCTTCTTATATATAAAAAATGTTGTCAAATGCTCGGTACAAAAGTATTTCTACAATAAAATTCAGATTGGTTTATAAGCATGAAGATTTAACTTTCTCTAGATAGAGTTTTGTGTATTTTTTTGTTTTTGAAGGTCTTGCATGCTAGTACATGTCAGAGTTGGCTGTTAAATACCTGGTGGTAAATAACAATATTACTACCAGTAAATACTGCCTAGCAGGAGATAGAAATATGTTGTCATTTCTTGTAATGGTTCTTTTCAGATATAAGCTTAAAATAGAACTAAATTGTCAAAATTAGTTTGAAAACTTTAATGATACCTCTTGGGTTACTACTGTTACACTATTTTCAGTCCCACTGTTATCCTATGTAAGCCAGTTATTCCCTTTGCAATGCTGCACCATATGCGATGTGCAGAAAAGCTGAGTACATGTATATGGAGAATATGGGAAGGTCTTAGTGATGTACAATGTATAAAAAATGTAGATAAAATGTGCACAATGGGGGGGGGGGGGGGGGTAGCATAGCCATTTTTGGTGATCCTTGTATCAAAAATTCACTTTTCGGGGCCCTTATGTGCAGGTAGGGTCAATGAATATGGGTGGATGTTCCTATATCTCATCTATTCTTAATTTTGTACCTAAAAATATTTTATGATTTTTATTTTGATTATATTGTACATGTAGTGTCATTGATCACTAGCAGTATTCAATGAAAATACAGTTATATGTGAGGGAGCAAGGCAAGTTAGCAAAAATTTTGGACACATTTCCTTTTGAATTATCGTTTTTGGACAGGTGCAGACATTGCATGCATAATCTATATTTTTATATTTAAAGTTATTTCAGCATGAATTTCATTCATAAAGTAAAACGTTAAAGGAAACCAAAACCCAAGGAGAGAATCAATGTTATTGGAAAGTGAAAATTCAGAGAAGCACTTTACAAAAAGTTTCATTAAAATGGGTTAAAAAATGAAGAGAGTTATGGAAGTTTGAAAAGTCTCGTTTTACTTTCTATGGGGATCCTCAAATTGGCAAAATTGCTTCAAAATGGCTGATTTTGTGAACAACTCTCCATTTGTTTTGTACACAGATTTTCAGATTTTCCCCATTATCTCTCAGGGTGCTCCTTGTCTCCTCCTGAACTCGACATATGTGGTGTAAAATACATTTTCCCATTATATATGTTGAGCTCAGAAGGAGATTAACTGCACCTTGAAAGATAATGGGGAAAATCTGAAAATCTGTGTACAAAACAAATGGAGAGTTGTTCACAAAATCAGCCATTTTGAAGCAATTTTGCCAATTTGAGGATCCCCATAGAAAGTAAAACAAGACTTTTCAAACTTCCATAACTCATTTTTTAACCAATTTTAAAGTGCTTCTCTGACTTTTCACTTTCCAATAATATTGATTCTCTCCTTGGGTTTTGGTTTCCTTTAATTCAATTTTATCTATTGGGATAGTACCTATTCGAAGATATGCGGACACTTTTGTCTTCTCTTTAGTTTTGAAGTTTGGCTTAATAGCCTATGCTTGTGAGCGTGTGAGGTTACATTGTGGCCAAGCAAAAAAAATTTAAGAAAATGTCCAAGCTTTATGAGGTTTTAACAGCAATTTAATTATTATTGACCTAGCAATAATATCCAAACTTAATTGAAAAGTCACTCAAATTTTTGTTTTCTTGGTTGGAAATCTGTCGGGGGGGGGGGGGCAGATAGGGTTCAAATACACTAGTGTTTGACCATGTATGATTGTGAAAACATCTTGCTGCTAGTTTGTTTACTCAAATGATGACATAAATAATTTCTATATGCTCTTTAAAAAAATATAGTAAGGTTTGTGTAAAGGAAGCTTTTGTACATTTATGAAGAAAATATGTAAAACACATAGTCACATACCCTTGTACTTACATTGCTTATCATTACATAATGCCTGTAGATTATTAATAAATGATTTGAAAGAAGTTTAAAATAGCAGATCATGTTTTAAAAAAATTATTTCTTGCATAATTTGGTAATCTGTTACATAGTTATGTTACCACAGATCAAAAAACAAAACAAAAACAACCCTTAGCCTTTGTACTTGGGTATAAATAATTACCTAATGTTTTTTTCCTCTTTGAGCATACTTGAAATTGTCTTGAATTTTCAAGCAATAGTGTCCATGATGCACCCCACAGAACTAAAAAGTATGTACAGTAATGAATAATGTACAGGGGCGGATCCAGGGGGGGGGCGAATCGGCCATGGCCACCCCCCCCCCTCTTTTTGAATCCCAACTGGGATACCTTAAGTACACAATAAAAAACAAATTGCCTCCTTAATTGTGTACTTTTCTGGCAACAACCCCCTCTTTTACAAAATCCTTGATCCGTCCCTGATGTACTATTAATGATAATGAGGAATTGAATGTACATTTGGCTCCAGCCACATTTTATCCTGGTTTTATTTCATGAAAGATGAAGGGTTATGGTTTGTGTTACAGTGGGGTTTTGGGTTCAATAAGTTATGTGTTCGGTATTTAATGACTATGGGATTCTCTATAGGCTTAATACAGGGACCATCCAGCTCTCATAGGCAATGGGTTATCGGTTGAATGGGTTATCGGCTGAATGGGTTACCGGCTGAATGGGTTACCGGCTGAATGGGTTACCGGCTGAATGGGTTACCGGCTGAATGGGTTACCGGCTGAATGGGTTACCGGCTGAATGGGTTACCGGCTGAATGGGTTACCGGCTGAATGGGTTACCGGCTGAATGGGTTACCGGCTGAATGGGTTACCGGCTGAATGGGTTACCGGCTGAATGGGTTACCGGCTGAATGGGTTACCGGCTGAATGGGTTACCGGCTGAATGGGTTATCGGCTGAAGTCACAAAAATTGAAAAATTTGACCAGTGTTAGAAATTGACCATGTGTCACACAGTCATTGAAAACTAATTTTACAAATGACAGTTGTAAAAAGAAATAATTTTATGTACTAATTTGGGCCAGCACTTTAGGAGAATCAATCTCAAAATTTACATTTTTTCATTCATAGATATTTGATTTATTCCTCTTTGGTCTGTAATGCACACCATACTAAAACATACAAGAGAGGAACCAATCAAGATAATTACAAGAATCTGACAGACTCATTGGAAGAATGAAAAGGGAATTTGTGCAAAATGGAGAGAGAGAGTGAGAGAGATATAGAGATAGAGAGAAGGGGAAGGAGGGAGAGAGAAAAGAGAATGAGAGAGATTGATAAGATTAGAAAAAGGCAGATAATTTGAGGCCTGTGAGATAAGAGAAAAGCGAAAAATCAAAGGAAGTTGTATATTTCATTGTTTATGTATGTTTTTTACGATTCATATATGATTTCTTTGTGAATGAAATATAGATATTTATATCCTACATCCAAAAAAAAAAAAAATCTGCAAGAATTGTCCAGGGATGGCTCACATAACTCCATTCTTAAAAGAATAGAAGAAAAGAAAGAAAGAAAAAAAAATGGATATGATGTGATGTCAATCATGGTACCGCAGGCCCTATATCCTGGATATATATGTTTGAAAACCAGTTCAAAGCTATTGATATTGCAATATCGCTCCGCGTGGACAAAAATGATGAGCTGATATTAATTTTCTGATTTATTTCATTACAATTTACATTTTTAATTTTCAATCTATGATGAGGGGTATAAGTGGAAAATATCATAAGGAGGTGTCCTTTTGTTAAAAAACTATAAAGAAAAGTAAACCTATTTTTCTGGTATTATTTGACAGCTTGCTTACTTTTTTATCTTCTCCTTTACAATTTTACTTCCCCCTTTAATAATCATATTTTTAGCTTCTTCATCATTGCTCTTTCTTTCTTTTTTTATAAAGCTCTCATTACTTTTACCTGGGCTTTTGAGATTATTATATTAGGTTTCTCAGAAAATATATAACACAAAAACTATGAAAATGTACTAGAAAACCCAACGAAAAGTCTTTTACGGAAACTTAAAGATATACATATACACTGTATGTAGCAGGGGTGGCGGAGCATCTTTCAAAGTGGGGGGGGGGAGCACCAACAAAAAAGAGGCACCTACCTACAAAGGGTGAAAACAAGGCGGAAAATACCACTTTGAGACATTAGTATACCGCTACAATATGATTAATACACTGTCGATGATCATTTTCGACATATTACTTTTTCTATCTTTACATGGGTCCAGATAAAAACTACTTTTGCATTTTGTGTGATGGTCTGATTATTCATTTGCGAGCGAGCGAAGTGAGCGAGCAACAAATTTAAGGTTGTTTTCTAACGCTGAAGGCTATGGTATTTAATTATACACAGCGATTTCCCTAATATGATGAAGATTATATAGTAAATGTGAGCGAGCATAGCGAGCGAGCTTTCAAAATTTTTTAGAAATTCTTTTTTTTTTCTCATTCCTTTTTTGATTTAGGGGCAATGATTAATATTGTACAATCTAGGGCATTGTGCCCCTCTTGCCATCTACTCCACTGCCTCACTTTGTGCTGATATCAGTAGGGGAATCTATTCCATGTATTAATATGAAGCCTCTCTGATTATTTGGAGCTAGATATATGGCTCTTTTGTGGACTTTAGGGCACAGTTTGTAAGCGACATCTGGATATATAGGTAAAAAGGGGCACTCAGTGTCAAAAGACAAAAGACAAAAGGGGCACTATCAAAGGGGAATTCAAGGGTCATTAGGGGGGGTGAAAATGTCAAAAGGGGGGCACTTAAAAGGTGAGCTTATAGGAGTGAAAAAGGGCACTTATCAGAGGGAAGAATTGCACTGTAGAACGAAAATGGGCACTATCAGACGAAGGGGGATTATTTGGGATTCACTCAAAAGGGGCACTTATGTATTGAGGTTATAAAAAGGGCACTTATTAGAAGAAGGACAGTTATACAAAGAAAAATAGGCACTTATCAGAGGTGAAAAGGGGCACTTAGAAGGGAAAATTGCACTATTTGAATGGAAAATGGGCACTAATCAGACGAAAATGGACACTTATCGGCTTTCAAAAGGGTCACTCATGTATGAGGTTAAATGTGCCACTTATCAGAAGTTGAAAAGGGCACTTATTAGAAAAAAAGGGCACTATACGAAGAAAAAGGGGCACTTATCAGCTATGAAAAGGGGCACTTTTCATGGATAAAAAAGGGCAATTTTGGGTACTTGAAAAAGTGGGGGGGGGGGCACTGTGCCCCCCTGCCCCCCCCCCCCCCCCCGGGTGCGCCGCCTCTGGTATGTAGTATTGATTATCCTTGATTTATGTTATACTCTTTGTACACTCTCAACCTCTCTATGATCTCATCTCTTCTCTCTTTCCCTCTCTCGCTCTATGTTTCTCTCTATCTCTCTTTCTCTCTTTCTCTCTGTCCTGTTCTCTTTCCCTCTCTCTTGTGCGAGTGCGGGAGCTCTCTCTCTCTCTCTTTCTCCCTTCTTCCAACTATATGCTCCCTGGTGCTTGCATTTCACTTTTCCTATACAACTGTCCTGTTATTTTTCTCTGTTCTGGTGAAGATTACTTGTCCTTACATGTTAATTGCTAATATTGGAAGTATAATGAAATATGCATGTCTTGCTTGTTTTCAAAGATAATTTAGATTGCTCCGATATATTTTGATTAATGGTTTTTGTTGTTGTCTTGTATCTGTTTACTTAATGATTTTACTTGCATGAGCTTCATTCAGAAAGTGTAATTACTATCATCTCTTTGATTTAATGTATCATTTGCATTGTTAAGTTTCATTATGATTATGTAAAAATCATATTGTTTATATTGATGTTTTTATACGCTTTACAAAAATTTGCAATTCAGCCGGTTGGCTGCAAATTATTTTTTAATAAAACATTCCCATTACCATTACCACTCTATTGGAGGCACCAGCTACTCTCTCTAAAAAAATTAAAAATCGAGTGATCACTGACGTCACTCCCGGGGAGTGAAAACAGTGCAAATTCACTCTTTTTTCCCTTCTTTTTCTTGAGAGTAGTAAATCAAATATAAGGCCTGTATTAACAGAGGGAGAGAGAGAGAGAGAGAGAGAGAGAGAGAGAGAGAGAGAGAGAGAGATTTAAAAAAAAGGGGGGGGGGGGAGTGGAAGTGCAGAGGAATTTGAGAAGGCAAATATATACTAGTATAATTATAGATAGGGAGGAACGGAAGGCCCGGATAATGGAAAGTATTGGACATTGGCGTAGACAGGTCCTCATACCTGGGGGGTATGATTTCCCCAAGGGCCATATAAATAAATATAAATATAAACGTGTGTGTGTGTGTGTGTGTGTTTGTGTGTGTGTGTGTGTGTGTGTGTGTGTGTATATATATATATATACATAAATACTTGTATATATATATGTATATATATATATATATATGGTTTGGGGTGAGGGTGTGTAAACATGTATATGGTTTTTCTCTTTACATATATCCAAGATACAACTTTAGCATCATGCTTTGCAATTTTGTAGTATGATTTGAATATTGAGCGAGCGAGCGAAGCGAGCGAACAAACAATAGCAATTACATTGTAATTGCAAAATTTCACAATGAAAATTTATTTAATAAGCTATATATACTTTTAATACGGGCGAGCATAGCGAGCGAGCATTTGGGAATACTGGTAAGTCACTTTGGATTAGGGGCACATGTTATGGAAAAGGGAAACGTGGTACTTATCATGGGGAAAAGGACTCTTCCCTTATTAGAAAATAAATGAATGTGTAAGTTTGAGAATCTATATAGTACCTTGGTTATATTTTGTAGTGGGAACATTTAAGCACTGGCTAGGGTGACCACATGCCAGACAAGTGGCTCCGCTCAACATGTCGAAGTCACAGGGCCATAACTTTCATTTGGGGGAAATGTATATAGTCAGAGCAGGTTTGGCCACATGAGCGAGCATGCTGACCATGTGGCCAGAGTTAGTATTATGGGATGAAATAATGAAAAACATTAAAAATGTGGGAGTATTTTGGGATGGATAGGGGAGAGATTGGGGTGGAAGAGAGGGGCTTGAGCTCTCTGGTTCTCTTCCATCTGGGCAGTCAAAGGGGAAGGACATCCATGGAATCCCTCTCAGTACAACTGTGCCTGTATAAAATATGCATATTTTGTAGATAGAACTCTACTTGTATGTGACTGTTTGCTGTGTTTGCTGTCCTGCAGTATGTTCCCAATATGTGATTTCGTCCTTTTATAATGTTTTGGAAGGGGGACATGATACAAGTCTTCAAGATGTATCTTCTTCATTTATGGTTACACCCTTCGTGAGCTGAAATGTTTTGCACATATGACCACCAACATACGTTGGCTGCTGGTGAACGCTTGGCGGAGGCGGAAAGACAGCTTAAATCGTCCTGGAGATGGCTGCGTCGATGGATAGGAACTCGCTTGGTGGTACGAGTTAATTTTTAATCGCCTGAACTACTTAACTAGTGGTCGACTCATCATGTATGACAGATCTTGCGAGGAGTTTTGGACTTGATCCGTTGTTAAGGTTCCTGTTTTTATTAACGAAATTTGGTCGGTGCATGGATATTCGTCCACGAGAACATTTTGTTAATTTTTTATGGCCATTCATTAGTTTCTTTTTGATAATTATACCGGTATTTTCTCTTTAACATGGGGAACCTCTTAAACTGTGTCCCTTGATATGATTGTTGATGTGTTGGTATTTTATGTGTTTGAACAAGGAGTTGTTTTCTTTTGTAACTTTTGTTACGATTTTTCTTTTTGTATTTTGTCCAGTATGATCAATTAATATCCTTTTGTTCATTAACCCTCATTCCGAGGTGACTGAATTTAATTCAGTTTAGTCTGTCTAATCATTTTACTTGTCTTAATACATTGTTACCCTCTTAGATAGGGTTGGGTGTCAGTCGTTGAAAGTGAATTCTAAGTGATTTCCACTTTGATTGCTTGTTTATGATTGAGATGTTGGGTGTTTGATTGTTATTGGAATCTTGGTTGTGTTATAATTGTTGGTTATTAGTAGTTGAAGATTTAGTTATACCTCTTGCCATGAGCAATACACGCATCTCGCGTCTCTTTTAGTAACGGATAGTATTTCGAACCCAGAAGGTAATTTAATTCGTCCAATGATTTCACAATCTGGTTGTTCAATTAATGACCCCTACAAATGTGTAGAAAAGATAGAAAAGGCAGTTCATCACAGGTGAAAAGGAGCACTTATAACACCTGAAAAGGGGCATTTATAAGAACGGGAAAATGTTCTTATATAAAGTAGAAAAATTAAATCAGTGTCTATATTATAAAGAAAAAAAAATGACTTGTTACATTAAAAGGAATAAAAGAGATTAAAAGGGGGAAAATGCTCTCGTTGAAATAAGAGCATTTATCAAAGGTAAGGTCATGGATGAGGTGTAATTATCAAAATGGGCACTTAAAAGAATATATTATGGAACTGGGACTTACTCGAAAGAAAAATGGGGGTACTTATCTGAAGTTAAAGGGAAAAGATAGGGCACTGTGCCCACATGCAACGCCCGGAGCGGTGCTTCTGACCGGGCCTACATGTTATGATTGTCACTTCATAATTCTTCTATGTATAGTTGCATGCATGGATGATGATGATGACACAGTCATCATCATCATCATTTTTTCAATACACGTCAGTAAAAACCATTACACACACACACCCTCACACACATTGACTTGTGGGGAACTGTATTGTTTTCTCCTGTTGTACTTTGTACCCCACAAGCACTTCTCCTATTGTATTTTGTATCCCACAAGCATGACGGAATAAAGGCCATCATTGTGCTCTTTTGTTCTCTGTACCCCACAAGTGTATCTATGTAAGGGCACACACACACCCACCCTCACACACAGGGGCGGCGCTACAGGGGGGCAAAGGGGGCGACCGCCCCCCCTATGATTTTTCAAGTAGTGAAAAAAGAAAAACTAAAAGAAGAAAAAAGAAGAAAGGAGGAAGAAAAGGGAAGAAAAGGGAAGAAAGAAGAAAGGAGGAAGAAAAGGGAAGAAAAGGGAAGAAAGAAGAAAGAGGAGTATTAAAAAGAGAGGTCTTAAACATATAACTCTATATTACTCCTGTTATTTAATGGAGAAAAAATATGACGTCATCTTTAGGTCGTCTTGCCCCTCCTATCAAAATACCCTGGCGCCGCCCCTGCTCACACACATTGGCTTGTGGGGAACTGAATTGTTTTCTCCTTTTGTACTTTGTACCCCACAAAGCACTTCTCCTATTGTATTTTGTACCCCACAAGCATGACGGAATAAAGGCCATCATTGTGCTCTTTTGTTCTCTGTACCCCACAAGTGTATCTATGTAAGGGCACACACACACACACACACACACACACACCCGGCATAGAGAAAGATTATAGCTATAGGCCTAGACCGAAAAAATGTCTATTTCGTTCGGGGATATGCTCCGCTGAGACTACGTCTGGCTTCACGGAATCCCTCTTTGAGGAGAACCTCAAAAGTCAAAAAATATTATAAAACTCCTCCAAACAGACGGATTTTTCTGTCTAAGATAGGCCTAGAATATACAGAGCCATTGAATGAAGGCACAGAGAGAGGGGTTGGGGGAGAGAGAACATTCTTAGTAATACTAATAGTGCGAAATCTAGCCCTTAAACGCGTCTCTGCCACACCCGACACGGTAGAAGACCAACTACAAAAAACAAACAAAACAAAAACAAAAACAAAAACAAAAACCAAAAAGGCATTCTCGATCGTGAAATAAGCCACCCCGCATTCACTTTGTACATGCAGTTTATTGCGTGTAAATGCCTATGAGGGTTCACATCCTCCATTGACTTTACACGGCAGTGTGTGTGTACACACTCGATGACCGGTGGCTTATTTCACGAGATGGCCACAAAAAAAAAAAACCGAAAAAAAAAAAAAAAAAAAAAAAGGAAACCGCTTTCGGCTTTCCATAATCCATAATGCAACCCTTACAGTGCATGCAGTATACCGCTAGCGCCTACATATACGTATACCGGTACCCATCGTACGGCCGGTCGTGTGAACGTAGATGTGAAAATAATAAACCAAGCTTGCGCTTTTCTGATCATAGCTGTCGATTGAGCCTGAGGCTGAGCAGACTAGCTAAGGAGAAACTTAGCCAGAACAAAGTGAAATGGCAGCGGATGACTTACCTACGGAGTACGATGATATCGTCATTGGAACTGGTAAGAAATATTTGGCCCATCCTGCCCATCTATCATGTCTATATGATATATCTACCTGTATAGTCAAGTATTGTAACTCCGAACAGATTGTATTACCGAACGTGTAAAGTTAAGCGCCTAAAATGGGTTTTCATACGCTTGGGATTACGCGTATGAAAACCACACTATTGATACCAAGGTTGTGTCTTTTTCCCATAGGTTTCACACGTTCGGAATTACGGTACCTTTTTCAAGGGACCAAAACGCCGCGTCGTTGGGAAGGGGTTCACTCGGATGGGAATATCGTATTAAATCTACGTTGTCTTTTAAAATTCTATCAACTTCTTTTTTTGTAGGACTTTGAGCATTCAATATGTATAGTTTGACAGATATTCGTTTCATATTTTATTTGCTATCGTTGATTTTCTGAAAAGTGTTCGGACACTGGATCAACCACCATACTATTGACTTGTAGTGTAAAAAAAAAGCCAGCACAAATTGTAACTGTAGGCCTAAGTGTAAAGTTAAGTGAGTGTACTATTAACTGAGTCATGACAGTTCAAGTACCGGTATAGTCATGGATTGTATTTGTATTACAGTCTACAGAACAGCATTGTATTACCGAACGCGTATACAGTTAAGCACCCTACAATGTAAATGGCTTTCAATTTCATACACGTGAGACTACGCGTATGTTCTCCACCATGTCCACAGACCACACTATTTGACACAGAGAACACAGGGCAGAACATCATAAAATGAGGCAAAAAAAAACATAAATAGAATAGGGCCTAATTATATTTATAACCTGCTCTCTCGTCATGCTCGTCACCCCCAGTCGTCACCCTGTTGAACCCAAATCGGGGTAGATCTAGGTTGTGTGTCTTTTTCCAATAGGGGCACATGTTCGGTAATCAGTAATACAATACCTTTTACAAGGGACCAAAACGCCACGTCGTTGGGAAGGGGTTCGCTCGAAAGGGAATATGTGACCCTCCACCACAAAAACGACCACTAAGTCGCAATGGGAGTTTTAGAGAAAACAGCTGAAAAGGTGGTTTGAGTTGGAAATTTTAATTTAAATTTTTAAATATTTTTTTAAAGTTCATTAACTAATCTACTATCTGACAAATTTTCAGGGTAAAACTTCTTTTTCTGTAGGAATTTAAGCATTCATTATAATTATGTAAGTTTGACAGATATTCATTTGATATTTTATTTCCTATCATGTCCTATGGCTATGGTTGATTTTCTGAAAAGTGTTCAGTAATAGGATCCACTTCCATGTACCACTCACGGAACCATCACTATGTGGGGCTGTGTCAATATTGGCGGTGGTCACAACCTCTAAGTTGAAGAGGTAAAAACACCAATATAATCAGCAAAATTTTGGGAAATACTTCCTTCTACATTTTTAGGATGATAGATCTATCTAATTAAGTAATTTCATGCCAGATTCTTCCATTGGATCTTTATCATCTTGATTATGGATCATATGGCCATGAACAAATTAGTTAGTGTCAAGCAGTACGGTTTCTTGCCTGGTCGTTCAACAATGCTCCAACTGATAAAAGTAGTTGATGAATGGTCTACCGTCCAGCACTCTGGAAGAAAATGGGTCTATTGATGTGATTTATTTAGATTTTATGAAGGCCCTCGATAAGGTGCCCCACCGTCGGCTGCTTGCCAAGATTAGAAGCTATGGCATAAGTGAGTTGGTGGTTAGTTGGACTGAAGCCAACTCGCCTTTGTGGCACAATTGATATGACGCTGGTCTGCAGATCATGAGGTACCTGGTTCAATTCCCACAGGGGACAAGACAAAAATGGTTAGTAAATAGATCCACATGTACTTATAAATCTTGATTAACAACTAACAGAAAACTATGATGAATCAAGATTGGAAGAGATGAAGGAGAGGGGAATGGAAAGAGAGAGTAAAGTGGAATATTTTTTTTTTGATTTTGCATGCACGTACGGTATACTATTGAGTATTGCCATAGATCGACGTGTGTGGCTGCATCCTCCGACGGGGCTGTGGATACAGCCACACGCGAGTGGTGGTATACACTAGTGCTGGTATCGACAAGCCTGATGTCGTAGTGGCGACAAAAGTACTGGTTTTGGACTTTGCCGACATGTCGACACGCATGCTCCGATGGCGACATAAAATTGGTCTTTTTACATGTACCTCGCCGTGGCGTCGTGCGCGCGTACGTGATTTGTTTCACATACGCATTAGCAGCGCGCGCGCGCGACACGATCGCTGCGTATCTAGCTGCGACGACCGGTATACATTACGTACATGTACATGCCTAGATATGCGACACTAGCTGACTCGCACCGCATGACTTTCATTAATGCTTGATAAATTGGATCATACAAAACAAGTTTTGGGGCAAATAGTTGACAGTGTGCATCTTTGAGAACTGTAAGTGAGTATGACTGCGAGTGTGAGCCCGTGAGGACATAGTGCATGTATTCCATGTAAAGCTCTTGTGAATTTGTGTCGGGTAACTCTGGTTTAAACTTTAATAGTGTACGGTCACTACGGGAGCGACCCAAGTTTAGACTTGTTTGACTCATGTCCAGATGTTGACACATGTCGACATCGGCGTTAATTTTATTGCGACATGGCGACATAGATTTTCCATGCCGATACCAGCACTAGTATACACAGCCTTGTGTGAATGGAGAGTTTTCCAGTTGGGGTCTTGTTGCAAGTGGAATTCCACAACGTAGTGTTCTGAGGCCTGTGTTATGATCTACCTGACAATTTTTGAGAGTAATGTTTATCTATTTGCTGATGAGTGATGACACAAAGATTTTCAAGTATATTAGAGATGAAAATGATTGTATTGCCCTTCAGAGGGATCTTGATGAGCTCCAATGCTGGTCTGACAAATGGCTGCTAAGATTCAACCCTAAGAAATGAAGTGTTCTCACCATTGGTAACCCCCAGGCTGCCCTGACAAGACCATTTGTGTATAGTATGACCTGTGATAATTCACAAAGTGCCCTCATGCAAGTGTCATCTGAGAGAGATTTGGGAGTGGTGATTGATGATAAGCTGAATTTTGAAGAACATTTACATAGTTACAAAGATCAATAAGGCAAACAGTCTAATGAATTTATTCAGATGAACCTTTGTTTATCTAGATAAGGATAAGTTTTCACTCTTGTACAAATCGCTTGTTTGCCCCCAAATAGAGTATGCTCATGCTGTGTGAAGCCCCCACCTTAAAAAACATATACATACTTTGGAAAATGTCCAAAGAAGAGTGACTAGATTAGTCCCAGAGTTAGAGGGGCTGCCTTATGCACAAAGATTGAGGCTGTTGAATATTCCTACCTTAGCTGACAGGAGGGCTCGAGGCGATATGATTGAAACGTGCAAGATTTTTAATAAGTTACGATTCTGATGTATCACCAAATCTTGTATTATACAATCCAGAGATCAGACAAGAGGACATAGTAAAAAATTGTTTATTCCTAGGACAAAAACTCAGAGATACAAAAATTCTTTTTATGTACGAATACGTAAACCATGGAGTAATCTTCACAACGACATCATTACTGCCCCGAGTGTGCACAGTTTTGAAGTAGCTTTGGATAGGTGCTGGAAAATGAGCCCATCAAATACGATTATGAATCGCCTGCACCAGGAAACTATCCAGCCATCTTGAAAAGGAAGAAGAACTTGGAACTGAATACAGAGGCATAGTGCCTGCGTTCTTCATTATCTTCCCTAGGTATTCCTAGCTAGGTATTCCTAGCTAGGTATATAGTGAAATTTTCAGGCTGTTTTTGGCCGGCGATCTTGCTCCTTTCCAGCATATGTGCAAAATATCACACACTTGCTATGAGAGGCAATTCATCGCGTTACAAAGTGCGAGGTTATCTACAATGACCTATGAGTGTTCAAGTACCAGAGATTCTACGCGAGTACCATGGCATTGCCGTTGGCATTGATTCCTTTGCTTGCCTTTGCCTTGGCTTTGGGCTTGCTTTGGCTTTGGCTTTGTCTTGGGCTTTGCTACTTTTTGCTTAGCTGTACGAGCTCCGTGGCTTATCAATGTGGTACTGGCACACGGAGCTGTACATTGGATGCATATACCATGTATAGATCTACTGTGTGTGGAGAGGGATATCAACCAAAAAACTCTATCTAAATATCACCATTTCCCACATACTGTGAGCCATGCAAACCACCCTCTGAGTTTGCTAAAGGGGTTACCTTCCAGGCTTTACTAAAATTGTAAAAATCGAATGAATAAAAAAGGGGTAAAAACATTTAAAAATGGGCAGGTGTGATCAGGTTTTGGTGCTAATGCACTTTTGTATCCATGCGCATATTACCTACCCCTACCTCTATCCCTAACCGTAGGCCTAGGGTGAGGGTTAGGGGTACATGTAGGTGATGCAAATGAGAGAGTTCAGTGGCCTGGCACCTGCATGCCCATTCACTCCATTGGGGTGTCTTTTTTTTTGTTCCCTGTTATATAATACTGATTTGTCACCTAGTTATAGTTCTTCTGTTATCACAGTGAACTTGCAATTTAGCCTATAATGAACTTAAAATAGGGCCTACTCTTTTCTTGCTCACATGAATTAACCTATGGAATTTGTTTTACAAAGAACTTACATACTCTTTTCTTGCTCACTTGAAGTAAACATGCAATTTACTTTATACCGTAAGCCTACTTATAACTCTTTTCTTGCTCAAATGAATAAGCTTGCAATTTGTATTATAGCAGACTCGCATACTATTTTCTTGCTCACAGGAATAATCTTGTAATTTTTGAAAACAAAACTCACGTACACTTTTCTTCCTCACAAGAATTAGCAATTTAGTTTTATGCAGAAATCACATACTCTTTTCTTGCTTAGAAGAATCACACTTGCAATTTATTTGCACTGAATTCACCCTTTCTTGCTTACATAAAAAAAACAACTTGCAATTTGTTTTGAACAGACATATATCTCATTCTCTTTTTCTTTATCTTAACTTGAAATTTACTACACTCACATACATGAACTCTTGCTTCTATGATATTTAAACTTGTATTTCAGTGTGGCCTAGTAATTATTGATACATACATGTAGTGGGAAAGTTATTGATATCGGCCATGCATATTGGTAGGAAAAAGGAGAATAATAACAGATACTTTGAAGAAAGAGAGCATGAGAGAAGATGGAAAGAAAGGAGACAAATAAAGAAGATAAATTGATAGGGAGATGAAACACTGATAAAACGAGAAACAGATAAAGAAAATAAGTTGTGAGCCAAAGGATGAATCTATTTCGAAGTCACTGTCAATGTATGACATGTCCTCGTCATTATCAGGAATTTTTTGTCTCTATCTTGCCCGAAATGTTCAGTTATCAGAGCTGACAAGTCGGCCTGGTCCCCTGGAGCCAGCCTTCGTCGTGAGTCATTGAGCGCCCGAGCCATCCGCGTCGGTGTACTCCACAGACGTCCCGCTGCTCTGCCCACGAAAAAGACGTGGCATTGTTGCACGTCCCTATAGACTTCCTTTTGCAATTTTTTTCCCCCTCAAATTCGTAAGAGATAACAATTTCCTTACTCCTGATCAAATAATTCTGGATATCTCAAGAAAAGTTTGCAAGATTGGAAGCTGATAACGGAGAAAATAAGACGAATGCTAATGTAGAGTGTCCTATGGAGTAAGCTATATCTAGGCGTGGTCCTTTAACTCAGAGAACAAAAATGACATGTTGAGTCCTTGCTTGCCTGTGATGAACTGAGCTGAGGTGCCACCAGTTTGTAGGGTGCCCGGGGGGGTCTGTCCTCATTGCAAGGGGGGTATCAGGCACGACCAAAAAATCACTTAAAAAGGGTTGTTTTTCAAGATCGGGCACGTTACGTACGTAACGTTACGTACGTAACGTGAATAGGGTCTCAAAATCACCAAAAATCAAGAAAAAGGGTATCTTTTTCAAAGTGATGATTTACGCATTTAGGGTCATAAAAAATCAACTTACGTACTTAGGGTCATTCAACACTAAAACAAGTTAAAATCACCATTTTTAGCTGAAGCTGACGGCATAGCCTGTTTTGCATAAATCAACATAAACTGGATCATTATTCGCGGGCTAACTCGGCACTAGGGCGAACTCGGCCTTGGGGGGAAATCGCGCACAGAGTTGAATTGATCGCAAAGTACTTGTGTTGAGACGGTGTTAGCGTGGACTTAACTCTTGAAACACAGTCGCCTCGCAGTGCCGAGTTCACCCTAGTGCCGAGTTAGCCCGATCCCCAGGCCATTGTTCTAAAGTCTCCTGTTTAGAAATTAAGGAGTTGCTTAGGGGGGAACTTACTTTTTGTTTTCTGTTCAATTCCCTTTAAATTGTGTAATTATAAAACCTTTTAATTTTGTTCCGTAAGTGTCCATGACAATTGCACATGAAATCTAATAAGTGTGTAATTTGATATCTTAACTTAATGGAATTAAATCAAAAGTAAAGATAATTACACTTAAGAACTGTCTTTTTTGAGTAATTATTAAATGGATGTTGATTGATGTGAAGTCCTGGTGTGAAGGGAAGTTTCATGAATGTTCCGTAATCATGATTTGAATTTCCGGGTTAGAATTTACAAATTATTTAGACTGCCTGATCAAGGGCCTCATGCAAGGAAAGTAAAATGTTTTTAGGGTATAAAAGATTGTTGTTATTTGCTTAGGGGTAGGAAAAACTGGTTATTACTTGCTTAGGGGTTTACAAAAAATGATTACTTACTTAGGGTAGCAAATTACACGTAATGATACTTATTTAGGGTGTATTTTTTGCATCACGTTAATACTTGTTTAGGGTGCTTTTGGCGAGTCTCTGGTCACGCCTGATACCCCCCTTGCAATGAGGACAGACCCCCCCGGGGTAGGGTGGCCTATGGAGCAAGTTACAGTTTGTACATCTAGGTGTGGTCCTTTAACTCAGAGAACAAAAATGACATGTTGAGTCCTTGCTTGCCTGTGATGAACTGACCTGAGGTGTTGTGCTTATCTCTACCTCAGGGGTTTATTTTGCATATATATATATATATATATATTTAGGCCTGAGTCATAACGGGTTTTTTTTTGACCGGTGCCCGCCGGTGATTTTTCGGCGGAGACCGGCGGACCGATGAAATTTCATGAAAAAATATGCGGTGCAAAAAAGCTGCATATAACGCGCCGCCCGCATCGGGAAAGTAGCATGTTTTTGATCGTTGAAGAGGGAAAACATGAGAGATCTTAAAAGAACATAATATTTATATTACAAGTAGGCTTGAGTCATAACGGTTTTCTTTTTTTGACCGGCGTCCGCCTGTGATTTTTCGGCGAGACCGGCAGACCGTTGAAATAAAGAAATACCGTACATAAAGAAATTCAGTGTTAATGAAAGACTTTGAAAATCAACCAGTTTAAGAACTAAATTCCCTTATCTATATTAGAACTTTCTCATGATATTAAATTTCAAACCATTAATCAACCAAGCGGGACTATGGAAATAAGATTACCGAGCAGGATTTCTCAATTTTCTTGCTTGAATTTATCGGCCCGTAACATGATGATATTGTTGCATTCAGTATACGTGTATGGGGGCTGCCATCTTTTATCTGTTTGTTTGCAACTCGTAATTACTCCACTAGAGTTAGCCTGGAGTTAGCGCCATCTCGGGGCAAGGTGCGCAGAATCGTACCAGTAGCGCTCACACAGAATTCAACAGTAATATACGGGCCGATAAATTCAAGCAAGAAAATTGAGAAATCTTGCTCGGTGATCTTGTTTCCATAGTCCCACTTGGTTGATTAAAGGATTGAAATTTAATATCATGTGAAAGTTTTAATATAAATAAGGAAATTTAGTTCTTAAAACTGGTTAATTTTCAAAGTCTTTGACACTGAATTTCTTATGTATTTCTTTATTTCATCGGTCCGCCGGTGTGCATGAAATTGCACCGGTGACCGGCTGCATCGGTCGGGCGCCGGTGGACCGACCGACTCGACTCAGGCCTAATATATATATATATATATATATATATATATTTGTATTACAATGGTAAATTTCAAATAACATAATTTGCAAATGAAAGGAAGTACATGAACATAGGATTTTATGAATATAAATGAGTTGCTATAAATATACATTATTTTAACTGAATAATCATAAGGGCTCAACCAATCAGAGTAAAGAGAACAAATCTACTGATCCATGGAATGAACATGAAGAGAGGAACAAGAGAAATTGTAATTACGGATATAGAGGGAATGTAAAGCATGAGAGAAGGTGATCATGTGATATGAAAAGTTAAGAGAGTTGAAGGTAGAGGGAGACAAATAGAGAGATGAGGAGAGAGGAAGTGTAAGATGGTTACATAAAATATTCTTGTTCAAATAGAATCTCTACACTAATCATAAACTCGGATGTAAAACGGATGAAAACAATATGGCCGCCACGTACTGACTGCTACTTGAGCGAACGGACCAATCACAGCACGCGTAGCACGATCGTTAGCAATGAACTCCCTTTTCAGACTCTGTTTTCTCATCGAAATGGAACTTAAAACTGCTCTATAATTTTCTTTTGCGAATATTAATAGTCTTTAATATCATTATGATGAGATTTCTGAGGTTTTCTTCTTTCTATCAGTATAAAAATCCTTAGGGAAGAAGTAACTTTAATAAGACCCGTGAGATTGTAATGATTTTACAAGGGTGAGCGGTATCGAAAAAAAACTCACACGGAAAGGCGAAGAATTTGTAGGAAACTGAAGCTGTGCGAAAAAAACTAGTCTAGAAAAACTGTTAAAAACACATCTTCTACTGTGTTTTAAACTTCCAGACTTTGATACAAGGTACAGAAAAGATTGATCTTTTAGAAAAACAAAAAATCCCCAAATCGATTTTTTTCAACTGAATTTCTATTTCAGCTGTTTCCACAAAATCACTGCTTGCGACCTTTTAGTGGTTTTGTGGTGCCGGACTGCCGGGTCACATTTGGTATTCCAACTATGATTTCTGGTGAATTTCAGTGTAAACATCTGTAAGGAATGCTCGATCACTGCCATTATGCTAGGACCCTTTCACCCCAACGGCTCCCCGCACAGCAATCTTGGGGCTTCTCATAGAGACAGCATGTGTATGACTGTGTGTACATGTAGCTAGTCATTGGTTTACACGCGTGTGTGTGTATAGTGTATAGCACATGCTATACACTATAGTATTATGGGATATTACGTGCCTGTCCCGGCACATAAATTAGTTTTTGCCTCTTATTTGTTTGATATTAAACTTTAGGAGGCAAAATCTTCAGTGTCTTAGTATCTTGCTATTTATCAACAAAAATTGAAAAAATCTGACGAACAATTTTTGAGGGCTTACCAAAACTTTACATGACCTTTAAAAGTCAGTTCTAGCTTCAAATGCTGATAATTGTTCAGCAATGGGGCTGCCATCTCGTTACTCGTGAATATGCAAAGCTTTATGTAAATATGTGTAAAGTTCTCTGGCGCCCTCTCCTGATCAGATTTTACTTGCAGGGATTTGATAGACAATATGGCTGCCCCCATACAACGGAATTATTAGACCTATCAACATTTTGAATCTTAAAGGGATACTTTGGTGGGCCTGCATGGGTGATTTCCGATGAGAGGGGAAAATATACTTGGAGCTTCGTGTCACTTTCGATACAAGGACTTCCATCACACATGCTAAAACATGTGATTCATATTGGATCACCTCTGAGATAGTTCGGTGAAGACTGGCTTGTGTTTTAAATTTCGCGCGATGGGAAAGTAATCAAACATATGGAAAAGTAATTACAGAGCCAGCTCTCTGGTAAAGCCTGGGGGTAGTTACGTAATCGTGGCGACAACGCGTCGCGGCAGGGCAGTGCAGAAGCGATGGCTAGACTAATCAACCAGAAGTAAACCGTGTTTTGTATTTGGAAATATTTCAGCATTACACTAAACTTGTTTGGGTGAACGAGGTTACGACCAGTTACAAAATTAAGGGCCTGGGACTCATTAAACCCGAAGTATTTGCCTAGCTCCAGTTCGGTCAACTTTGTGCCGTCCGATCATTTATGGCATTAGTCCGATGGCCTCGCACAACGGGCGTGCTATGTGTACAAGCTAGTAAACGAGCCTTTTGCAAATTCCGCACGATTTCATTTCCCCTTGAGTTCTCATTAGACTGGCCCTTTAAACTTACTCACAAATAAGACATTTTAAGCTCAAGTTTGGATAGGTGAATGTACATGAATGCTTTTTATCACTATTACGATTAAAAAGAGGAAAATAATGGCTTTTGTAGCAAGTCTCTTTTTTTTTATGCCTGTGTCCCATGTATTCAAAATCATGTTGGATCACCCAATTGTGTACATGTATGTGTGAGTGCGTTTAATAACTGAAAACTGTTCGGTTTTTATCCCTCGTTAAAGCTCACAGACAGTCTCGATAGCAAAAACATACGGGCAAGAAACTTATCTAACATAGTCACATACTATTCTTCTTTTATCATAAGACACATGTATGAGATTATTTAACATTCCATTTACGATTTCGAACAAATTTTAGTGTTAATATCTGTAAGAAACGCTTGGTAACGGCTTTTCACTGCCTCACGCTAAGACCATATCCACCCGAAGGTTCCCCGCACAATAAACCCAGCGCTTCGCACTGTGTGTAGCGTATTCTATAACACACAGCAATCCCCATGTGCGTTATGTGTGTGGCCATTGTCTGAATTTACATCCCCTCTTTTTTGGGCCAGGGATTTTTATTACTTTTCACCTCTCGTTCGATAAATATTTAACTTGAGGAGGAAAAAACTTCACAGCATCTTAGTTATGTTAGTACCCTGCTATTCATTAAGTAAAATCAAAGAAATCTCACGAAAAGTTTTCGAGAGCTTCCCAAAACTATCTGTTACCTTTAAACAAAAATTAAATAACCGAGATATTACAGCACTAATCTTGTCACGGTCAAACAAAGTGTCAGAATTGTGCTTGCTTGCTTTGCTTGCTTTGCTTGCTCCCACAATTTAGAAACCCAAAAGTTGATATACGGGCAAGAGACGTCAGCTTCCTACGCTTATATACATGTATAGTTATGTTTATTACTTAGTGGCCCGTTTTTAGAAATATTTATGGCCTATGGGACAAATTAATTCAGAATCTAGGCCCTACACTAACTGCATTGTTATTGTAACTGTAAATAAAATAATCAATTCAATTGACCGATGTTGGAAATCATTTTTGGAAAGATTGAATAGGTAACTTTTTGTCATTTCTGTCAAACTGTGATTAGAAATCACTGTGTAATCTCTTGGTACTGCGACTGCTTTAATTTTCATGAAAACTGTTTAAAAAAAAATATTTGACTGCCTGTGGTTAATTGGGAATGATCAACACTTGATCGGGAATAATTAACAAAGTCTTACAAAATCTAACATGTGAGATGTCAAGAGATTTGTTTAGTTACATGTATGGTGTACAAAATTGGACATGAAAGCAGATTCATTGGTATTTTTTTCTCCATGTTTCCAGGTGTTCAAGAAAGCATTGTAGCAGCAGCTTTGGCAAGGAATGGTCACAAAGTACTACATCTGGACAGGTAAATTAGGAGAGTACCATGAAATATGTTTTTCTAATATGTTAAATTGCAAGTTCAATTCAATTCAATATTATTAATTTCTTTTAAAACATACATATATATATATATATTCATTCAATATGAATACAGACATTTCAAATATGTATGTAGAGAAAGAGAGAAAGAAAGAAAGAAAAAACCCAAATGTGCATAAGAGCATAAGATTAAGGTAAATTGTGAGAATTAAAAACAGTGGAAAAAGGAGCACCTGGTAAATATCAGGTGTCCAAAATTAAAAAAAAATAATATAAACCCTGATATTTTAACATACATGTAGTAATATAGCGCATGTAGTTCACACCCTATTCCCCCCCCCCCCCCAACTCTCTCACATAGTAAGACTGTATTGATTTTTTTTTAAAAACTAATAGGAATCAAAGGGATTACTGATATATTAAAAGATTTTTCTTGAAAGTGTTCAAGAGATTATATTCCATATGTGGGTCCTGAATATCTTACTGATTTTTGCATAATGTATATCAATATGCAATTTTTGGCTATTTTGAGTATATCTGTGAATCATAAAATTGATTTGAAACATATTGGCTAGAGATGATGATACATTGCCTTTGATACACTTGAATAAAAACACAGCAATTTGGTAATTGTTTAAGCTATAATGTTGAGGGTGTTTAATTGTCTAAATAGTGATTTAGAGTGAGCTTAATAATGGGAATTTCTACAAATTTGTAGACAACACTTTTGAAGTAAAAAACAATGGTTTCAACTTAGAAGGACTTGTATTTACCCACACAATGATACCATATGACAAATAGAAAGGAATTAATGAATTAGGAATCATAAATGATACATTTAATGGTAGATAATATTGAAGTTTTGGAAGTAATTCTGTAGTTTTGCCATTTTTTGTAGAGATCATCATAGAAATGTGGAGTTTCCATGAAAGATTCTCATCCAAGAGAATACCTAGAGATTGTATACTAGACTTTTTCTCAATAAAGTTTGATCAAGATACAATGGTGGTACTTTATACATTATTTGTTTTCTGTTACTTTGTTACTTGGTTACATGTACTTGTTATATGGTTTTATCTAAATAAAGTGACAGTTTGCTTACTTTAAGCCACAACAATTAATTGATATCCTCATTTTCAGTATCAAATTTGGAATGTGATATCATCTAATATTTTTTCTTTGAATATATTGAATAAAAAAGAGAATTTTCGAAAAAATTACGGAAATCAATTTCTTTTATTAAGTTCTGGGTTATCGCAATATAATTATGATAAACTTGTAGCGAGATGAGCTTGTCTAAATAAATATTTTTACAGGAATGATTACTATAGTGGAGAATGGGCTTCATTTCATCTGAAGGGTATGCTGGATTGGATAAAAAGAAATCAGGTATGTACAATGTTGTACACAGTAGTCAGTCTTGTTCAGCTTTTGGGAAGCATTTTGATTCATGGATGACTTGTGCTTACTGAAAATAAACCCTTGTTTATGCAAAACAGCTATCAGTATACAAATATATTCTGCCATGAGAGAGTCTGGTCGGAAACTATGGTTCCCAAGGTGATGTGACTATGACTTTTTTCCTTTATTTCACTGAGGGCACCATAGTTTAACCAGACACTCAAATATAGGCAGTATGTATTCGGTTTGTAGATTTTTCATTTTTACCGAGTCAAGATCTACTGATTTTGATCGTCTGCAGTGTATGATACTGCACGTACGTACAATTTTGAAGAAGTGATAAATTACCACAAATGTTGACTGCATAATCATCATACCGAGGTTCCTAAGACAATAGGTAGGTATGTGCAAATTTAGGACACCTCAATACAGTATGCAGTTTTTGTGTTAAATGTCAAGTGCCATATAGAGTGGCACTTTGCTCATTTGCACGAGGCCCATGTGAATTGTATTTCGTCACATGATTCGCAGTCAATTGTGCAGATTCATTTTGTGACGGATATAATATGTATTCTAAAGCACTACTAGTATTACTATAACTTCAAGAATCATCTTTGTCCAAAGATAATTTTTAGGCATTATGAAAAGGGTAGAATCCGACATTCTTGTATTTAGTACATTTAATTGTTATTGGGATATTTTTTAGGTCCATACGAAGGAGTGGGGGGGGGGGGATTGCGATATGTTTAATGAATTATTAGTTTCAGTTAATACATGTATAATTAATGCAATTGCACTGGAAATGCTATATGTGATAATAAATCATAAGTTATTACCTGCTTGCTTTTCACAATGGTTTGATATGATTATTCTGTGGGTCTGTAGATAATAATGGTTGTGATGTATTGAGAAATTGCTTTGAATAAATGCTGTTTCTTTTTTTTTCTTTTTTCCAGTCTTCAGATGTTGATGAAGATGATGTAAATGAACCAGAAGAAGATGTGGAAGAGGGACTTAGGATTGTACCTTTACCTACACCTCATAAGACTGCTACCAACATAGAAGTAGAAATTCATGTCAAGTAAGCACTTTTTGTTCTCTATACTTCTGCTATAAATGTAGTGCTGGGGACAGTCCTGTCATTTTCATATTGTCCATCAGTAATATCCAGGGGTGATATTCTGAAATTTATTTTATCTTGAATTTAGTGAAATGATTTTAATTGTCATAAAACAAAATGTACACTTACATGTATGATGCATCATTTGTTACTGATGGTGCAAAAGTGGCTGCATATGCTAAAGACATCTGTGCAAACACCAATGACAGTTTAAAATTTTTTATGACAAATAAAAAATTTTCACTAAAATCAAGGTAAAATGAATCTCAGATACAACCCCAGTTGTGTACCTTCAATATAGTTTCTGGCATTCACAACCTGGCACCAATCTGAATACAATTTGAAAAAAAAACAAAAATACAAAAAATCTTGTACTTAAGGAGGCAGTTCCTATGTACTCTATCAAGGATCAATAGCTTTTTCTAGATACATGTATTCAATTTGAAACAATATTATTTTTGATACATGTTTTGTTAACATTATGGCACAGTATGGATTAACTACTCAATTCAAATGTAACATCTTCCAGCTAAAGCTTATTTTCATTGAATCAACAGGGAAAAAGTCAACCATTTACATGAAGGTAGTCCAAATCTTAGTTCCAAGTCTGATGAAAGTGCAGTGCCTGAATTGCCAGCTTCATCTATCAGTTCAGAAACTACTGAGCATTCTTCCCATCATGCTGGGGAGGAAGTACATTCTGAGACAAAGACCTCATCTCAAGATGTCACTAATACAGATGGTTCTAATGATGAATCTCTAGAGATGTTTCAGAACCAGTCTCCAACAAACCAACTAAAAGATGAATCTGCTGCTAATGAAATAATAACTCCAAATCAACAAAATACACATCATGGAACTGTATCAACAAAAGAAAGACAAAGAGATTGGACATGGGAAGAAATAATGAAGGATTGGAGGAAATTTAACATTGATCTTGCTCCTAAGGTTAGTACTTATTAGAAAGGAAGAAAAAGAAGGAGAAAATAAGATGTAGTGTACCTGTAAGAAAAAAAAAAATCATAAGATACTTTCCTTTGGACCGAAACAAACACCTCTGAAAAAAGTTCAAATTATATTTTCAATAAAAATTTACAGAAATGCTTATTTTACTTAATAATTTAGAGTTGAATTATGTGAGGTATGATATTTGAATAAAAAAAGGTCATAGGTATTTAAAGTAGCTTTAATAGCAAAAGCTAGTGGCACGAAAAAGGTGCAGGAATGGATTAAGGTTAATTGTTATTGATTGTATGTTGGTGCTCTGAATCTGACTGACTATTATGGGTTTTTTAAAAGTCTAGTGTAGGTAGTAGGACTTTTACAGTAATAATGAGTAATATTTGAATGATGTGAATTTATGAAATATTTATATATTACATCATTCTTTGTTTAGTTGGTCTTAATATGAATTGATGATGGAGCTTTGAAAGTTAGAAGAAGACAACATGTAAGGTTGGAGTCATTTGTCCAGCTGGAAAAATCTGATTTCTTAGCATGTTGTTCACAGATGTGATTCTGTTTACATTGACAAATTAAAAAAAAAAAAAAATTACTGGAAATTGGGAACTACATTTACCAAATGAGAACATTGTATTTAAAGGAAAGATTGAGTACTGACAAGAAGAAAAACTGAGTGGTGAGCATGCTTTTAAATTTTGGCTTCATATGAGAGAGCTTCCCTTTTAAAAATGAGTGTTCCATTTAGTTGGCCTCAAGAAGGTCTCCAGATTTGCATGATAAGTAAATGAAATCCTGGATTTGACAGAATGCAAAAGCATTTTTAAAGCAGTTTTTCTTGTTTCAATATATTTTCATTACCCATTACCAGAATTCAACTATCCTTACTGGGGGGGGGGGGCATCATTTTGACCACCCTGTATAAAATCTGTGACTGCCTCACAACTTCCATAGATCTTGACCTGCCTTTGAACAATCTTTTTCTTCGAACGATTTTTTTCTTCAAGTGTTATGCCACTTTTGAGACCAAGTTTGCAAAAATCAGATGATCTGACATGTGGGTCATGTGTCATGAAATGGTCCCCCAAAAAAGGGTGGTGCTATTACACGTTTGATTTCATGCTGCAATTTTTTTCAAAACCATAAAAGCTATTCAAACAAATTTGATATCATTTTGAAGGCCTATTACCATGCCATTTGCCGGCAAAGTTTCTTTGATGTAGGATATATATAATTGGAGTAACATTCTAAAGTTAAAAGACCAGGGCCCCGTTGCATAAAGCACTTACCGCTGCGGTAAGTGCCCATTTAAGCGGTAAGTCTAAAAAATAGCGGTAAGTTTAATATAAGCGGTAAATATCCGTTGCATAAAAAACTTACCGCTGGAATTGAGCGGTAAGTCTATAAAGATCAGCGGTAACATTACCGCTACCCCCTGACCATGCGGTAGCACTACCGTAACTATGGCTGCTATACTGGCTGCATTTCAGCATCGTGCTGTTGAAAGAGCGAGGAGGAGGGAGCGTATTTTCCGAGATCGCAGCCAGCCCTTGGAATTAGGAGATACAGATATTTTTCGAAAGTATCGATTCACACGGGATGGGTGCATCCATGTTATCAACTTAGTTCGGCCTCGTCTACAGCATGACACTCAACGGAATCAGGCACTCCCCCCAGAGCTGCAAGTTTTTGTAGCTTTAAATTTTTATGCCACGGGGGCAGTTCTTGATTCCACGGCCACAATCCATGGCATTACTAGATCGACGGCATCAAGAGTAATTCACAGTGTTTCAGAGACCCTCTGCACTCTGAAAAATGAGGTAAGTCAATAAATTTTTCTTTAATGAAGCAAGGAGAAGACCAAAATGTGTGGTAGTCTGTCCAAGCAGAACCATAAGTTATTATAACATTTGTCTAAAATTTGTATTTCGAAATTTCGATTGGCAAATTAAATTAAGATGAAAAAAAAAAATTTTCATGCATATACTAAAAATATTATGTATCTTAAAATGGTAGACCTATTTCAGATAAATTTATATGTTTAATAAATCTTAGACGACCGTATCATCCAAGCAATGAATCATGATCATGACTAGCAGCGGTCCATAGTGGTTGCCATGGGACAGAGCCCGCGACTGTGCCGGGCGGGAGCGCAGCGGCTGGCGAGGCGCCTTCGTCGCGGTACCGTCCGATGGTAATCACTGTCTGAAGACCTATTATTTTATTACTGGTTTTATACTAATGGGCAAGTGAACAAGAGAAATATCAAATCAACCTACAGCTAAATTTTTTACAGTTCAATAGATAGTTTTAATAAATAAATCTATATCACAACTCCCCCAAGTTCGCGAGAGTGCTAATGCTATGTTCACTATTTTGGACGTAGTCCTAGGTATATCGATTTGTGTATGGAGTCGCCGATTTGCCCATACTCAGATGGCGCGGCGCCAGCGCCAGTTTGATAACAAATGCATCATCTATGATGCTTCAAATAGGTCTATATGTCAAAACAAAATTTCTTACTCAATGATGATTGCATGATGGATGACTGCCATGGTCAATCTAGCACCTTTTCAAATGCACAAAACCAGGGGGTCTCTGTACCTCATCCACCACAGAATTGAACCTAGCCTAGCGTACGTGCATGCAGCATGCATGCAATATGCGTGCATCACACAGCTGAGCATGAGATAATGTATGGAAAGCTAGAATGCCAATCGATAGTCTTGA
The DNA here is from genome assembly GCA_025618425.1 of Heliocidaris tuberculata. NCBI lineage: Eukaryota > Metazoa > Echinodermata > Echinoidea > Camarodonta > Echinometridae > Heliocidaris > Heliocidaris tuberculata. Next base: position 75,924,172 of record CM046832.1, on the reverse strand, counting down.
AATTCTTCAATTTCTTCAATTTCCAAAACTGCATGATTTCATCATCTCCTCTTTTTTGCACAGATAGTAAATAGACTTAATGATAAATTTATATCTTATATGCACATACACAGCAGTAATAATACATCATTAACTACCATCAACAACAAAATCACCCAAACAAAAATGGTAATAAAAATATAACAAATACTACTAATAAACAAAATAATTATAGTAATAATGATAAAAACAATAAAAATTATCATAAGATTAAGAGGAAAACATAGATTCCTATGAGATCCTCTTCAAAGAAGCATAAACTAATGAGAATAAGACAAGAAAATAAATTACAGGAGAAAATCGAAAGAAAGAGGGAAAGGGGGAGGGGAAGAGAGAGAAAGAGAGGAGGGGGGGGGCAGGGGCGGATCCAGGATTTCGTATAAGGGGGGGGCACACAAATGCAGGATTGTCAACTTTGGGAAACTGCTTGGAGGGAGACCCATATTTCTTGGTCTCGCCAGCCCAAAAAGTCACTCAGTGGGGGGGGGGGGGGGGGGTTATGGGGTCCAGTTCCCCTCCATAATTCTCTGACAAGCAAAAAAAAAAAAAAGTTTTCTGGTCGAAAAGGGGGGGGGGCACAATCGCAAATAGGAGGGGCACAATGCATTGTTTTCCCTCAAAAGGGGGGGGGGGGGCACGGGCCGGGATTGCCCCCCCCCTAAATCCGCCACGGGGGGGGGGGTATAGAAAGAAAAGGGCCAAAATAAGAGGATCAATGGTAAAGCAAGAGTGTAGCACCATGAACAAAATAAAGTATCCCATTTTTCTTTATTAGTATTGGGGGGGGGGGGGGGAGGGGGATGTCAAAAGATACCATTGCAATAATAGTTTTTAAGAATAGTTAGTTGCATCATAGCATAACTATGAATATGTTCATGAATTTAACTACTAATCAAGAGTCGATTCCAGCCACATAAAACTTGCACTCTCTCTCTCATTTTTTTTGTTTTTTGAGTGTTATATCACTACACTGGAACTTCTTCGGATATCTCAGACTTTTATCAACAATTGATTGAAAGAAAGAATAAACTTCATGTCCAATTCTCTGCATATTGAATGTACTCATAGGAGATAAATTATTTATTCTTATAATGTACAATGTGATAAATATTACATTTCGTTAAACAAAATTGTTCCTGTATATAATAATAAATATCGCTGAATTTCAACAGCAGCTGTATAAATATCATGACGATGAATAAAATATACATCAAAAGACATTTCAAAAGCTTGCATACAAATGTAAGACTTATACTGTATACATATATCCTATGATGATCTGAAACATGAAATTATTGAGTTTTGTTTTCTGAATTCTCCAATTCACACTTCAGATAATCCAGTTTCCAACGACAAGGGAAGAAGTCACCAAGGCACAAGTAGGCTTTTTCCAAACAGCTGGATTTCCCCAGATTGTGGGTGTTGTAGACGGAACACACATCCGTTTGAATGGAGCTCCATTGGGTCCCGGGGAGCATGTGTATATGAACCGCAAAGGCTACCACTCCATAAACACCCAGATCATATGTGCTACCAATTTCAAGATCATCAATATCGTGGCACGCTGGCCCGGCAGCACGCATGATAGTAGAATATTTCAGGTAGGATACATTATATTTTGATTTGTAATTTACTATCAAACCCACTCTTTCTTTTTTTTTTTTTTTTTTGGATAATGTCTCCATGACAACATGACATAATTCATTAAAATTGATGTCATATGTTTGTATCAAATGATACAAAATAACTTTGAATATACTACATTTTTAATAATGAAATTCACAAGTGTGGTGTATGCAAGAGACGGCAATAAATATCAGAGGTCAACTATTCTACCATATGTATATTCTTGTAATGATTCTTCTTTTATACAGAACAGCACTGTTGGAATGGCATTCGAAGATCTTCAACTACATGGTCTACTTCTTGGAGATTCTGGGTATGCTCTGAGACCATACCTGATGACGCCAGTACTTAATCCAAGGACTCCTGCAGAAGAGGCTTACAATAGGTTCGTATTACAAGAAACATTTCAAAGCATATTTTTATTTACATTTAAAAAAAAAAAAAGAAAGTGAATGAATGTATGCTATTTTATTTTGAACAATGGGTTTCTTTTTTCTATTTTGAAAGAAAGAACTTTTTACTGGTAGTACAATGAACCAAAAATTATCGCACATATTGAACTATTTTCTTCCTCCAGGGGGATTAGCAGTTACCTTTTTTTTCATACCTGTATCATTTACTTAAAATGCTCATATTCCCTGCATTAGAGCCTTCTCTACACCCCCCCCCAAAAAAATTATATAAAATATATATATATATATATATATATATATATATATGTCTGCCCTACATTGGCAAAAGGAAGCAAGTGAGAAATGTGACATTTTCACTAAAAGAACAAAATGTATCTGTCATTTACACTAACATCACTGCAATACTGTGATGTCTTGCCAAACATATCTCTTAGCAGGATGAGTGTTCATGCATAACACTTGGCCCAGAAGAGCACACTAGGTTGAATAAGAAAATATCAATAATCCATAGGGTCCCATATTTCATTGATATGTGACTTGCTTCATTTTACCTTTGTAGGGCAGATGTATAGACAACTCGATTTCCCACTACTTCTTTGGTTTTATATTTTTTATACATCAACACTTTTCTTTAATCTGCAGAGCACATGCTTCAACAAGAGTGATCATCGAACAAGTAAACGGTCAAATCAAGCACAAATTCAGGTGTTTACTCAATGGCATGCAAATGTCACCAAGGAGAGTGTGTAAGATCATTACAGCATGCGCAATACTACACAATGTGGCCAAAGATTTGAAGCAGCCTGAGGTAGACTTCGATATTAATCAACTTGAACATGAAGAACCAGACAGGGGCCACATTGCAGACAACGGCTTTGCCATCAGAGACACTATCATTGCTAATTATTTCAGCTAGACTTTCATGAAGAAGAATTTTTGAAGGGCAAGTCCACCATGAAAGCAAGTTAGTTTCAATGTACCGGTAGATGCAAGAAATGAGAGAGACAGGTCAGTGGAATTTGGAGTGAATTTCAATTTAAAAAAAAAAGGAAGTTATTAATTTTTGAAGTTTTGATCTATTATTTAAAAATTGGCAACTATGTGACATGTCATGTGAGCTTATCTCCAATATAATTTTTTTTTTTCATTTTTTCTTGAGGAGAGCTCTTGTGATACATCACATAGTTACCAATTTGTATTAGATTGATCACAACTTCAAAAATTATGATGTATTGATAACTTCCATACTGTCAATAGGAATCTTCTTCAACATTCACTGACCTGTTCCTCTAAATTTTCTATCATTCAAACATACTTATTTTTAGGGTGGACTTCCCCTTCAGTTTAACACCATTTTGGGTCTTCTATAAGTTGACACATGAATTCTGTTTATTATTGCACTATTTTGTGAGAATGTTTTTGAGATATACTTGTAATATATATAATGTAATAACCCAATTGTTATATAGTGCTTACAATGTGTCACAGCACTTCTCAGATGTATTCATTGTTCATTCATTTATGAATGAAATTACTGCAACGACATACATGTAACTTGTGAATATTTCAAAGAGGAAGATTTTCCAATACACTGTAGTTTGTAACTGAAAAATTTACTTGAATATATGCAATGAAACAGTAGCACTATGATCATCATGACCTCGAGATAGTCAATCTTTCATGTGGAATGAAATGTATTGAATTTATTTAACCTTATTCCCACAACCAAATGAAAACTTCATGGTGAAAGCATTGTGTTGGTAAAAGTACAAGACTTTCGTTTAAATCGGTTAATATGGATTATAAAAATCCTATAGAAACAGTGAATATTATTGCTAGGGCAGCACCAAGCCAAAATTTCAAATTTCATGGACTTGGAAGAGGGCATGGTCTGCTGACCTGTCGTTTGTCATATTGTTTTATAAATTTGGATATGAGGGTTATCTCATATTCAAGGCCCTCTTTCAATGAATTGTGTGAGATTCCCTTCAGATAGGCCTCATAACCTTTTCAGATTCAGTTAATGTATGTATGGGAAGAGTATCCACTGAATTTGTAATTTGTACTTTTAAGAAGCCTGCCACATTCTTAATTCCAGCACTAAGGGGGAAATGTCCCATGGTGTCTCATGTCTCATGCGTAGTCGATTCATTTTAATAACAACATACATGTATAACAAATTCATAGTAGTTTTCTTGGAAAACTTTCCTTCATTCTGAAATGCACAATGATATAATCTTTTTAAAAAAGGAAAAGCTATCATGACTAATGACAAAATTATCGTTCAGCTTCAAAGCTGAATGACATTATATATTGTTCTAATTCATTGGCTCACTGCAATAACGATACTTTGCCCATGCACAACAGCTGATGTGCAAAACAGCCATAACAGGTATGATGTATGTCGATGTACCATTACCTAACAATAACTATATACCTAAGCCTATGAAGATGCCAACTATATGTATTAGCAGAGTCTGATATTAAAGTGATAATAAAAAACACTCCTCATTCTTATCAAAACGTGTCAGATGTGTTAATTTGTCTCTCTGTGTTTTAGAGTAATCTCATCGTAGAGATATCACATGGTGTCAGAAGCATGAAAATTTCATTTAATGTGTGCTGCAACCACTATCTGTAGGGAAAGAAATCTCTCGATACAGATCAGTGGCTGCAACATGCTTTCAAAAAAAAAAGCCTTCTGTTCTTCTTCATTTATGATTTTTTCACATGCGGTTTGCCAAAAAAACTTATTAACTTGCCCTGTTCAATTGAAAATGATTGCAGTAAGCCAATGTGTTATACAGTGCATATGGAAAGAAAGTATGCCAAACTTTGGTAGCTTCTAATAGGGGAAGTCCAGCATGAAAATAAGTGGGTGTATATAAGAGCAGAACAATGAGAGGAATATGTTTGTAAAAGTTTTAGCAAATTCTAAATAAAAACAAGAAAGTTATGAATTTTGATCAATCATACACAAATCCGAACAGCCATCTGTCCGTGCAGATTGAATCACTTCCTCAGTTTTTGAGCAATGCTTATGAAATTTAGCACACACACTGGTCTTTGTGATGAAGATATGCAAGACATATTTTTCAAATGTGTCGGAACTGCGTTGCCATGGTAAAAGTATATTATGGCAATAAATATGGTTTGAAATAATACAAATCAAAGTAATACCTCCTTTTTCGAGCAATGCTCATGAAATTTTGCACACACGAGGCCATCCCAATAGGGCGAGGGTATTAATCACCTTTTGTGTTATTTCTACTGTCGGCTATCTAATTAAAAATTCACAGCCGATGTAACATTAAAATCTGTGTCAGTAGAGATATCACTACATGTGATTAATACCCCCGCCTCATCAGGATGGCCTTATGTGTGTGACAAATTTCACGAGCATTGCTCGAAAAATGAGGAAGTAGTTTGATTAGGAGCTACCAAAGTTTTACATACTTTTGTAATTTACACTTAAAGGGAAATCCTACCTTTACATCAAGTTGATTTGAAGGAAAGCAGAAAAATCCAAGAGACAGATTAATTGAAGTTTGAACAAAATTCGATGAACAATGAAAAAGTTATGAATTTTTGAAAATTGAAATCACTAGGCAAATGGGGATTTTGAAATTGGCAAATTGGGTAATGTCACTGTGGTGTAGTAGATGGACAAATCTCCCATCTGCTCCAACACAGGAAATGACTAAAATGTAAATTTTTCAACACTGTATCACTGAGCAGTATTTTCTTTATGGGAGGACCACAATATCATTTGCAGTCCCAAAGGGAAAAAGTACTTGGGAAAGAATCGCAAACTAATGATATTTTAGTGAACGATAAATGGGGGAGTTGTCCATAATTATGTAACAGTTGAATGACCAATCTGCCAATTTGAGATTGCCATACAGTTAGTGATGTCACTTTTCAAAAATTCATAACTTTCTTACTGTTTATCTGATTTCGTCCAAAACTTCACAAATATTTTTTTGTGATTTTCTGCTTCCCTTCAATGCAGTTTACCCCCAGGGTTGGCTTGCCCTTTAAGCTTCTTTTTGAAACACGAAACATTCAAAGACATGAAGTGCACGCTTCATGACCTTCAATTTCTCTTCCTCAATTGCCAGCAGCCTTTCCTCATACGAAAAACCACTTGGCCTCTTGGTAGGTTCTTTACTTGGCTTCCTAGTAGGTTCTTCCGGAACAGGCCCAGTAACTGGTTCCCCAACTGGTTCCCCAACTGGTCCAACATCAGGCTCTGGAACACATTGCTCATTAGTAACACCACCAGCCATGCTATTCACTAACATTGCCACAGCCATGGTATTCTCCGATGTCTGTATGTAAAAATAAAGATTGCCTTGGTTGAGTTTTAAAGAACTATAGAAACCTACTGTCTAGTATCATGCACTTCTTAAAAATCTGTGATAAAAAGGGAAACAATGTCAGTAATAGGTTTATCTAATCATCAATACGTTTGCAAAAATGGCAAAAATGGCAAAAAAAGACAAACAGCAAGTGAGTAAAATTAAATTGTTGTCTATCGTAAGTGAGAATTACATGTTTTTAAACAGAAAAATACAAAATATACCATATGGAAAATGACTTACATAAAAATTACGTACATACCACATTTAAATGTCATGTTCAATGGGATTAAATTTTCAAGTAGAATTGGGGGGGGGGGGGGGTGCAACATAAAACTGAGGTTGTCAAGGAAATTAAGTCACGAGGTTGTTAGCCTTTCATTATTATCTACAACTGAAAATAAAACCAAATATACATGTACCTGTGACACTTGGCTCAATGGGAGAGGGAGTCCAGCTTCCTCTTCTGGCCCCACCACACCCTCCAAGCTCTCCTCCACCATTGCCTCAAGTACCGCCTCATACTTTTCGTTATACTCGACCGGTGGTCCACCTCCTAATGATCCAATATCAAAAAAATAAAAGTGAAATAAATTTGAAAAATGTTCATTTCCATCATAAAATTACCTCCATAACAATCAAAGAGAGAGATCATGACTTAGGTCGTGATGAGTAATAACCCATGAAAAATTTATACAAAAACTAACCCCTTTAATTCAATAGTTTTTATCGACAGCCTTCTCAAGAGTATTCTTTATTGAAATAGGTATTGGGATATACTATGCAAAACAAGTTTTCTTTTTAAAGAGAAATCAAGAGAAGCCTATCATTCAAACACTAGGCTGTTGTCCTAAGTCATGAATGTTTATATGTCAGAAGTAGGACATCTAAGGTATTTGTTTAAGCATGCAATTCATCATGATTGACCCATGGTGGTACAATGGATGCAAATAGTAGATGGAATCCCACCATTTTCAATTTTTTTTTTTTTTTTAATGGCAATGCAATAAAAAAAATGAGAACAAATCCTTTCTTACATTTTAATTTATACGAAGTACAGGTAACTATTGGTGATGAATTAGTAGGAGTATGATAGAAGAAAGGTACCTATTACAGTTTTATCTGTTACACAATAAATCATATTATTAAAGACCGCATAATTTACCTGTCTTGTTCTTCTTATCCCTGTATTTACGGGCCTTGGCTGCCAGCTCATTCCATGTAAGACGAAGGTCTTTGATGGTCCTGCCCGGTTTAAGTCCCTGGGCCTCGAGGAACGCAAGTCCCCGGGCCCAGGTATCTTCCTTTCGTTTCTTGATCTACAAATTCAAGAATCAAAGGTACAATATAAATTGGAACATACTCAAGTTCTCTTTAATCATATGCAATTGATAATAAACATTTTAATTCACCAATAATTATTTTGAAAGAATACTCTCTTATGGCAGCATCCAAGTGTCTCAAAAGACTGTGGACTGCATTCTGTCTTGGACATTGGATAATATAAACACAAAAACATTGTTAATTTTTAGTAATCAGAAGAAAAGTTGAAAGAAGGCAAAAATGAAAATAAATGAGATAAAAAGTACTTTATTCAAATTTGAAAACATTGTTATGTTCTGGAAATTTTCATAAATAGATCTGCATTGGATTTTACAAACCTTTTCCACGCAGCTGCCTGCTTTGCCAAACAATGCCTGTCTGTTCTTCTTGACAAAGTCTGCCAGGCATCGCACATCTTGCCCTGTCAGATTTGGCCGTCTTTTCCCCATTACCTACAATGAAGAAACAAAATTAAAAATGAATGAGAAGCCATGAAAGATTGTTTAATACAAGTTCTGTTAAATCAAATTTGACGGTATCATACCCTTGTGACCATAAGATTGTTGTTTGGTTTTGTAACTCGGTAGTCTAGGGCCTAGTTCTAGATCTATATCAACTTTACTCAATGGTGTATTTCCATTAAACTCTGCTTTCCGTAGAGTAGTATTGATGCAGGTCATTATTCTATATATTTCTACGGTCTAAGAACATGTGATTGACTTAGCTGTGGATGTGGTAGTTTCTCTGGTAGATTAGACATACAATGTCAATGATGATGGTGAAAACTAATATTACTATTGATCACTTTAATTGTCAATGACTAACTTAGACTCTGTCTATGGTGACTGTGGTCAACTAAATAAGCTGGTTAATGGTTTTAAAAAATCAGTGAAAGGTGACATTCTAGACAGAGTCGGATCTAGAGTATTAGAAATTCTGTTTTATTTTATTTATGATTGCAACTGCAAGAAGTTAACACTTTTAGTTTTAACAGCTGACTTGTCTTCGTCACTTTGTCTTTCTAAGTTCTAATAGACTAAGCTAAGAACATATTTAGATTAGATCTACCATGGTTACCACTCACGGGACCATCACTATATGGGGCTGTGTCAATTTTGGCCTGTCACAACCTCTAAGTTGAAGAGGCAAAAACACCAATATAATCGGGAAAATTTTTGGGAAAATACTTCCTTCTACATTTTAGAATGATAGAATATCTAATTTCATGCCAGATCCTCATGATCCTTCGATAGGATCTTTATCATCTTGATCAAGTGAAATTTTCAGGCTGTTTTTGGTCATACATGTATGGGCAAGATATCACACACTTGCCTATGGGAGGCAATTGCTCACGGTATGAAGTAACTCCAGGGAGCTCCAACGCATTGGAGCTCCGGCCGGATCCAGGTACAACTAACCAAAATCTTCATCGCCCATGGCATTAGTTTGATCTGTCGCATCGCTTAATTTCGGCAGGTAAGATGAAAATTTGTACTTACATTTCAAGAGAATTACTGTAACTATCCAGCAGGCACTTTGATTTCACGATTTGATGATTATTTTGATGAAAAAAAAGGAATTTCCTCGCCAACTGATCAAGTCATTTGAATCGACTGTACAGTACGGGGGAAGATCGGGTCGGCGAGGAAATTCCATTTTTTTCATCGAAATAATCATCAAATCGTGAAATCAAAGTGCCTGCTGGATAGTTACAGTAATTCTCTTGAAATGTAAACAAATTTTCATCTTACCTGCCGAAATTAAGCGATGCGACCGACCAAAATAGTAATGCCATGGGCGAGGAAGATTTTGGTTGGTTGTACCTGGGGCTCCAACGCGTAGCGTTGGAGCTCCCTTGAGTTAGGTATGAAGGTACTGAGTGCGAGGTTATCTCCAATAACCTCGTGAGTGCATGATTACTGCAGGTTCTACTTCTACTTTCTAGCCTGAACTAGACCTAAGTTGAACTTCTAAAAGAGAATCTAGGAATAAAATTTTCATTTTAGAAAGATATTATGAGGTAATTGTAAGTTTGTTACCCCTAAACAACTTCAAATCATCGGATAAGCAGATAACGATTAAGTCAAAACACCACTCAATCTAGCCATGCTAGTAGTGGAATGTCAGATTCTGCTCCCCCGCTCCTCCGGGGAGCTCATACTCTAGTCTCCGCTGGCTTCATGCAGGCAAGTGCGGAGACTGACGTACATACAAAAAAGCCGAGAACAATGACAAAAACGATCTAAATAAAGGCTACAATTTTATTGTCAGTAGTTTTATTTATCAATAGGTATGGCAGCATGAATATGTTATTTCGATTATCATATTTTCTTAAGAATCTGAAAATAGATAAAGTCACAAATACGTACGATTGATGACAATTCCTGTTCCCGTTCCTGTTCGGCTCCAGCTATTTACCTCTAGCAGACAAGGTACGCAATAGGCAATGGCGCATGCGCAGAAATTTCAGTCTCGTTCAAGAAAACATTTCGCGGTTTTTTCCAATATTAACTAATATAGGTTTCATGCAACGGATATTAAGCTCCGATGGTAGTTACCATTTATGGTAACTCCAATTATATTAACTCTGGGACTTACTATTATAGTAAGTCAAAAGTTTTATGCAACGGGGCCCAGGTGTGGTGCCGGTCTTGTACAAAGTCATTAGGAAATTTCACATTTTAATGCAGTTTTTGGAAAATTTTTTATATCTTTATCTAAACTTGGCAAATGACTACAAATTTGATATCAAATTAAAGCTTACATAATCAACTTTATTGTCTTGTGATTGAAAAGAAAAGTTGGCTGAGCAAAAGTAGTGGATCAAACTGAAATACAAGGAATTTTAGTTCAAAAGTGGCACTGCAAGCACTAGGTTAAAAAAAAAAATATTTGACACTTTTGATCAGTAATAACTTAAAAGTTATAACTCGTATCAGACCGAGGTTTTCACCTTGTAAGGTTGGAGGTTGCCAAATTTAATTGGAGTAAGTTTCATGACCTTTGTTAGAGTACCGGTCCCAGTATATGGAATTTACTACCAGATGCAGTCAAGTCACACACTACTCCCTATTCTTTCAAGGCAGCCGCCAAAAAGTACCTCGTCAAACAGTATGTAGTCCATTTGACACTCCTATATAGTCAATAGCGAACCTAGAAAAGTTGCGTACACTGACATTTTTTTGTTGATTTCTGATCTTATGTGGTCCTAGAAAAATTTCAGCTTTGTTGCCCAAAGGGCAACCTTGAGCAATTTTCATAATTTGCATAAATCCAAAATGGCGCCTGGTGGCCATATTGAAACCCAACTTTCGAACTACATGTCACATACTAGTGTATGATACATGTATATAGGGGTTTTGAAGGACGTAGAATTCATTTTTAACGTAATTTTTGCAATTTAAGGTCGCATTTAGGTCATAAGGGTCAAATAAAAGTCATTTTTTTTACATGTGTACCAGTGAAAAAACAAGCGGGGGCTAAGGGCGATTAGCCCCCGAAACTCTTGAAAAAGCCACCGTAAATGAAAAAAGAGCCACCGTCAAATAATATTTCTGCCCATGGGTCGTAGTGCATTAAAATCTCTGAACACAGGTGGGCTCTGAAGTAGCCCTCGCAAAAGAAATTTTAATTTTTACACTGACATTGTGTACATGACTGTGCATACATACTGTTATAGATGTCTAATGTTTAAATGAAGGGGATTTGGGGGTGTAGAACTAATCTCTAAGATCATTCATTCATTTATTGGTCAGAGGGGGTCATTTCAAGGTCAAAGTTAAACCTGATATTATGGATAGTACTTTGGATATAATTTGTCCTTGACGGGTATGTGGTGCCGAATGCCTTGATGATGTTATATTTTCAGTTTAATTCGAGTTCACAAACTGAAGCTCAGGTCAAAGTTCAATCGTACCCTAGGTCACAAAGGTCAAATTCAAATACAGTGTATCTGTCATTTTTAGTTCATTGTCAAGGCTAAGAGAGGATAGTATTTGTATTCAGAATTATGTCCGATCAAAATTTGGATAATAATGCGCAATCAATCTACGATGATATCATTCATTCAAAATTCCAGTTAATATCAGTCACAAAGGGATCAATTCAAGGTCAAAGTTGAACTTGACAGTGGACACTGCATTAGTATGATATGCCTATGGAGGTTTCAGGTCCAAATCTCGTGGTGGAGTTTTTAGCTTTAAAACTCATCTTCAGCCAAATAAAGTTAAGCCAAACTCTGATGCATCTTGATCGCAGGGTGAAAGGTCAAGTATGTTTTGTATATGGCACAAATGAATAGGAATGATTTGTCTTCGACCCAATTTGTTTTGTATTTCTGCTGGCCAAAAACAAAAAGTGAACTCCAAGTTGCTCTCTTTGGTCGACCAATGCAACAAACGGGGGACTACCACTGTCAGATTTTGTCACACGTATATTGTAAATAATATACTAGAAACAATGTTGTAGTCCAGGGTTTTAGTCCACAATTATTCACAGTGATGTATTTGGTGATGATGATCTGGTATAGGTAAGTGATAGATATCATCATTTATACCATATCACCATTTACACCCTCAGTTGTACCCAAAATTTTCAATTGTAGGGACTATCTGCAAACATGAGGTGTAAAGTATGGATTATGTTTAGTGTCGTCCAATGTTTGTCTAGTTGAAACCCAGAAGCATGGTGATGGGATCTAGCACAGGTTTGGTGGTATTCTTCATGTTTATTACATGATACTTTCCCAAAGCAACGTTTGTGATAGAATCTTCCTTCATATGGTTTGTCTGCAGAAATCCAGAAGGGTTTACTGGATTCAAGTCTCAGTTTAGGCATAAGAATATTCTCACGAAGTGTTGTACTAGGTAAGAATTCATGGGTGGCTATTCCGTTCTACAGTATTCATAATACCAGGAGTTATATTTGACGGAAGCGAAATACTTACTTTGGTTATGACGAACTATCAAACTCAGGCAGCATGGTGGATATTGAGATGATGTTCCGACTTATCTGGTATGGTTGGAAGGCAAGGGTCCCTTAACCACTGATCTCTATGTAAAATTTATGTGGAGATCGGTGCTCTTAATACAAAGGTTTGCAATCAATTGCAGATTTGAAACATCCGTTTTGATTGGTATGTAGGGGTCATCATTTTGAACAAGATGTTCCTGAGACAATGATCTAGATTGGCGATTGATTGTAAACCTTTGTGTTATGGGGCCCAGCTAGATCATCAAATTTGGCAAGGGAAGGTCCTTTTTGTTGTAGTAAACTATAGACCCTACCTTCCCAACACCACACCCCGTGATGAACACATGGACTTTCCTGCATTGAAACTGCATAGTCCTAATAATAATCTACATATATACCAGGTCTGCAAAGTATATCTGAAACTGAAAGTTTGCATTATAATTGCAACAATCCAGATCAGACTATCTCACATATAGTACACATACAAATTTAAATCAAAAGTGGCAGAAGAAATCCACAATCATGATATTTTACATGGCTTTTCAACATGCTCCTAGACATTAATTTTTGAGACATTTAAGAAATTTACTGTTTAAGGGATTTTTCGTTCTCGGATAGTAGAGATACATTCCAGTATCATCCATTGGGAAGATTTCTATGTTTTCCTGTCGATCACCTCTCTTCAGCAATAATATTGTTTGTAGAATCTGAACAATTAAAAGGAAATGCATCATCTTTTTATAATGCTAGATGTTTATTCCTACAACTTAAAGGGCTGTGTTATTACTCAATTAGCCAGTGACAGATTTTGCCTACTTGGATATCCATATGAGCATAATGAGTGAGACGTAAATGTATGGCGGAGAATAACCTATGCTGACGCTATCTGTTGACTTAATGTACAAAAAAAATTATGTAACAGCTTCAGAATCTCAGTAACAATCACTCTTGGTTCCAACAAAGATCATTACCGGTAATACAAGCCAAATGATAGTCCAATTGTCCAAGTGCATTACTTGACTATGTATTAATTTGTTTAATTTTATTTTGTAATCAGTCTGTAAAATATGTTTGAAGAAAAAGAAAAAGATTATAAAGAGAAATAAATTAATTAAATAAAAAATCAAATCAAAACGATGTTCAGAATTTATAATTAGTTTTTCACTTTTAGAAAAATCAAGGCCACAAAATCTGTGTGTATCAGTTATGAATTCAGGGCACAACAATTGTTATTGTGCATTGCAGCTGAAATTCCAGAGCATCTCCTTTAACCCAGAGTCTTGAATTATTGATGACACTGGACAACAAAATTTTGGCAGAATTTAGTGGTGCAATGCACAATGGTATTGTTGTGCTCTGAATTATTGACTGATACACAGATTTTTGGCCTTGAGTTTTCAAAAAGTGAAAATATAATTTGATATCAGAACATTATTGTGAGAATATTGATGAAGGAAATTTCATAAAACTTACTGAAACTTGGTATCCTTCAGCTTTACAATGTGTAAACCTCAGTTTGAGAAGAGTTATAGCTTTTGAGAATATTAGCCTTCCAAAGTATCAATATATTTTTCTAACACCTTGACCTAGTCCAATGTAATTGGATAATTTTGACTTTTTTAGCAATTTGGGGAAAATATTTTTGTTGAAACTTGTCATATGGGTACAAATTTGGTACCAATTATAGCTGTTTTACTCTTCTTTAATATCTTATTATTGAAAACTATGTTTGGTTATGCATGCAATAACAAATGGTGTAAAACTTCATAATGACACTTGAAAAATTTTGAAATTTTTCATTATTACACAATCATAAACCCTAGCAATTATACATTGTTGTAAGGATCTGAATCAATTTTTAAAGAATATAACAATTTTATTACCATAGGAGGGCCTAAGAAAAAGTTATGAAAACAAAAACATAACAAAATATATCAAAATTTCATATTCAAGTCCATGTAACTCTTTTATCTTACACCTTGTGTCAATTCTGAATGCATATTTAGACTCCTTGTGTAATTTCATATCAGGAAATGTATACTTTTTCTATCATAGGTTGTATGATATAGGCTTTTAAAGTTAAAAATGTGTCACTGAAGCTAAATCATCTTGTAACAAAAGGGGACCAACTCATGACACATGACCTGTGACTTTTTGTAATCGCATGTCAGGCCAAATTTGAATGAAAAATCGCCATTCAGGTAAATTATACTGCATTTCCTAACACCGCCAATTGTGTAGCCCAGGAATTTTGCTTGATTTTATATTCCTTGTAATACACTCAACCAAAATATTAGTTCTCCCTGATGCATTTCAACATAACTAGAGAAATGTTTGATGAAATTTGTTGATTTAAAAAGCAGAGTATGCAGAAGTTAGCCCCCCCCCAAAAAAAAAATGTTGCATCTGTGTTACATAATGCAATATCAGGCTTTCATGTGTATAATCTTCAATTCTTTTTGTCTTTTTCATGTACAGGCACATAATTTGTAATTCAAATTATGTGCCTGTACAGGAAAAAAAAGGACTACCAAGTTTTTTAATGTTAACTAGTAAATTGTTCATCGTTCAGTTAATGTTTTGTAGGGGTACCATGGTGGAGCTTCTTGTTTCATCTCGAATAAGCCGCTATGCAGAATTCAAGGCAGTAACCCGTATCCTCACCTATATCAATGGTAGATTGGAACAGGTATGTGTACATTATTTATATAAAAGTATGAAGTCATATAATGATGCTTACATGTAGTAAGGAATTTTATCATGGAAATATATAGGGCAGTGAATCATTAAGTTATCCATATGACATCTCTAGATTAACGAATTGAAGGAGACGTATATGTATTAGCTTTAGGTGAGACTTGTGGAGGCAGACATATTCCGACAGGTGAGCAGTTAGCTCAGTGTACAGACAAATTTTCATGGCTTAACTGGTAGAATTATCCTGCCTCAATCATTCCTCTATTATACACACTGCAAGTCAGAGTCCTCCATGCTTGCCATGTTCTAATTTTAAAGCTTTTAAGGTGTCATGTAGATTATATCATATTCCTTCTGTATGTGTTTGTACAATAGCTGACCTCTGCATATAGTACATGTAGAGCTATAAACTTCAGTGGAGGTGTTGTGGTATAGTGGTTCATTCACTTGACTCTCAATTTGAGGGTTCAAATCTCAGCCCAGCACTAACGTCTTTTGGCAAGACATTAATCCACATTTGCCATTCTCCACCCAGGTGTTAAATGGGTACCTGGCAGGGTTAATGCACTGTGCGCTGATTACGGCTGTCGGAGCTAAAGTTGGGGTAATAATGTCCAAACGTTTTGGAAGCGCATAAGGACTTTATATCACAACATGATATGTGCTACATGTATACAAGAACAGTTTATTATTATTATTATTGTAATTATTATTATAATTATCATCATCATCATTTTTATCATCTATTTTCATGAATGGACCTGTTAATGTACAGCACAACAATTAACAAATACCATCGTACTTGCTCTGTTGTGTATATATC
Organism: Heliocidaris tuberculata; assembly: GCA_025618425.1. NCBI lineage: Eukaryota > Metazoa > Echinodermata > Echinoidea > Camarodonta > Echinometridae > Heliocidaris > Heliocidaris tuberculata. The sequence continues at coordinate 75,907,919 of CM046832.1, read as the reverse complement.
GGAATGTTATTATTCTTTGTAGGTACCATGTTCTAGAGCAGATGTTTTCAGTAGCCGCTATGTGTCTGTGCTAGAGAAGAGAATGTTAATGAAGCTCATAGAATTCTGTCTTGATCATGAGAACAGACAGGATGAGTATAGAGGTGGGTTGGTTAAGTTCTTTAGCTCATTTTCACATTTCCTTTCATTTAATTTTTCTTTCAGAGATATTCAGGAATTTTTTTCTGTATAACAGGGCACAGCAAAATGATTTTGTGTTACATGTTGGGAATCTCCTAAGAAACTTAAAAAATTGTTGGAACTAGGGTGGTAGTATGTTCTTAGACTTTCTATTAATTTTCCAGATCTTGTGTGTGATGGTTAGTTTTATTGTAATCTAATCTAATTCCACCAAAATGAAACATGAATTCTCAGCTCTATTGAAATCAATACCGCTAAACACAACCTAATATCACATTATATTCTCCAAGGTTGATTGTCACAGAGGTTCAGTTACATGTACATGTTTTTTACTCGTAACTCAATTACTATTTAATAATAATGATTAGAGCTGAGTCAAAACAGTCAACTGATAGTTAAAGGGATTGATTAACTTTGTGAAAAATTCAGAAATCAGCTCAAATGCCAGTGAATTGTGTGCAGTCCTCTAACTACATATGTGAAAGTATGAGAGAAAATGGAACCCGTATACTATCCTAAAAAAAAGAAAAAAATCAATCAATTGATCGCTATAGCGCAAGTCGCTTGCCTTCTTCTCTGCGTTGCAGCACGCTGCAGTCACAAAAAACCAAGCACCAGCACTTGGCGATTTCAGAGCGGATTTCAGCCCGTGAAGAAATAGGGATTCGTTCATTGTGCGGTATTCTGTTATAGAACCGTAAGAGTTCTTTAGGGTTCGGTGGTACTCTATCCAGACATCAATGTTCAATCGTAAATATCCTGATATATAAAAGACCGATCAGCTTATAAAACTCTGACCTAAAGGTTTGCAATTATGATTACAGCATTAGCTGGAACAGTGATTTTTTTTTTTCAGTCCTGGGCAAAGTTAATCGATCCCTTTAAGCAACTGTTAGAAGCAAAACAGTCATGATTTTGCAAAATATTTCACTGAAATTTTTTAAAAATTAAAATGCTCGAGTACTGCAGGGGAGTGTCAGTGGCGAAGGATTGCAATCATCTAGGCTCAGTCAGGAACTGTGATCCTTTATGTGAAATAATAAATTTTGCCATTGAAAATGCATCGAATGCCACCCCCAAAAAGTTTAACAATATCTTACGTGGGTGTATATTCCATTTAAATTTTCCTGAATATTTTGCAAAGATTAAGAATTGCAATCAGAATGCATGGCCTAGAGCATGGAAATGGAAATCATAAATATGTCATTCAAAGTCTTATCCTTTCAGCATATTCGCAAAATGCGGGGTTCTGGTGAAGCCCTATGAAAAATCCAAACCATTTTTGCGATAGATTTTCACCCTCATTCACTACAACACACTTACCAAGTGCTGCGATGTAGGAGTGTACTATTAAACTTAAATGGACTAAAGTTAATGCCTGTGTTGCTTTTTCACTTTGATACCCTTCTTGCTTTGACAGGATATTTTAGCAATTATTTCTTAGGTAGCTTTATTAGACCTTTACAATTTAAACAAAAATTCTTTTCCTTTAGTGTTAATTGATTGAACAAAATCACCAGTTCATTTAAAGAGAATGTTGAGTTTTGGTAAAGTTGAAATTCAAAGTAATTTGTTCACTTTCTCATTCTTTTTTTGTTAGTGTGGAAGAATATTTGAGTAGAAATGTCCCCTGAAAAGGGATTGCTCTTGAAATACCCTCATATTTAAAATATGGCTAGAAATAATTCAAAGCATTGGAACAAATTTTCATGCCACATGTGTGTGTAGTCCCATATATCCATTTCTGTGTGCAGTGCTTTTCACTGTAAGTTGTTTTCAGCAAGAATAAGTAATGCTTATGTACTACATAATCAATATTTCCCAATAACTTCTAGACAGTTTCTTTCAGAATGTAATCACATGACCAGTACTTCCTTTTCTCTTTTTCATGGTTTTAAGAAAAAAAAATAGTGGCTAAGTCCTAATAATGAAAATAGCTATTATAATAATATTAATTTTCATAAAATGCTTTTTCCTGAAGATACAAAGTGCTGGATAATATTACTTATTCAACCCTAACTCTGCCACCAAGTTTGTTAACTATATTATTTAAAAAAAGGTCAAAGAGTAAAATCACCTTGTCTCCTCTGAAAATAGATTAAGGACGTTCATCAGTAAAATATGTTTGTGCGCACCTCAGCTGCGCATCCTGGCTGGCAGTGTTACGTCATCACAACACCGGGAGAGTATTGCGCGCAGTTAAGACAATGGATACGCACATTTAACACAATGCTTAATAATGGGTTCGCAAGTGTGCGCAGTAACAAGAACCCGGTGAAAATAGATGAAATCAATAATTCTGTACCTGTGAAAAATATATATACCGAATATTAACTAGCTTGAGCTGAAAGATAACATTCGATGCCCCCTCATGAACTTTCTATAGGCAAAGTTAGTCGTATAGGAAAAATGAAAGGTAGATGTAATTTGGAATTCATAGTCATGGTCATCTACCTCCCATTTTAGTACAATTCCTTAGCACAAAAAGAGAGCTGGAGAAAGAAAGTCAAATATATGCCCAAGAATCATTTGTCTATGCCATATGATTGTCTAATGATCATTATCCCTACAGTCAAAGACATGAGCAAATAGAATAATGAATAAGATTTCACTCAAAACGACTTACAATTTCCTTCTTTTTTATACACTGGTTCGAAAGTGTGCGTAAAATATAGACAAGTATAGCTTATGTCGTTACCGTGATTATTATGTTTGAAATACTAGTAGTCGTGAACAGGTGCGCAAAAGTAAGGGTGCCTTACTTTTCTTTTTCCTGGGGAGGGCGGAGGGGGCAAACACTCTGAGGTGCCCCACCTCACAAAAATATGGGTCCACTTCGCACGCTTGCTACCTGCTTACAGCCCTACCCCCCCCCCCCCCGACCATGCAAGCACATCCCCGCACCTCCTTTTCTTCCATATTCCGATATATTTTCAAAGTGCGAGGTTTATAATTTTTCATTTAAAAAAAATGGAATAACTGAAGCACTGTAATCATCCATTGTTTTTCAATATCCCTCCTTACACTCCTTACACTCTCTCCTCCTTCGGTATAATTTTTTTGCACCCATCCCATTCCTAGACAGGTTCCCAGCCAGCCATGCGCAGTTTTTGCGAGTTTTTGAATTTTTCCGCCACCTGAGGGCGCTGCTAGCACAAAATCGAGTGCATGGACCCCCATTTTTAAAACTTTCTCCTTTTGCAGTATATAATTCTCTACAAATCTGGAAAAATTTACGAATCTGGCATGGATTTTGAATGTACAGTAGAGTTTTTCTGCACCTATCCCATTCCTAGACAGGTTCCCAGCCAGCCATGCGCAGTTTTTGCGAGTTTTGCGAGTTTTTTACTTTTTCCGCCACCTGAGGGCGCTGCTAGCACAAAAACGAGTGCATGGACCCCCATTTTTAAAACTTTCCCCTTTTGCAGTATATAATTCTCTAAAAATCTGGAAAAATTTACGAATCTGGCATGGATTTTGAATGTACAGTAGAGTTTTTTTGCACCTATCCCATTCCTAGACAGTTTCCCAGCTAGCCATGCGGAGTTTTTGCGAGTTTTGCGAGTTTTTTTACTTTTTCCGCCACCTGAGGGCGCTGCTAGCACAAAAACTAGTGCATGGACCCCCATTTTTTAAAAACTCTCCCCTTTTGCAGTATATAATTCTCTACAAATCTGGAAAAATTTATGAATCTGGCATGGATTTTGAATGTACAGTAGAGTTTTTTTGCACCTATCCCATTCCCAGACAGGTTCCCAGCCAGCCATGCGCAGTTTTTGCGAGTTTTGCGAGTTTTTTACTTTTTCCGCCACCTGAGGGCGCTGCTAGCACAAAAACGAGTGCATGGACCCCCTTTTTTTAAAACTCTCCCCTTTTGCAGTATATAATTCTCTACAAATCTGGAAAAATTTACGAATCTGGCATGGATTTTGAATGTACAGTAGAGTTTTTTTGCACCTATCCCATTCCTAGACAGTTTCCCAGCTAGCCATGTGGAGTTTTTGCGAGTTTTGCGAGTTTTTTACTTTTTCCGCCACCTGAGGGCGCTGCTAGCACACAAACGAGTGCATGGATCCCCTTTTTTAAAACTTTCTCCATCTGCAGTATATAATTCTCTACAAATCTGGAAAAATTTACGAATCTGGCATGGATTTTGAATGTACAGTAGAGTTTTTTTGCACCTATCCCATTCCCAGACAGGTTCCCAGCCAGCCTTGCGTAGTTTTTGCGAGTTTTTGACCTTTTCCGCCAAATGAGGGCGCTGCTAGCATAAAAACGAGTGCATTGACCCCTATTTTTAAAACTTTCTCCTCCTTCAGTATACTTTTTTCTACAAATCTGGAAAGTTTGACGAATATGACATGGATTTTGACAGAATAATGGGGATTTGTATATGACATTGGGAATTCTGAGGCCTATCAATGGCCAAAAACCTGCGATGACGTCATTCTACCTGACACCTAATCATGGCACAGTTCAGTGTCCCATAGAAAAAAAGTAAGCACATGGACCTATAATTTTCTATGCGTATTTGGGCTTCCCATGGACCAAAGTAACTGTATGCAAAGTTTGGTGAAAATGACATGGATTTGACTTTAACTGTGGAACGTCCTTAAGTTGTTTTTTCCTCCCCACATTTTAAATACAGATTACATGGACAAGCCCTTTACAGACTTTCTCCATTCCCGAAAACTGAGCGCAACTCTTCAACACTTTGTAATTCATTCCATTGCCATGACTAGTGCAAACACACCCACTCACAAGGTAAAGTTGTAAGATATTGTTCAATTGTGTTTTATGCCAAGAGCTGTCAACTGACATAAAATCATAGTGAGAATGAGGGCAATGCTCCGTCAGTATCTTAGCAAGATGGATTGATAGCATTCTGCTATTACTTGACAAAAAATTTATGTTGATGAAGCTTATTCATTGATTTTCAACCATGGTAAATTGAAAAATATTTCATTTTGAAAGTTAACCCTTACTGTACTGTTGTTTTCAGTTAAGGGTAGGGTAAGGGCTATGCCTCGCCACTTTCTGACTTTTTTTTTTCAAGTCTTCTGCATCTTTTGACACCAAGTTTATGAAAATTGGTTGTACCGTTACCGAGTCATGTAACCTTTTGCGACCTTATGTCAGCCTGAAAACGGAGAATTTCTGAGTGTTTTGTACAAAACATAATACAAAACTGCATTTCCTTAAATGTTCTTTCTGTATTCACTTAATTTTCTTCTTTAAGCTGTAATTATCATCTAATCTAACTGGTTATTGGTTCATATAACACCCTCAAAACAATGAAAAAGTTCAGGTTAAAAAACAAGGAAAATACATAAGAAATTTGAAAAACAATAGAATGTAAAGGAATAGAAATAACTTCTTAATGTTTTTCTTTTATATTAATGTTTGGAAGGTTTATATAAAGAACTTCTTGCATAAAAATCTTATGTACAACACCTTTTTCTATTTGGTGGCGATCAGTCTAGTTGTGGCTGAGATCAAATGTTAATGAACATGTGCATCAGTAAGACATTCTTGTTCAGTGGAAATAAAGAATGAGAAACAATGAGGAGAACTGAGCTCTGGGGGTCGTTTCATCAAATCAACTCCATGACAGTCATAACTGTTGTCGGCGATCTACAGAAATGTCATGCACCTGAAAAACTGTTTCACGAAGACATGATAAACGACAACTCGGTGATATCGATACTCATCGGCGAAAGAACATAGTCCATATCACAGTCCATTGGAATTATCGTCAATTACCCAAACAGATTTTGAGGCTCAGTTTTTCCCAAACTATTCCAAAATGTCGAAAATGGCAGCGAAGATGAAGGCTGGTGATACAAACATCCCGTTTACATGAAAAGATGTGTTACTTATGGAATCTTAGAATTTATAAAATCAAGAAAACTCGTGGAGGCTTTTGCGATGTATGAATCTAGATTTGTACTTAAGAGGATACCGTAATTGACTAATTATGGAAAGAAGACCCAAATCGTGTTCACTTTAGAGAAAATTATTAAATTAAGATATTTTATGACCATATTTTTAATATTTATTTATTAAAAGATACATATAATATTATTCATATCAAAGCATTGCGTGAAAAAGGAAAATATAGGGAAAATACATACATGATAAATTGTTGTCGTTCATATGGGTCTGTATATACAGACTGTTCCGTTTTCGATGCTGATTCTATGGTAGACGAATGTGGGTATTTTTAATATTAATCTCATTTACTTGCTGGGGGGTCAAGAAGCCATAAGAACATATTGTCCGTCTGTACAATATTACAATACGAACATTAGTAACACTATTTGATAAAGGAATGATAAAAGATAGTGCTTGGATATCAGGAAATAAATGTTCTCTTAATTTACATTTGTTATTTTTTCGCAGCCCATAGACTAACTTAAAGCTAGCTTGTGATGGCGTTCTAAAAAGATATGACAGGTCTGGAGTACCGACAAGTCACTTGTCAGGGAAGTTGTCGCTGATCTTCGCAAAGACGGCTTTGTGAAACACTTAGCAGACAAGATCAGTCGAGATGTCACTGATCTTGTCGTTATGACGGTTTGATGAAACGACCCCCTGGATGACAACTGTAGTCTCAGGACTGCATCGTTTTTGACAAGCAAATTCAATTGTTTCTCATGATTGTTTTTTTCATTGTTTTAATTTGACTCTACGAGATGGAAATGCTGATCAACATTTGAATGGCCATATGCCCCATTTTTGCAATTTTCTTTGAGAGACTAATTTATTGTTAAATGGCACTTCTAATGCACTCATGCAGGAATGGTATGATTCTAATTGCATTACCATCTTAAGGAGGATTAATTTATGTTTATTTTCATATATGAAAGATAATTACATATTAAATATTTTATTTACAAATTTTAACTATAAATAGTGTCCACTTTCTTTTTTTGCTGAATGTATGTTTTACTAGCTTAGTTTACTGAAAAGAACAAAATGAGCTACAGATATTTCAAGTGTTGCTACAGATGTATTGGATCAGATTGATGAAAAGAATTCTTATCTTAGATGATGCCACTTTCAAACTGATTTTATTTGCAGGCACTTCAAGCTATGAAGTATTTCCTGAGTTCATTGGGTCGTTATGGCAATACAGCTTTCTTGTGGACCTTGTATGGCAGTGGAGAACTTCCTCAGTGCTTTTGCAGGTATAGAAATGGGATAACTGTTCCTAATGTTAACCATGATATGATGACATATCCCAGTAGGGTACAAAAGGTGGTGTAATTTGATTAGCATATGTGTGCTCGTAAAAAAAGGCAACTGGCTGGAATTTTCCCCAGTGGAGTGTGGAGTGTAGAGTGTGCACTGTTCAGTGCAGAATCGTAATTGAATCCAATGACCGGGGTAATAATAATCAGGGATGTAAGACTTTCGGATTTTTCCGGAATTCCAGATTTTTTAAAATCAAAGAAATATTTCCGGGTTTTTTTCTGTGACATGTTAGGTGTTGAAGGCATTATCGTACTTTCGTGTGCATTAACCTAGTGGCGGAAAAAAAACCCTCCCAAATGAAATATAGTCTTTTACTGGCCGTTTCATACGAAGTATGTTAATTATAGTGTGAAGTGGTTCTCGTACGCACAGCACGAATTTTGTATAAAAATCCTGGTAACGAGTATGTGTGGACAAGTGCTATGGACTGTAAAACCATGCGCTTTACTAAAATTCGCGTAACAGCCACGTAATGATTTTGTATTTTGAACGTGCGGCGACAGGAAAAGTGGCTGATGTATGAGACTAAGCGTTCTGGAATGTGCATTGTCAGGACGACCGCATGGCGAAGCTAGCGCTAGCACACTAATATACACACATACACGTGCACAGCGCGATGCGCTGTGTATTGTGTACTGTCGATGTCGCATCGCATACTGCACAGATACTTGGAAGTTTACGACTTTGTGATAGCGTTTCGACTTCGTTTCCTGATTTTCTTGTGCCTCTTATTGGAATTAAAAAATCAAAATGGAAGTGGACAGGACTGCAAATATAGCGAAAATCGACATAGGAATCAAGAATAAGTGGACTTGGAAATGGACAGAGGAGAAGGATGCGAACGGAGACCGGAGTATTCTCTGTTTTATATGTATGTGCATGTATGTGTTAGCTTTAAAATTTCGGGGGGGGGGGGGGGGGTCTCCTCACACCAACACCTACACTTGACTGAATCACTGTGCTCGTCAAATATTTTCCGGATTTTTTTTTGCTACCCACTTACATCCCTGAATAATACTGTAAGCGCTTTCATTGCACTGAAGTGATCACAAAATGGGGTTACAACACATGCTCAAGCGACCATTGCTCCTTTTGTCAATAGGCATATCCTATACTAGCTAAATTCTTAACTTCCATCCTGTCATAGTCATTGATATCTTTGAACATGTTACAGAGAATCTGTGTTACATAATTAAGAAGTGTAGAGGGTTTTGTTGTGTTGGTAGTGTTAATTCATGTCCTGATCTTGCATTCAGTTTCTTTGTCATTATTCTTTGTTTTGACAGGATGTGTGCAGTCTTTGGTGGCATTTATGTTCTTAGGACTAGCATCAGGAGTATGATTACAGACAGTGAAAACAAGTAAGACGTCCATGACTTTCTTCAGTACATTTCTGTACACATTAAGACATGAAATTAAATTTCTTTCCAATATAAACAAAACATACCAAAACAGATAATCCTATGTAGTTGTGTTGAGGTAAAAAGGAACATTCTTGTCCGTGATGTGATAGCTATTACTGTAAAAGTGGAAATTTTCACGTGATTTATTTTTACGCGCTTCTCTGAGTAAGGTGAATTTCACATTTTTTTTATTTCGCTGACGCGCTAAGTTCATGGGCAAAAGAATGCATAAACAAAAATTTTTGCGTGTTTTTATTTTCGCAAAAATTTCCACACTGCGAAATATTCCACATTTACAGTAGTCTTGAACAGAACAATGAGCATAGTCAGGAAAAGGTGCTTAATATCACCAATATTCTTTGACCAGGGTTTGACCAGGGTTTAAAAAAGCCAGTTCATATTTACAATGTGTGCATGAGCAGATAAAGGTCATTTGTGCCAAATTGTTAAGTTCACCAAAACAGAATACTTGATTTTTGCTCATGAAAGTTGTTTATTTATGCACAAATGATATAGTTCATGATGTACAGTGGAAGTACCTGTATTCTTTTATAAGGCAAAACGTATGCTTTATGAAGCACCTAATACATTGTCTAAAAGAGTGCCTGAGTAGATTGAACAATTCATGACAAACAGAAAATAGAGGGTGGGTAGTTCACATTTTGTAGTTGGAAAATGAATATTTCTTTTTATGTTAGCCTGTATTTATGTATATTGGTAAATTTGGTCCACAATAATAATAGCTGGTTCTTGTATAGCAGACATGTCTGTCTGTCTTGACACTTCTGGCACTCCACAATTGTAGAACTATTTCTCAGTGTAAAAATGCTTTATCAATAGTTAAAATATGGTAGAATTAGTTTCAAATCTAAAAACGCAGGACATTACCAGGAAATGATATTTTGAGCTTGCCATTGACTTCTTGATACAAGTTTGCTTATATTATTTATGTGTGTTTCAGTATTAGTTTGTTGTCCATTTGTATTCATAAGAATTTTGATTGCTTTAACCTGAGCACGACCTGTAGCCATTTAATAAGTTTACTCCTGAGAGGAATGCCAGTGTTTTGGTGAATGAAATTAAATTTGTTTATGTTTAAATTTTCGGCCAGTTTGTAAAAATTTGTTTTTTCTATTATTTACAGTACGTTTGCAGTACATTTAAGTATAGTTACAGTATATAAAGATTCAATATGATGCAGCTATACTCCATAAATTGAATCACTTAATATTTTTTTTTCCAGTTATGTGTTACAGTTTTCTACTCTGTTACCACCCATTGTGAATGTTTGTTTTATGTGGGAAGATGAATTTCCTTTTACGGACAATAAATGCTATAATACTTAATACTTTAGGAGGGTTTGGACATAACAGTTAGAGAGGAAGATGCTTGAATCATCAGCAAATAAGGGAAAACAAAATTTATCTGAATAATTCTTAAAGTCTTGAATGTAATGTGTGAAAGAGCAGGCTAAGACATGATCCCTGTGACACTCTTCATGTTACTATTTTCATTGGAAATTCATTGCCTTTTTGAAAACAAACAAATATATTGTCTTGAATATGAAAAGAAGAGATGAATAATTGCAGTGTTCGTTCATGAATCATTTTGCAGGTATCTTGCAAAATCAGCAGTATCTCTGTTAGACCCTGCATTAAATAGGACAGGCGCGGCAGAACGTTGGGCTCGGACAAGGGAAGTGGGGGGGGGGGGGGGGGGGATGGCACCTTTTATTTGGCAGATAAAATGTGCCCCCCCTCCCACTTCCATCGTTCGAGCCCGACATTCCACCGCCTCTGAAGTAGGATTCTCCACATGTAGCCATGTAGCCAAAGTGTGGATAATGTTGATTATTTACTGTACATTTTTAAAATATTTAAGAAGACTGTGTTGTGAGGACAGATCTGACTTATCATAATACAAGTTAGATTTAGTGAAATAAATATTTGATAGTTGTAGACATTCTGTCCAAATGGAAAAATTCTTCCTCCAATACCCTAAAACAATTAATATAATTTAAGATCTCGATAAATTTAGTATGTAATTCATTTTGCCTCTCTTATTTTTCTTTTCTTCTCATTTTTCATCAGCATTAGTGGCATCATAGATTCTGAGGGGAAAAGACTAAAGTGCAGGTATGAAATACATTATAATTATACATGGTACCCTTGATCTTTGACAACTCATACATGTAAGTTACTATTTCATGTCAACTCAGATTTACATGATATAGAGATTTTAAACTTTGTGAATTTTGTGTGGTGCCTTTTGGTTGTAAATAGTTACAATATTGAATGGCCTTGAGTGGGATACAAAGTTATATCGCACAAGCTATATGAGTCATCACGACCAGTGAATGATTGTAGCAAAAAACTAGCAAGGTGCACACATGGAAGAAAGTTTTTCACAATTATTGTGAGAAGCCTATTGTACATTAGCTCTAATATACAGTTCAACATAAAATACAAATACCAAATGACAATAGCAATGCATTTTTGTCTCGAATGCGTAAGCAAAAAAGCGAGACATACATTTAAGTGCCACTTTTCCAATAGAGGCGGTGTCAACAATTTGGAAATGCTCTCATTCAAAAGTATATGTTCAGTTTTCATGAAACTAGCACACAAGGGTTGTAGAGTATCACAAAAAATGTGGAACAAATTTCAGGTTAAAAGTCAAGGTCAGAGGTCAGTTAATGTCAATTGAGCTGAATTGTGTTCCAAGAACTTAACCTGAAGTTAAGTTTTTGAATTTTTACTTTATTTCAAAAGTATTTGTTCAAATTCTTTGAAACTTGGCATCATTCTTAGGGATTGTCTTTATGAAAGATGAATACCCAAATCCTACATTTTCATCACATTAAAGGTTGCCTACTGACAGTTTAACTTGTTTAAGTTTTTGGTAAAATTAAGTTTTGTCTAGAATGTACCGTAATGTCACCAGTGTTGGAGGGGTTTGACAGTTTTGGATTAATAATTTTCAGAAAATATGTTTGTCAACGAATCACCTACCATTCGATGCCGAAAATGCTTGTGAATAAAATCTACCTAAAACACTGCATCTTGCTTCTCAGGCGTGAACGCTAATGCGGCGCGTCTGCTGGGCTTCATGCTGCTCCAGTGTTGCCGCATATTGCATCAGTGGAGCTGCACCCTTCGCAAATGATATTGCGAAGGAAGGATTAATCTAATAAGATAAATCGCTCTGTTGTATAAAGTATTGACTTAGTACACAGCGCACTACGAAACCATACGTAGGAAGCTATCTGCCTATCGCATTGTCCTTGCAGGATTGCGCATGCGCACTGTGTAATGTGCTTGTCGGGCTGCCTGCGTCATGATTTGTGTGTTGTAGGAATGGCGCATCAAGACTGGGGTATAGCATTCTCGTCAAGACAGCTAACTTTGAACAAAGATATTTTATTTCCAAAGTATTTTTTTCATGCAAAAAATTTGTCTGGCCAACATCTATGGAACTTAAGCTCTGTTACATCGAAAACAGAAAATATGGTACATATTATTTATTTTGTTTCAGTCTGCTAAAGCAGAAGTTCTTGTTTTACAATAAAATTAGCAGAACAGCCCCGTGGATAATTCTCTTTGGAAATGAACTTTGCCTGCCATCATTCTTTCTGTGATCGGCAACAAGTGAAACGCCGCATAGTTGTTTCTTATTTATTGTGGTAAAATATCTGTGAGCCAGTCGCATCCATTCATTTTGCTCTGCAGAAACTAGGGCAGTTGACACATGGCGTTGCAGCAATGAAGCTGTATTACAAGGGTGCGCCAAGACTGGTGACATTATGGTACATGTATTGTACACATGCATTTGACTTCTTCTCAAAACTTTGCTGGTGGTGGATTTCAACCAAAATTGGCAGGGATCATCGTTAGGCAAGGAGGATCTAAATTAATACAAATAGGGAACCTACCAATATGGAGGGGGGGGGGGGGGTAAAGTCTTAAGGGAACCACCCCAAAGAGCACCAATAATGGCAGTAATTAGATTCATTCTTGCTGCTTCTTCTTTAAGCCCTGTTGCAAGATTGTAAACAAAGTTGGTAGCTATCATCCTAAGAGGAAGGAGACCCCAATTTCTTAAACAGGGTACCTTGCCCCAAGGGGGCTCAGAGGCAGCACCCCTTAAGTGCCCCAACCTTTGATTTTTCAGCAAGTGAAAATTTTGCCCCAATAATTGCATAATGCAGGCGAGACTGCCCTGGGCATTTCCCTTGTTTCATGATTTCACTTCAGACTCATTCACGTTTAGGTTTATTGATCATACCAAACTTACATAATCATTGAATAAGCTAACATCGTAGTAGCAAATTATAAGACTTTCTAATGGTACCAAATAAAGTGCTATTAATCAATCTGAGGGATTATTTCTACCAAACTCAAGTTTTTGTAGTTTTGTCTGTAGTTTTATTACTGTCGTGCTGGTATTTCCTTGTTTTTCACAGAAATCTCATCTTGGAACACAGCTATGCTTATGGTAAATCTGCACCATATAATGCCAGGTAAGCATTCTATTGACATCTTTTCCCACAAGTTTTACTTGCTTGCTCATGCAGAACAGGCCAGGCAGCTTGATAAAATACATTTTCCATGCTGTCAACTTGAATAGGCTTACATACAAATATATTCATGCCATTTGCTAGCACTTACAAGCAACATCAATGACCAACTTTAATGTAAGTATAACAATGATTTTCATAAAACTAGCCCCTTAAAACTAACATGTCCTTAGCCAAATTTGAATGGTATTCTACTGTTTCTACAATCTTAAGATCACTGAGGAGCTGAAATATTAGCATTCAATAATTTGTTTAACTTATTTGCATGTAAATCTTTTGGAATAATTTTGATATAACATGCTCAAAATGTGTTATGAGATTGTTTGTTGATAAAAATATTCAACGCCTTAACCATTTCATTGCTTGTTTGTCGGAATTAAAACGTAGAACTATTTCCTGTGGTTTATTATGAACTCCCAAAGTTATGCTATCAGAGGATTATGCTTTTGATTGATGTTATAAGAAAAAAAGAATAGTAGGAACCATTAATATCCATTCTTGATTCATCATTCATCATTTCTAGTCTTTTTAGAGCAATAATCTATGTAGTATAGATTCTTTAACTCTGTATCACTGATACCTTGAACACATCCTTACTTTTTATACATACAGCGATAGTGTGTTGAGATCACTGTAATAGAGGATATATATTTTTATACATGTATCAGTAAATTGAACTGACTATTGGATTAGATTAGATTTGCATGTGAATAATGCCCCATGCATTTATGGTAGGAATGCTCTTGGGATGTGGAGCAGGTGCATGCTCATGTACTGTTTGAAATTCAGTTGGAAGAAGTAACTAGATGGAGTAGAAAGTAGAGTATATTTGGCATTCACACAGTGTTAACTTTTCCTGGTCTTGTGGATGTTTGTTTCAAGGGCTCTATTAAGTCTTGGTTTTTGAAAAGTACATTTGCATTAGTACATTGATGGGAATAATATAATATACTAGAAATGTTGACATTTACAATATGCCATCTTATGACTTTTTACTATTTTACAATTTATTATTTTCCAATTTCATATGAAATGGTGATTTTATTATCCCCTCACCAACGAAGTTGGAGGGGATATAGTAACGCTGCTGTCCGTTCTTCTGTCCGCCTTTCCGTCTGTCCGCCTTTCCGTCTGTCCGTCCGTAACAAATCTGGTTTCTGTTTGGTAACTTTTAGTAAGTTTGATGGATTTTAATGAAATTTGATATGAAGGTACATGGTATCAAAATACAGCCTATGTTCTATTTCGGAGTCTGTAGGTCATAGGTCATAGCTCATTAAATATGCAAAAATAGCTAAAAATTTGGTTTCCGTTCGATAACTTTAGTAATGTTTTGACAGATTTGAATGAAATTTGGTAAGAAGGTTCATGGTATTTTTATATAGCCTAAGTTTAATCTTCGTGTATATAGCTCAATAACTGCGAAAATAGCTAATTATGTATGCGAAAATGTGGTTTCCGTTCGATGTTTGACGGATTTTAATAAAATTTGGTATGAAGGTACATGGTGTCAAAGACAGCCTACTTTTGATTTTGCAGTATGTAGGTCAAAGGTCAAAGGTCATAGCTCATTAACTATGAAAATGTGGTTTCTGTTCGATAACTTTAGTTATGTCAGATGGATTTTAATAAAATTTGGTATGAAGGTACATGGTATCAAAGACAGTTAAGTTTGATTTTGGAGTATGTTGGTCAATGGTCAAAGGTCAGCTCATTAACTATGCAAAAAATAGCTAATTATGTATGCGAAAATGTGGTTTCCATTCGAAATACACTTGCTACAGCCTAAGATCAATTTCGGAGTATGAAGGTCAAAGGTCATAGCTCGTTAGATATGTGAAAATATGGTTTCTATTCGATATTTTTCGTAATGTTAGACAGATTTTAATGAAATTTGGTAAGAAGGTACATGGTATGAAGATATAGCCCAAGTTAGATCTTCGAATATGTTATAGCTCAGTAACTATGCAAAAATAGCTAATTATGAATGCGATCATGTGATTTCCGTTTGATAAATTTAGTGATGATAGACAGATTTTAATGAAATTTGGTAAGAAGGTACATGGTATGAAGATATAGACTAAGTTCGATCTTCGAGTATGTAGGTCAAATTTCAAAGTTCACAGTTCATTAAATATGTGAAAATAGCTAATTATTCAATGATGTGGTTTCTATTCGATAATGTAAGTAATGTTGAGTATGTAAGTCAAAGGTCAAAGGTCAAAGCTCATTAAATGTGCAAAAATTTCTTATTTATGTACATGAGAAAGTTTATTTCAGATCTTCTCATGGGTCATTCCATAAAGTAGTAAACTTTCTGTACATCCATTCACCAGGTATTAGTAACTTCCTTGCCTAGTAATGTAATAGTAGTCTAATGGAGGTAACTTGTTTTGACATATACTGAGTGTCCCCCCAAACATGATACACTTTTGAAACAGCCCCCAAATACAATATTTTAGTGAATTTTTGGGAAATTTTTATATATATGGATAGCTGAAGGTCTCTTCTATCATATGACACCAAAAAAGTCCAAAAATATATCATGCTTGGGTGAGCACTGCCCACTTTTGTAAAGGACGTGAAAATTAGGTTGTGCAGGAATTCACTATCCATTTTGGCTGAGATGAGAAGTTCTCCAGCTTAGAAATTGCTTATGGTATGATGAGTTTATGATAGATTATGATGGATATGGGTTTGTGCGGTGTATGACATGGTGTTATGTAATCAAAAGTTTATGCATCAGTGATCATAATTTATGGCAAATGAGTTTTTGAAATGGTAGAGTTTTGGGCAAGGAAAGATAGGATAAATGGTTTGGAATGGAGCAAAATGCCTACGGATGGACCTATGACAATGAAAAACACCTGGAATTGTGACATGTCACACACACACACACACACACATATACATGCACAACCACCCCCCCCTCCCCCCTCCAATCACAAACTATCAGGAGCGCCGCTTTACTTACCACAGACATCAACACCAGATAATATGGTCCTGTCAAAACAACTTCCATAATCAATTTGTGAGAAAAAAAGACAATACATGATCACTCATGCATAAACTTTTGAATTCATAAGCCATGTCATTCACTGCACAAACCCATATCCATCATGATCATAAACTCATCAGACAATCAGCGATTTCTAAACTCGAAAACTCGATAACTTTTCACTTCACCCAAAGTGGATACCCAATTCCTGCGCAACCTAATTTTCATGTCCTTTACACAAGTGGGCAGTGCTCACTCAAGCATAAAACATTTTTGGACTTCTTGGTGTCATATGATAGAAGAGACTTTCAGCCAGTGTGTCCAGCGAAAAAAAACTATTCTGCTAGCGAGCAGTGAAAATTCTGCTAAATCAAAATCTTACTCAAAAGCTTTTCTGACAAGCAAAAAAAAAAAAAAAAAAAAAAAGGTTATCAGCATTTTTGGGTGTATTTTTACTCAAAAAATACTCTGACAAGCGAAAAAAAAGAAACACCAGAATTATGCTAAAATTCTGCTGAATTTTGTCAAATTATGCCTAGCATAATGCTAGATGCTAAAGCGGTCTGCCAACTCTGGCAACGTTGCTTTCAGCTATCCATATATATATATATATATATATAATTGTAAGGAAATAAAGTGATTTCGGCGACACCAGATTCAATTGACCAACAGATTGACAAATCTTCAACCTCTTTAAATAATTCCTTTGTCGGGGGCAAAACTCACCTGCTCAAAACTCACCTGCCCCGACAAAGGAATCATTTAAAGAGGTTGAAGATTTGTCAATCTGTCGGTCAATTGAATCTGGTGTCGCCGAAATCACTGACCCGTCTCCGTGGTCTAGTGGTTAAGGCATTGGCGTTCTAAGCCAACACATTGGGTTCATTTCCCGGCGGAGACATTTTTTCAACCTTTGCAAAAATTTCAAAAAGGGAGGACAGCTCTGGGGGACTTTGAATTAAGCTACGCAACCATTATTCTCTCATTTCATTTCTCACAATTATATATATATATATATATATATATATATATATATATAAATTTTCCCGAAATTCAATGAAATTTTTTATTATGGGGCCATTTTGAAAGTGTATCGTTATTTTTTTGACACTCAGTGTAAGCCATTTGTACCCAGCGAGGGGATGCTACGCTTTGCATTGCCTTTGTCATGTTATGCATTTGGTCAATTTCTGTAAAAACAATCAGTATTGGCCTTTGGGTTGCATGTTGTTTTTAATATACTATATCAAAATGAAATATCATAGCTGGATTCGACCATATGTTGTCCATGAAAAATAATGATCATTTTAATTGATAAACAATATTTTTGTATTCCTTTCAAGTTACCTGTCCAGAGGAATTTTGATAACCGACAAATCAATCAAGAAATCACCAACTGAACAGGTAAGATCATTCATTCTTTCATATCTACATATTTTCATGGAGTTTTCTTTAGGAGAGGTGATATCACTGTCTTTATTCTTTAACCCATGCTTGAAACTGCCATGAAGATCTGGAGGTGTGCATTTCAGCTTTTTAATGAAATAATTAACATTTTGATTCTGTCACAGCTTCTTGAAAAAAAAGGAAAAAATAGGATACTGAGATGAAGATTTGATTAATGAAAAAAAAAAAAAAAAAAATATATAATTAAGATAGGGTAAAGTTCAAAAATTCTTTCCCAAAATGTAGGTAAAAATAGAGTGTATCCCAGTGAATAACAGAACTTGAAATGGAGAATTAATTTGACCATATGACTTTAATCCTTTATTCCAAAGTAGAAGTAATATGCTTTCAAATGGTACATACATTTTCATGGAAGTATTCCATAAAATTACCTTACCAAGCCCCATCGTTTTGATAATGACATGTTTATTGTATAAGCCATAAATTTCGCGGCCATAAATTTTCGCGAATAGGACTAACCAGACTATTTCGCAAGTGGTTGAATTCGCGGTCGGAAAATTCTCAAATCTACAAACAGCGGTGATGATGTACTTTTGCAAAGCGAAGTGGTGAATTTCGGACCAGGAGACAACAAATTCATCTGACTTCTTATGTTGGCAATATTTTGGCATGTTGTTAAATTCGCGACCCACTCACGATTCGCGAAATTCGCGAAAATAAAACCCCCCGCGAAATATATGGCGTATACATTATTTTAACAGATTTAGATATAATTAAATGATCCTATCGTAACATTGGCTTAAGTCTTGCTAATTCTTAATACAGAAGGGGAAATTTCTGACTTAAAAAAAAACTTTATTTTGTTTTGATGTTTAGATCACATTTCTCACCATACCACCATGTGATGATAGAGACCAACCTGTTCATGTAATTGAAGTAGGATATGCAGCTTGTGCAGCCCCACCCAACCTATGTAAGTTTTAGTTTTTACTCTTCATATTCTATATAAAAATCAAGGATTCTTGAATATGCATTTTAATTATTTCCATAATTTGTTGAATGACTAGAGATTTCATCCCCATGTTGATTTACTGGGTAGAAGTGTGGATTAGAAATATGTAGAAATATCCTTCTCCTTTACAGTGAATCAACCAAAGGGTTAGGGTTAGAATATTAATATGTTTACTAAGTATATTTCATTTTAGGTTCTTTGCCTTCTAAAAGGAAAGCTCTCCAAGAATTCACAGACTACTTTTTCATTAATTCTGCTTTGAATTAAAGACTTTCTAAAGGGAAACTGTCAAAAGTGAACAGATACATACAATCTACTCGGTTTCTGATTATTTGAAGATCTAAGATTTAAAAAAAATGTATAAAGATCAGTGGAAATAATGTTGTTTTTTTCTACAGATATTGTACACCTGACTGCTAGAGCTAACAACAAAGATGTGTCAGCCAAGGATGACTTACAGCACATAGTCCATAAATTTTTCGAAGTAGCATCAACAGGTAATTATAATTTATGTTAGCACTCAGTCCATATCATGATATGGATTATGATAAAATATTGCATGCTCCATGGTTTGTTATTATACTATTAATACATGGTTGGGAGTGCGTTAGTGCGATCTGGCAACACAAAGGTTTTTATCGTGGTGTACTAACACACGAGGCGTAGCCGAGTGTGTTAGACACCACGATAAAAACCTGCGTGTTGCTGGATCGCACTAACGCACGAACTCACAACCATGTATTAATAGTTTTATAAAACGGGTCTACAATTTTAGTGTTTTCTTACAATCTTAGTGTTTGATCCGGATTAGCCGTGCGTTAGTCCCCTCGCCGTGCGTTATCACTTTTTTTTTGCACGGTCACGTGATGTTATTTGACCAATCAGGATGGCTACATTCTTGAACCCGTTTTATAAAACAAGATATATGTATATGAATCAACAAATTTAGAATTTTCCTGAGTACTGGTATATTGCACCAAGGCAGCAGGACACGGTTAGAATATAATTTCAAGAGGGAAATTCTTAATTTGGAGGTTAAAGTGTACCAATCACCTGAAAAATGATTTGTGTACAGCTAGAAAGTATAAAATCAACCTCAAAGAACTTTGTCTGGTATTCTATAGGTCAACAGTTAATGAGTATGAAGGAAATAGAGGATAACATGAAGATGCTCGCGCGGAACCGAACTCCGAGTTTGGTTCCATGCGAGCCTTTATCTTGGCAAGCGTGTACGGGTGCGTCGAGTAGTCTACTCACGAGTTGCGTTTACACTTATAGAGAGTGTAATTAAAATTGCAATATCTCTTTATAGAATTAATATTTGAAGCCCAAATTTTGAATATAGTATAACAACATGAAACCTCTAACATAAAGAGCAAAATTATTTTTGGTGATTGGTACCCTTTAATGTATTTTGTGCAGAATGATGATATGCATGCAATATTTGTGATATAAATATAAGAATATTTGCATTTAGATGCCTTGCTTCTACTAAACTCTATATTCTAAATCATACCAATTTGTGTCCAGTATCCAAAATGCAAAACAATAAGAACACAATGGGGGGGGGGGGGGGGGGGGGGAGGTGGGAGCATGGATGCTTGCTCTGCTACCTTGCTGTGTAAAAATGAAAAGGTATAGTGCACGTTAATGATGTGTCACCCTTTCACTATAGTTACAAATTATTGAATGTCACATGATCACATTTCTGTCAATAGTATATCGTCGATGGGCTGATAAAACCTCGTATCTCAAATTTTTGTGAAAATGATTTTTTAAAATAAATGTGATGTTTAAAGTGTAATTCATCTCCTGATAACCCCAGGAGTTGCATATCTTTAAAAAAACATTTTTTAAATATCTCTTCAAAAACCTTGTATCTCAACTTTTTATTCCACTTTGGTCTAGTGCGCGAACCTCGTAACTCCATTTCCTGCCTTCTAAATTATTTTTAATGCATTTTAACCACTTCATATAATCCAAATTATTAACAAACATTGTTTAAGGTTCAAATAAAATTGCCTACACACATGGTTTCTTGAAATGAAGATTATTTTTTTCATTTTACTAAAATTTTCAGGGTTTGTGAGATACGAGGTTTTAACAGCCCATGAACATCATGTATGCTTGGTGGATAAAACCTTGTATCTCATTTTTGGGGTGAAATCACCCTTTTGCAGGTTAAAATTACTCTTTTTGTTCATGAATGTGAAGTGTAAGGTGTAATTTATCTTCTAATAGTCATAATAGAGCATGGTGAGTTGCATATCCTTATAAAATATCAAAATTCATCATTTGTACAAAAACCTCGTATCTTTTTTTATGATTTTTTTTTTTTTTTTTTGGTGCCAAAACCTTGTAACTCATTTTACCCGCTTCATAATCATCTACTGCACATTCCAACCACCTCATATTGATTTAATTATCAAACACAGTATTTAGTACAAATAACATAGAATATTCACATATTTTTTTAAAATAAGAATGTTTTTTTGCTCTCCTGAAAATTTAGTTTTTTTGAGATACGAGGTTTTATCAGCCCATCGACGATATGTACTTGTAAGTAACAGCTTATTTCCAGAGGGGGCGTGAGCCCCCAGTCTTTTTAGATTCTATGGCGAATGAGACATTTAGACAAAATTAAAAACCTTTAAACAAAAGAAATCAGCAGTGCAGAACGGAGATTTGTTTTATGGTATTACTACCAGGGGGCAATATGAATATATGACGGACACTGAAAAAAATAAATTGGAGTCTATGTACAAAACTCTGAGGGTTTCTTGGAAGAATATCATTGAAAACCTACTTCATGAACAGTACAGAAGACTCCAAATATCAAAGAACAATATCATAATGTAATATGTCTTGATGTTGTGTTCACATTCCTCCAAAACCATCAATGCTCATTCAACCAGAAAGCGCACATTGCCTGATGATCAAGTATGCAACTAAATCATTTTAGTTTACTAACAATTATTAAAGTTCTGGTTAAGGTTTTTATGAATAACATGTAGTTGTCAACTTTAGTAGACAATGTGGCAAAAAGGAGTTTTACTGAGCATTAGCCTTTGACAGTGCTATACAGTGTGTCAAAGAAAAAAGGAAACTGGATTTCATGGCATAAATTTTCTATCATAACAAATAATTTCCTTGATGAGTTATACATCTATGAAAAGCTATGCTTCTATTCTTTTATTTGATGCACATCTAATTATTCATAATTAACATATTGAATTAAAACATTGAAAAGTGATGGTACTAAACTTTCATTTGCATGAACAAATTGCTACACTGAATGAGTTTTTAGGATATTAAACTTAATTATTTTGAAAACAGGAAACATCAGATAAAAATTCATGATTTTCTCTTTTATATGACACCTCATGCATAAAAAATAAATGATGTATGTCAGAGAACAAGTAAAATGAAAACATGATTGATTTCTGCCCATATGGGTGGATAGTTGAGTAAGAAGCTATTCAGCTCTTCTGACCTAGCAGTTGACAATGGACTTAATGCTTGGGTGAATTTTTACAAACATGGGGAATAAAAAGGAACATTAGAGATGGTTGGGACTTGGGGTATAAAAAGGCTGAAAATTAGGCATACTTAGGGATTCTCATGGATGACATGCCTTACTTCTGAACACCATTTATTCTGTGGTCAGATGCATCGTCACACAACCTCAAAAAGATGGTTTGCTTAATTTTCAGCCTTTTTATTACCCCCACCCATCTTTACAAAAATCAGTCATACCGTTACTGAGTCATGTGACCTTTTAGGACCTCATGTCAGCCCGAAAACGGAATTTCTGAGTTTTGTGTACAAAATGAATGGGAAACTGCATTTTATCATGTTCCTGCTTTATCAACTATAATTTCTTCTTTAAGCTGTAATTATTTATTCTAACTGAATATTGGTACATATAACACTCTGAAACAGCAGACTTTAAAAAACAATAAAAAAGTTCAAGTTGATAAAGAAATACATAAGAAATTTGTAAAACAATAGAATACGTCAAAATTGATATCATTTAAAAAAAAATTCTTATGTAATAATGTTTTTAAGGTTAAGAGAGAACTTCTTACGTTAAGATTTATCTCCAAGCCGTTTCTTTACTTGATTATCAATCAAAATGTATATTTATGCATATAATTTGCATAAATTATAATTTTAAATGAAAAAAATATAGATTTGCATAAAATTAACAATGGATTTGTGTTCTTTATGCGATTCTCGAGGTCCATGCAAAATTTTTCGGCGATCGATCATGTCACGGCTGAATCAGAAGGGGGGCCTCAGAGGCCCCCGAGTCAGAGAAGAGCTTGAAATAGCCCAGTACAGTAAGGGTTAAAACCTTAAGAAAACTCTGAACTGCTACAAACACATTTACATGCTAGAATTTTTGTGTCTTTTAGACTGTGCAGCTACTGAGGGTAATGAGCAACCTCGCATCCTCTGGTCAGTCTTTTTCTCCCAAGAAGATGTCACTGACATTCTGGATGATACTCTCAAAGGCACATTGCCTGGCAATGTCCATGTAACTTCTGGAGCAGGAAGATCCATTGGATTTGATCATGCTGTATCACAGGTACAGTATGACTAAAGCTGATAAGAAGTCCCATTTTGTAAAATTCATGACTGATACCTTTACCAATTACTTAATTAAATATGTAGAGGGATATTACTTGATATATCAGGTTTTGTTGATGTTTTATAACTTCTCATTGCACTCTCTATTACCTCTGATATTATTAATTATAAAGCCTGAATTACTCAAGTTTCTTGAAGGGACCTATTCACACTTTTAGTATAGTTTTCCTTTTGAATTAAAGATTGTCTATTTCAACAAGCTATTTGCAAATTCTTTTAACCAATATACAAGCTGCGTTTTAAAGTCATCATGATACTAACTCCAGTATCTTTATATTGCAGATTTTATTACTTGGTTACAGCTTGGTACACAAAAATATTCCACAGTAGCACACTGTTTTTCATACAGAATCAAACCAGAGAACTCCAAAGATAATAATGGAAGATGGTAACAGGCTTGTGACAGTGCATGGGCAGTTGGGAAATTTGTAAAAAGGGTGCTTTGGGTGGTTTGAGAACTATAGGGTTCAACACACCACTGTGCTTTTTGGAATACTATTTTTTTTTCTCCAGTGATTGCACCTGGCTTTCTGATAATTGTTATTATCATCATCTGTGCTGTTGAGCTACAGAATTTATAGCTCTACTACTCTATACTATGAACATACTAATTATTATAATAGTAAATTTGATACAATTGATTATTATTATTATAATTATAAAGCGCAGAGTCTATGCAAAATGTATTCTACTGTGCTGCAAGAGCTCCTGCATTCAATGTTTGTAACATTTGAAAACTTGTCATTATATAATTACCTTCTCATTTCATTTAATGAACAAATTATTTTTGTCCTTTTACTTTGTTACATAATGACAGGAGTTTATTCAGAATGTAGGGGTTGATACTTTGCCTTCCATAAATCTGTATATTAAGTTAAGCTGGGTTTGACTTAGTCTGCTTTTCAGATTTTGGGCCATAATGTATGTGTATAATGAATGATTATGTATCTAGGCAAAGGAGATCTTTGAGAAACTGTGTCCTGGAGAGGAATTTCTTCCCCCTGCCCCTGATCCAGAAGATCTAGTATTTGAAGACCCTGCCCAGGAAAACACATCCCAGGTATTAGCTTTTCTCCACATTTTATATTATGGGCATTTCCTATGTATCATGATAGAGACAGGTACCTGCTATTGATTCCATTCTAAATGAAGCATTTAAAGGGATATGTGAATGTAAGCAATCTGTAGATTACAATAGTAAAGTTTTAAACTCATAGTCTATTGTAAATTGAAAGAAATCAGAATTTGATGTAGTAGCACAAGTTATACTGAGCCCATCTGCAGACATCTGTTTTAGTGATTTTTTATATCAACATCTTTCAGATGGTAACATATTTTTTCCGCTATAAAATTGACTTGATTTGTAGTGGTTTTAAAACTGTTTGTAAAACAAACCAATACTTAATCAGAACTCTGTATGTCTAGTTAATTGTAACTTATACTGTTACAATGCTATGCTTTGGGCAATGCTCAAGCATTTAAAGTAATTCCAACTACCATCTAGTTTTGTGCAGCTTTAGCTCCGGCAACCATAGTGCTCTGTGCATTCAAGCAATTAATCCTACCAGGGGGGTGTTTCATAAAGCTATTCTTAAAGTTACGCATGACTTTAGGAACAACTTGAATATGACAAGCCAAATGGGATGCTCAATCATTTTTAACTGCATCAACTAAAGTTGAACTGTGCAGATGTAGATTAACATTCTTATTATAACAAACATTTTTAATGCGAAGTATAATTTTTGCCATATTTTAATTGAGTTTATTGGAAATACAGTCACACTTTGTTTAAACATCAGGAAAAACTTTGGGCATCCTATCTGGCACTTCATATTCAAGTCGTTCGTAAAGTCATGCGTAACTTTACGAACAGCTTTATGAAACATACCCCCCCCCCCCCCCCCCCCCAGGTACACATTTACCTCACCTTGGTAGAGTTTGGCATATGTAGATTAATGTCTTGTCAAAGGACATTAGTGCTGCAGCAGGGATCTGAACCGCGTACCTTGTGGACTTATCCACTAGACCACAACACCTTATTAATACGTAAATTTCTTTTAGGTGGTTTACTGTAGCATGTGTGAACGAGGTGCTATTCCCCCAATATCTGAAGATGTCCTGTTAATTTAATCATTATTATTATTATTGTAATTCTTATTGTTATTATTATAATTATTGTTACATTTTGGTAACACTATTGTCCATTGTCCAATGTCACATGCAAAGTAATTTTAAAATCTGGGTTGAAATATATATATATGAGTGGTATAGGTATTACTAATAAAGTAATGAAAATGCATATATCATCCAATACTGGCCACTGTGCTAAATTTATACACATTTGCAATTTTTAAAATCCACTGAAGACTGCTTGGATGCATGAAATAAGTTGCATCTCTGAGACATGATTGTACAGGTAGAAGAAATTGTGCTCCAACTTTCTGAATATCATTATGGTAAAAAAAAAAAATTGTTCATTGTTTTGGAAATGGCTAAACTGCAGGTCTTTAAACAAGCACATTTTTACTCCTAAAAATGTTTTGTGTTGAAAGTAACAGATGTATTTCCTCTTTGGTTTTACTTAATTGAAAGGGTGGTTTTGACAGTAATGGTGCATCTGCAGAGGTGAAGGCGACATCAATGTCAGATGAAATACCTGCATCTGAAGAACTAGAGGGGAAGGCGACATCAATGTCAGATGAAATATCTGCATCTGAAGAACTAGAGGGGAAGGCGACATCAATGTCAGATGAAATACTTGCATCTGAAGAACTAGAGGGGAAGGCGACATCAATGTCAGATGAAATATCTGCATCTGAAGAACTAGAGGGGAAGGCAACATCAATGTCTGATGAAATACGTGCATCTGAAGAACTAGAGGGGAAGGCGACATCAATGTCAGATGAAATATCTGCATCTTAAGAACTAGAGGGGAAGGTGACATCAATGTCAGGTAAAATATCTGCATCTGAAGAGGGGAAGACAACATTGATGTCAGAAGAAGACTCTTTAGCCAGTCAGAAAACATTAAGCAAAACAAAGGAAGAGAAATCAGAGTAGAGTTAGTCAGTCAACAGCTTGTATGCTTATGAGGTAAACAGGCAGGTCATCTTATGGACACAGAATCATCTGTAAGAAAAGTCTTTTGTATTTTCCATGCATCCTGAGTTAGCATGATGTATTGGGATTTAAAAAAAAATTGCTCTGGATGCAACAAAATCTCTGACTGACAAGTACAAATATTTCTTCAGAAAATATGGATGCGGCTCTTTTGTTGGATTGGCGTCATCAAGGACACCAAGGAATTTCCAAGGGAAACGGCTGTTGAGGATGTAATTAGGGATGGAACATCAAAATATGTGGCACATGATTTTTTTGTATGTTTGTAGAAGAATGTGAGATCATATTCAGCTTATATCATTCCTATTTCCCTTTTGCTTCTATTGCTAGATAATGGCCCGTATTCTGGAGAGGTGCCCAACTTAAGCCCCCGCCTAAGCTAAGTGTGTAGATTTAGGCCACCGAATTATGGAGAGCCAAATGTCACCCTCTTTTAATCCTACAAAATTGCCATAGTTCTGGGACTGAATACAAATACAGAAACCAACACAAAAGAATTGATTTCTGATGCTCATTTCAAGCCAGAAAACAAATTTGTTTCTTTTTTTTTACATAACATAATAATTTATACGGGACTTATGGGTTGACAAATGGTCTTCCATAAATCAGTGGCCTAAGCTGAGCCAGGCTTAACTTAAGCCACTTTCAAGAATACGGGCTATTATCTTTAAGTATGAAAACTATTCATCACCATTTCATGAAAAAATAAGTAATTTTAACTTGTAGTGGTAGATATCTGTTAGTATTTTTGTTTGTAAATGTATAGTGAAATTACCATTGAAATTACCATGTTGCACATGTTAACTGAAGAATTTAGTCATTAATAATTGTCATTCAATTCTAAAAAAAATATATGCATATATATATTCCTCTGGGTAATTGCAATCTGTACTGTTGCTTAAATTGTTACTGTTGCAATATGCTGGTAACAAAAAGCTGCAGCTGTAATAATATTACACATGTATTCAGTTCTTGTATAGATTATATCACATGTTTATCAATGTCTCTATGTACTTCCAAAGAGCTGATTATTTTCCTAGCTGTAGCCTATCTGCCCTAATGAAGGTGTTGGAGCATTCAATGAATTACTTCCTACTGGTATCCATTTATATATGCTTCACCTGGCTCAAGTGTGGCAGATGCAGATTAATGTCTTGTTAAAAGACATTGGTGCCAAAGCTAGGATTTGGACCCCATACTTTGTTATCTGATGTCTGGTGACTTATCCACTAGTACACAACACTTCCAGAGTGGATAGAGATACATAAATTCTAATGCTCCTTTCTTACTGATGCATTCATAATATTTCATCAAAGTACTGAAGTACACTTAAAGAATGTTAATTGTTGATACCTGGTCATAGGAAGAATGTTTTTCCTTTGAAGATATTAATTGTATCAGAAAAAGAATGTAAAAAAATTGTGTATTCAGAGCCAGCTATAAACAGACTGGGGCCAAATTAGCTCCAGGATAGCAACATGGCGCATGTGGCTTTGTAGGACCAGCATATAGAAAACGAAAATGCCAATTATTTTATCCCACTGAAACCAAGTTGGTGAAACTCTGTGTATAGATGAATCTGTGTATATTCAGTTAATCACAAGCAAGTGACAGCTCTTACAGAGAAAAAGGAGTTAAGAAAAAATGCAAAAATTTGAATATTGCTGTCCCTGACAGATTAAAGGGATTCGGTAACTTTGTGGAGGCTTGATTTAATAAATTGTTGAATTTTGCTATCTGTCTTGTATAATGATGTTCAGAAGGATAAATAAATAGCCAGGCATAGAAAGGCTTTCAAATATATAATGATATTATTAAGATATCTATGACTGAATACGTCCATTTATCAAAGCGTATGGCCATACGCTTTATTCTAACACTGAGTCTATGGGGAAAAATGAGTCTGGCATTTCCGGTCACTTGCCACATATTCACGTTTCATGCCACGATCGTTCATCCAGTGCAAAAGGCCCTGGCGCTCATTTAATGCGAGAGGGCTCACTCGCGCCAAATTCAAAATAATCACTGGCATACGTAGCTAGGAGACAAACGGTAGACAAAATCTTGTTGATAACTCGACAATTACATCATATGGGAAATCCCAGAGTGGTTTCCAAACTCTTCTCTGAATGAAAATCACATCTTCAATACACACCCTATCACCATAAGAAATTAGATCTTTCATAATCACATAAAATTTAGCCGGCAGGCATTTTCAGAATGTACCCCACCACCACTTCTGTGTTACGTCTGATGATACATGTAGTAAATACATCACCATTTGAAACCTTTTTATCATTTTCTGCCAAGTGTGTTTTCTCTTTGTTCTATTTTGTCGAATTTTTTTTTGTGTTGATGTGTACCTCCTTGGAATTGTGAGTACTTTTGTAGTAAGTTGTTTTTACTTGCATCCATCTTAGAGTTTTTTGTTAATAGTTACTTCCATGGGCGCAAATCCAGGGGAGGACAGGGGGACATGTCCCCCCCCCCCCCACCTTTTTGAATAACCTTTTTTTTTTGCTTGTTAGAGAATTTTGGAGGCGAATGTCCCCCCCCCCCACTTTTTGAATAACCTTTTTTTTTTTTTGCTTGTCAGAGAATTTTGGAGGCAAATGTCCCCCCCCTTTTTGAATAACCTTTTTTTTTTTTTTGCTTGTCAGAGAATTTTGGAGGCGATAGTCCCCCCCCGCCCACCTTTTTGAATAACTTTTTTTTTTTTTTTTTTTTTTTGCTTCTCAGATAATTTTGGAGGCGAATGTCCCCCCCAAATTTCAAAATGGATTTGCGCCACTGCTCGTTTCGTGTGACTCTCTCTGTGCTGTGATAGTGTATTATGACATGGACTATCACAGGCAGTGTCTCGCTTCTCTATGTAGATTCTGTGGTGGGAGGGCGATCAAAGCTAAGGGGGAACACAATCATGCATACAAAGTATCTGATTCTCGACAAATTATTCAGTCTAAGTTCAGTATTGATGTTGCACAAGATCTGCCTGATGTTCATCCATCTTTCATTTGTACAAAGTGTTATTGCCAAATTATGATACTGGTAAATGAACCAAAATCATGGGTACCAAAAAATGACTGGCAAGATCACAAAAGAAATGCAGATTGCACCACTTGTACATTGTGAAGTCTGCCAGACCTGGCAGGCCCCCCAAAAGGAAAGCTGGTGGCCATCCTTTATCTGCACCCAACAGTCCACTCTCGCATTTCTCTCAGTTGTATAATAATTTTGAATCAAGGCCAACATCAGAGAAGTGCAAGGTTCAAAATGATTGACTTTCGTGTAGATTCTGCTCAAACTTTCCTTATCTGTAGTCTTTGTAACTGTTTTGTGTCCTGTAGAAACTCACTGTCGTCTTTTTTTGTGTTGTTTGTCTTCTCTGTTCTGTAAATTTGATGTCAAGTGTCCTCTATGCAATGTCAGTGTTCATTTCACACAAACCCATAAGCCAGCCACATACAGCATACACCCTTCTAGACAACTTGCATTTCCAGTGTACCCAGTGTAAATCATCAATCCATCACACAAAGACAGCATTTCATGAATGCCACCCACATGATCATACATACGCAAAGCCGTCAGACAACGTAACAAAGACAAAAACAAGAGATTGCCACAACGTACCTCAACAACTGTCAAATTCTCAGGATGGCGTCTCTGCTACGATTAGCATACCCGGCCGTGGACAGGTAATGCAGTACTTGTCACCATTACAATAGATTTATAATATACAGTTTTACCTGGCTTTTCTTCTTTATTACTATTTTCTGTTTTCACTTTTAAAAAAAATGTTGATAATCTTCTTATTTTGTAAAAAGAAATATATATATATATATATAAATATATATAAATGAAGAATATAAAAAGCTCAACAGAGGAGTCTTGGAGAAAAGGAAATAATTTTTTTTTTTGAGGGGGGGGGGGTTGGTGTTTTTTATTAATTGAATATACATGTATGCACTTTCAATGGCCAGCTTTCATCTATTACATCACACAGAAACTATGCCGAAATTTTGTAATACAATGTTATTTATTTATTTATTTATTTATTTATTGGCATATGTTGATTGACCAGCAGCAATGCTGAAGGGGTCAATTTACAATCAGATATGCATGTACATATATACAATAGAATCGCATCAAATATATTAAAATAAATACATAATTAGAAGCAAAACAAAGATACAAAGACTTACGCTACACAAATAATTTGGAAAATAAAACAGAAAATTCATTCATCTTAAATATTATCAACATAATATTATTAGATCTATACCATAAGAAAAATCAACTGACTATAAAAAACCTTTTTAGATTCTATTTTCATATTGAAATAAATCACTTGAGAATGACTGTATAATTTGTAATGAATGTTAGGCCTGTATATACATCAATATTATATGATATATCATTACTTCATCATTTTTAGTCAACTGGCTCACAAAATACAATTTCATGTCTGATACTACATAGTTATTCAAATTACATGTACATGTATATCCATTTCAGTCTATCAAAACTACTAGGGTCCCGGTCCCCCAAATATCCAGCACGGATTGTTCTCATTCTACAGTCCGAAGACGAAGTGTAGTGATGGAGAGAGTAAGGAAAGAGATCTCCCTTGATGAGGAGGAAGTTCAACAGAAGGATGAGCTTAAGCATTCTTCATCCTTCATCAAGACATCCTGCAACTGAAATCCTTTTTCAGGTTGAGCTGGAGGAAGCTACGAAGACTAAAGAGGTAAATAGAAAACAATATAAAATAAGCATTGTATTTTGACAGATTCCAGAAAATCTGAATAAAATGCTTACAATAAATCGTTGAATTATGTGTATTTTGCATATACATGTCTATATTTACAGATTAACTCTTGGGAATAACTAGTTAATTTTTGTACATTTCAAACAGATGGCTAAAGGACAGAAAGGTCCATACAGGACATGAAGGTGGGGTACTCGAGCTGGAGGAAGGAATCATCGGGAACAACTTGCATGCTGAATATGTTCCCCTGCAGTTTTCAAGTGAACTGACAAAGACTTTGGAAATCAAGGGATTCCCACTCATTCAGGTCAAGAATCTGAAAGCTCTCGGGTTTGACCTGTTGGACCAGTACCAAGAGTGAGTACTAACACATAAATTATCATTTTTTTTCATTCATCCTGCAGCCTAATTTCTGATTTTCACAATTGAGAAATGGATAATCTCCATGTTTTAGTTACTGAAATTCATATTTGTTTTATATTTTGTGACAAACAGCCTAAAAGAACTAACCTGGCATGGAGGGTCAATACCGGCAGACGAGATATGGGCTAAAATTGGCGGTGACAAAGGTGGTTAATGTTGAACAACCCAACAGCCTGACAAATACTAGGGTTGTTCTGCTCTATCCAGGGAATGACACTTCCTACGATCTTGACGTGGCACTGCAACACTTTACCCCACAAATCGAAGAGCTGTCATTGTCATCTTGGAGGTTGGATAGTCACCATATTATTCTATATAACATAATACAAAGTACTGAAGAAAAAAATCAATGAAAAATTTACTTGATGTGAATGTCATATACTGAATGATTTGGGACTTAAAATCTGTCATCGTACATTATGTCAATGATATTGCAATGATCAGTATGAAATGAATGTGTAAATACTATCTCTTTACATCTCAAGGAAAGTCAGTAAATTTCTATAACCTTTCCACATTTCATTACAGAGGGAAGAAGGTAAAGTTGTTAGCGTTTGGCGACTATGAATATCTGACAAGAATGTATGGCCTCATTGGTCCCAATGGTAAGCATTCAAAGGAACATGGTTGATTATCTTTATGTAATGATGTAGGTGAATGAAATGTCCTCAAATGTTCTCCCTACCCCTTTAAAGCAAAAATAGTAAATACCTTATAACATTCAAAATGTAGCAAAATATTGATATCTGATGCATGGACTTAAAGTACATTTGAAAGAAAAAAAAGAAAAGAAAATTGATTTCACTGGTCAGGATTTCCAAAGGATATTTCTGAAAAAACCCTAAAACAAAACAAAAACAAAAAACATCCTCTAATGGTTTTGATTAGACAAATCAATATTTCCCTCACTTTGTTGATCTTTTCTAGGTCGCCATTGTTGTCTATACTGCAACATCAGTAAGCAGGAAATGGCAACCCCACCAGGGAAGAGAACAGGCACCCGTCCACGGACAATGCAAACCTTGCTTACTTCCTTGGAGACTTTCAAGCAGCGAGGAATTCCTAAGGAAGCAAACAACGTGGTTCGAGAGCCATTCTTCAGAATTCCAATAGAGGGGGTAAGCATCCATTTAATAATCAAGGTATTCAAGTGTTGGTAAAGTAAGTGGTGGAAAACGTTGATCTCCATAATTGATGAACAGTGACAAACTGAAGAATTGGAAAGCTAATTTTAATGGTCTTTTCCCAACATTATTTTATCTTTTATCTTTAACTAAATCAAACTGGTGAAAACAAAATAATATCAGTCACATTCTTCATCAGTAGCCAAGATGTGACAAAGAAAAAAAAAAAGATGACCTGTTTCTGAATTTCACAGGTAACACATGCTTGACCCTGGCCAGACAGATCTTCATACTTACCCGTTTTCACCTGCCTTCTAGTAACATTTTCTTACTTTGGTTCCATTTTTAATAGGTGTGTCCCCCTGGCCTACACATGTCTCTAGGGATCCATTTGAAACACTATCTTTCTCTAACTAAGTCATGCCATCTACTGGATCTGAAGATTGCTCAGCACCTTGCCAACACTGCAGGAGAGAAGGAAGATGCCAACAAAGCTCTCAACCAGCAAGTGGAAAAGCTACTTCTCCAGGCAAAGGCAGAGGAGCTAGGGCAGGAAATTCAGGACCTCATAGAGCAGCACACCATGTGGTAGCGCTGCTCTACCCAGAAAATGAGCCTCCCACAATCATTCTCAAGATGGCTGAGGAGAAAAAGAAAGAAAAAACCAAAATGGTCAGTATCAACAATTTCCTTAAGTACATGTGAATATGGTAATAAAGTTAATATAATTTTTTGAAAAAGTTAAATGAAATCTGAATTTTGTTCTCCCTTTTTAGCTTTCACCCCCCCCCCAAAAAAAAAAAAAAAAAAAATTTAAATACAAAAATACTGAATCATCCTTTCTCAAATAAGTTATAAAAATTATTTTTGTCTTCACAGGAAAAGGAAATCTCCAAGCTCCTGGAACTACCTTTGAGTGCTGGACCCGTCTCCTTATGGTGGTGTCACACCTTGGCGTTTTAGCTAGCGTATGCCCGACGTATCAAAATTTATCTAAAACGTCGGCATACGCTGAACTTTGATTTTTTTTTTTCAACTCTGGGCGTATACTTAGCGTATTCATAACGGGTTGGACGTATACATAACGTATATAGAACGCTTCGTTAACTTATAAGTAACGTATTCCAACGAATGCTTAGCGTATTGCCGGCGTACACAACTTATGCCCAACGATAGCCTAACTTACGCATAGCGCGCGGCAGCGTATCGCTGACGATCACGTGTCGTAGCCTATAAAAAGGCTGCCGCTCGACTATTCAAATCATAACCGCACTATACATCACCGTATCAACACCACCGCCATGCCGAAGAACACTTCGAAGAACACTGCCAAGAAATCCCCTGGCCATGGGCGGGGGCGTGGACGTGTCTTCATGAGTTCTGATGGGTTCCTCTTGTGAACCCCATTTTTATATACCAATTCCTCTAAACGTTGTCAATACGCCATTATACGGTAGCTGTAAGTTAGAAACACGTTCAGTAAGTTTTGTGATCGTCCGGAGCACGTCAAATACGTCTTCATACGTCAATATACGTTGGAGTTAAGTTACACATACGTTCAAAGCACGTTACTCATAGGTTAGAAGTAAGTTTTGGGGTACGCTAGACTATATCTCGACGTATTTCGACTTATGAGTAACTTACGAGTAACGTGTGTGAACGTGTGTCAACGATCGCGTAACTTACCTACAACCTATGGCCCGCGTATGCGGGACGTATGAGCCATACGCTGGCATACGACCTCGCCGTATGACGACGTATACCAGCGTGTTTTAGCGTGCTCTTAACGTATGCAAAACTTACCCGTAACGTATTCGACGTACGCCAGCGTATTCGCCAAATTCCTCATACGTCGGGCATACGCTGGCTAAAACGCCAAGGTGTGACACCACCATTAAGCCTAAAGCAAGTTCTGCGAAAGATGAAAGTATGCAGACAGGCTTTCCATGGCGAAGCTTTTGTTGGAAATCATGTGCACACTAGTCTCCAAGTAAGTTTTCAGGGAAAATTAAAAGAAAGTATAAAACAAAATATGCAATTTCTGACAGTGAACAGCACACTTTTGGGAGTTCAAAAATGAAAAAAAATTCACTACATTTTTTCACATAGCAATGGGAAGCTGAACAGGGCTTGTCTAAAAAAGATATTAAAGAAATCAATTTGAAAACTGGAATACATCTTTAATGGTTTCACAGCTCAAATCAACATGTATTGCTAAAAGAAAATGGCCAAATCTTGTTTCACCTACTGACATTTTATTTCTTCCACAGCCCCACAATGTAGATGCCATTACGGAATCCCTAGAGGATGCTGTCGACTCAATATGCCCTGATCATGTCGAACTGAAGAGGGAGGCAGGAGCAGTTGGCGCCAAGTACAACCAACTGTTCCATTTATTCGGTGCGTGCCACAGGACCATGAACAGCGGCACTTTCCTGAATGTCCACTGCCAGCTGAACAACATCTCAAGGGATCTCCGGGGGCTACCACGATGAACTTAAGCTATACTTGCAGTATGTTCGTACACAGTGGGTTCAAAGTTCTCCAGCTACATATAATAATCATACAAAAGAACATAAATCCAAGAGGAGTAACGAGCAATAAGAATGTACATTATGTAAATGGGTATTTTCACCAATAAGGGTCCCAATTTGTGTCATTCTTAGTGTCCCGCTTACATAAGGAACACGCTGGTTTTCGCTGGTTTTTTGTGGCTCTGGGTAGAGATAAATAGTGGAGTAAGATTGAGTACTATTCTAACAGTGAAGATGCAATATGTTATGCCCAGAATCACTTTGCAGTCTTACTCCACGATTGGCATCTTACACTCACAGCCACAAAAAACCTGTGTGTTCCTTAAATTTAAGCGGGACACCAAGAATTTCACAAATTGGTACCCTTATTTATGGAAATACCCAACTGTGATTTTAATTTGGTGATCTTGCCTCAAATCCACAGAAAGTTTTGTGATTACAGTGCTTTTTGTAGAAAGTTCATCGACCTTTAACCTTGGTCAGATTCAACTTATTTTCAAACTTGACCTTCGTCTTTAAGAGGTGTACCTGTAGTATGAATTTCATGATTCTACCTTGTATCTGTGATTATAGCATGATTATTGATGACGATGGAAGAGAGACGCCTATAGTCTCGCTCTCCTAAGCAAACATGACAAAAATATATACAGTTAACTTGCATAAGTCAAATTTGTTGGGAACACAAGAAATAGTTTGACTTATGCCAAAATTTGATTTAGGAAATGTAAATTCCACATGTTTTGCATAGTTTGGTCAAAAATATTGATTTGACTCTGGGAAAGTTCGACTTATGTGACTTTGAGTTATGCACGGTTAATTGTATTTTCATCAGTGTGCAGTATTTGAATTAAAGGTATTAGATAGTTTTGGGAAGCCCTCAAAATCTTTTCGTGAGATTTCTTTGATATTACTTAATAAATAGCAGGGTACTAACATAACTAAGATGCTGTGAAGTTTTTTCCTCCTCAAGTGAAATATTTATCGAATTAGAGGTGAAAAGAATAAAAATCCCTGGCCCAAAAAAGAGGGGATGTAAATTCGAACAACGGCCACACACATTACTCACACAAGGATTGCTGTGTGTTATAGAATACGCTACACATTGTGCGAAGCGCTGGGTTTATTGTGTGGGGAACCTTCGGGTGGATATGGTCTCAGCGTGAGGCAGTGAAAAGCCGTTACCAAGCGTTTCTTACAGATATTTACACTAAAATTTGTTTGAAATCGTGAATGGAATGTTAAATAATCTCGTACATGTGCCTTATGATAAAAGGAGAATAGTATGTGACTATGTTAGATAAGTTTCTTGCTAGTATGATTTTTGCTACCGAGACTGTCTATGAGCTTTAAAAGCCTGTGGAAAATTAGTACTGAATTACAAGTATACAACACATACATGTATGAGGTGAAGGGATCTCCCCCCCCCCCCCCCCCATGAATGGAATAACCAATAACTAGGTAACAGCCATCTCATGTTCAGGCACCTAGATTGGTATTCAGTTCAGTACAAGAATAAGTAAGTAATAATAAGCACTTGGTTTGCCTTAGTAAAATGGCTGAACTCGTATTCAGATCACAACTGAGCATTTAAGATAGCAGGCAAAATTCTGGCAAAATACATATAAATAATCACTGTGACATCACATAGCCCTAGAAAAAACTATGCACGTTAAATGCGTCACTAAAAAATGCACACTCATTTTACTTGTGCGCAATCTGGGACGCCCTGTGTATACCACTGTCAGCCCCGGTCATTTAAGGCTTTCAGGTAATTGCCTAAAGTCTTCTAGAGTGCTGTGACTGCTGTCTCATTCTCTGACAAGCAAAAATGACAAGGGAGCAGAATCTTGGAAGTTCTTTTTAAGGTATATGTCACTTCGGTTGAAAAAGGGTGGAGAGGCATGGGCCAGAAGTCCCCCCTGTGCCTGCCCCGATGAAACACGAAACGACGATGAATGACCAATCACGACACGTTCTCATATACTGGTTTAGCTAAAGATTTAATTTTGAAAGTTTCCTCTCAATCCGCATATCCATCTCTATACTTTAGCCAATGCCTTGGAGGACTTCCTCTAAACAAAGTGGTGTATATGGAATGCTAAAGAATTCAGTTGAGTATGGCGTGCCGTTACACTCCCACCAGAATTACTCCCAGGTATAACCGTGACGCTATAAACCATTAATGCTATAAACCTATAAAGTAATTTTTAAGTTTGGCACTCCATACTCATGAGAAAATTACTTACAACCCTTATGGCAACTGAATATGAAAGTACATAAACACAATTCCTACAACACACCACGAAATTAAGATGAGGGTATACAAATTACACATTAATGGAAAACTATCAATTGAAGGAGATAACTATATGACATCGCTTTTGCTACCATCATCAAAAGAAACCAAACAAAACAAAATAACGAAATCATGACATTTTTTTTTTTTAGATGTTTAGAACTGAAAAAAAAAAAACCCTTTTAAAGTTTACAAAGCACTAAAGACGCACACTGTTTATAGCGCAAGTGATTCAAGCGAAAGTGTTTCAAGAGCATTCCAAAACAAAGCCCAAAGTACAAAGGAAAGACACAGCTGAAGTCAAAACAAAGAACAGATCATTGGCAGGCTACTACCTAGGTATTAACTTGACTCCATAAGGAGAACCATCTTCTGGATGGGCCTCCAAAGTTCTGTTGGCTTCCTCAAGGGCCGTCCCTTCCTATCAAGTTCCTTGCTACCAACGCGAACACGAACCTTTCTTACCAGACCATCTGGTCCAGCCAATGTCTCCACAACAACGGCGAGTGGCCACCGCATACGCGGCACATCACCATCCACCAATAGGACAACGTCCCCAACAGTCAAATTCCTTCAAGGTTTGGTCCATTTCTTGCGTTCCTGCAAGGAAAGAAGATATTCCTTGCGCCAACGGGACCAGAATTGCTCTACTAGAAACTGTACTCTTCTCCATGCCTTTCTGGCATACATGTCAGTTTTTTGAAATTCTCCTGGCGGAGGAAGCGGTACAGTCCCTTTCATTGTGAGTAGATGATTTGGTGTCAATGGTTCTTCTGAACGAGGATCATTGAGATTTGTCAATGTTAGGGGGCGACTGTTGACAATGGCCATTGCCTTGTAGAAAAGTGTACGCAAGGCAGAGTCAGTGAGTCTGCCTGAATTCAGATCCACTGTGGCCTTCAAGATACTTCTCACAGTCCGAATATGTCGCTCCCAAACTCCACCGGCATGACTCGACTTGGGGGTATTGAACACAAACTCGCATTGCTGATCAGCAAGGTATCTCTCAATTTTTTCAGCTGACATCTCTTTGGCAGCCGAGATGAACTCGTTCTTCCCACCGATGAAGTTGCTCCCCTGATCGCATCGTATTTGGCGAACCGCTCCCCTTATGGCAATGAAGGAGCGCAATGCATTGATGAATGCATCAGTTGACATGTCATCAAGCATTTCGATATGAATGCCCCGAGAGCAGAAGCATGTGAAAAGCAGGCCATAGCGTTTTACCTCTGATCGACCCCTTTTAATAGGGAATGGCCCAAAGCAATCCATCCCTACATAAGAAAAGGGCGCAGATGGTTGTGTCCGGTCGCTCGGAAGATTTGCCATTTTCTGCTGCTCTTCCTGTCTTCGGAGGCGTCTGCAGACTATGCAGTTTCGCACAAACTCTGCGACCAGTCTTGATCCCTTTATGATCCAGAAGCCGTTCGCTCGTATTTCGTTCTGGGTGATCCCTCTTCCTTGATGTCGAATCTTGAGATGAAAATGTCTCACGATAGCTCTAGTAACTGGGCTTTCCTTTGGCAGGATGATTGGATTTGAGACATTTCCAAGCCTCCCACCTACTCGAAGGATGCCTTCCTTATCGAGATAAGGATCGAGGTTCCTCATGTTGCTCGAGTCCTTTACTGTCTTGGTCTTTACTAAGCTATGCAGTTCTTCTGCAAAGGCCTCTTTCTGTACCATCTGAATGATGAACAGTTTTGCCCTTTCTCTGTTGTCTATGACTGAGACATGCCTTGAGCACTTGGCTCTCTGGGCAATGACTTTAAGCCGGCACAACACTCTGATCATCATAGACCAGTCGGAGATCCTGGTGAGACGACACAGTAAACTCTGTTGGCCAACATTCAGATTGGTTGCAAATGCAGTCACTTTCACCTCAGGGTCTCCATGTTGCAAGTGAGCAGGAACATCATCCCTAAAGCTCAATTTTTTTCTCCCACAGAAAGTCTGGTCCTTTCAACCACTGAGTGGAATTCAGCAATTCTGCTGGACTCATTCCCCTTGATGCATGATCAGCAGGGTTTTCCTCTGTAGGAATGTAGTGCCATTGCTCTTGAAGAGTTCTCTCTCTAATGAGTTGCACTCTATTGGCAACAAATGTGTGGAACTGTCGAGCCTCATTGTTAATGTACCCTATGACTACCCGAGAATCGGTCCAAAAGAACTCTTGAACCTCTTGAAGCTCCAGCTCATCTTTCAGCATTGTGCTGACCTTTGCCGACACCACCGCGGCCGGTAGCTCCAGCCTAGGTATGGTGACTACCTTGGTTGGCGCAACTCTGGCCTTAGCATAAATTAGGCAACAATGCACCTTTCCTTCTTCGCTCACCAGTCTCACATACGAACACTGGCCATAGCCTGATGTGCTTGCATCTGAAAAGTGATGGAGCTGAATAGTCGATACTGGGCCGAATTCAGAAGGGTGATGACATCTAGGTATCTGTAGTTTCTCTAGTTTCGGAAGCTCTACAAGCCAGCTTTCCCATGCTGGCTGTAAAGTCTCAGGGATCGGGTCATCCCATCCGATTCCACTTCGGCACATTTGTTGCAGTATCTTTTTCCCTTTCAACACTACAGGAGCCACAAAACCCAGGGGGTCATACAAGGATGCCACAGTCGATAGGATACCTCGTCTTGTACTTGGCTGATCCTTGAGCACTATCTTGAAACAGAGGTGATCGTTTCCAATGTTCCACCAGATTCCAAGAGCCCGTTCGAAGGAATCCTCGAAACTTAGGTCTTGACCAGAAATCCCACTGGCACGTTCAGATTCTGGAATACTCTCGATGACTTTCTTGCTGTTGGATACAAATTTGTGTAGGCGATTGCCTCCTTTCTTGCAGAGCCTGACAGCTTCTTGTGCCAGACGGATGGCATCCTCTGATTCTGGCACGCTTGTTATGCCATCATCCACATAGAAGTTTCTGCCCATGAAGCTCGCAGCTAAGGGGAACTCATCCTTGTGAGTATTGGCCAGGTACATCAAGCCATAATTCGCACAGCCGGGTGAAGATGCAGCCCCGAACAGATGTACCTTCATCTGAAAGTCAACCGGCTCATTCTTTGTTTCACCCCCCTCCCACCATAGGAAACGCAGAAAGTCTTGATGGTCTTCAGTTACACGGAACTGAAGGAACATTTTTTCTATATCACACATCAATGCCACCTCGTGGAGTCGAAACCGGAGCAACACGCCTATCAGTGAATTTGTCAGGTCAGGCCCTTTAAGGAGGTGATCATTGAGACAAGTGCCACCAAACCTTGCTGCGCAGTCAAAAACTACCCTAAGTTTTTTCTTTTGAGGGTGATAGACACCGTGGTGGGGGATATAATTTGTATTCCCCTGTTGGCTATCTTCATTAGCACGCTCGGCGTAGCCTCGTTCAATGTTTTCCGTCATGAAGGCCTTATACTGAATCTTGTACTCGTCATTGCGTTCCATCTTCTTCAAGAGATGACCTAGCCTTACTTCAGAAAGACGCCTGTTGTTTGGCATCTCTGGCCTTCTCTTAAAGGGTAGTGGCATCTCCAAATGACCATCCTCACTCTGGGAAATGCCTTCCCCTAGGCAGTTGATGAACTCTACATCATCCTGTGAGACAGATGTGTCACTGTTTGATTCTTGTTTGAAATCTGGCTCCAGAGCCCTTAACACATCTTTGGGAGTTATTCCGGGCAACTCTCGAGTGGCCACTCTTTCACAGTGACTTGTGTCGTTTTCTGGGTTGGATACACCTATAATGCTCCAACCCAAATCCGTCTGAATAGCGTAAGGCTCTTTGTCTGTTCCAGTGACAACATTTCTTGGTACTAATGCTCTGGGGCAGTTGTACCCTATCAGCAGCCCAACTTCACAACCTTGTAGAGCCGACATTTCTCGAGCTACTTCTTGAAGATGTGGCCACTTATCGGCCGTATTCCTCGTAGGAATGTGGTCTCTGTCTGCAGGAATGAAACTGTGAGTGTAACTCTTAGCAATTTTAAGTTTTGTGGGAGTTGTCATACCTCTTACTACAAGGTTAGAGACTGATTCGCAGAGAATCGTGGATGATGACGTCATTGTGGACAGCTGCAACTTCACAGGTTGTCTCTGTACTCTTAGAGCCTCAGCCAAGTCTTCAAGAATAAATGAGGCATCGCTTTGTGTGTCTAACAGAGCGTATGTCAGTATTTCTTGTGAAGGACATTGTTCTGCTGAAACCCACACTGGGACAATCATAGATGTACTAATGGATTTTCCAAAGTGCAACTTGTGCGATGTGGAGGATGCATGATCCATCCCATCTTGTTCTCCTTGACTAGAAGACTGACTTGAGGCTTCTGTACCAACTCGATATTCATGGAGTAAAGATGGATGGCGCTTGCTGCACACCTCACACTTTAGCCTCTTCTTACATTCTTTGCTCATGTGCCCTCTATGTAGGCAACCAAAGCATAATCCACTTTTCTTAATGAACTCCTTCCGCTCAGCCAGTGTTTTGTCTTTGAACTTCTGGCACCTTTCCAGCTGGTGCTCTGCAGACGAACACATGGTACAAGACTTTGGGTCTTTGGGCTTTGTCCCACCTTTCTGCTTCTGACCGTTTGGTTGTACATTTGCACTGTTAGGAGGCCTTTCTTCACCTTTGGTTGCCAGGGCAGAACCTCTCTTCAGGCCATCACGCTTGGCCTTAGAGGCCTTGGCACTTGAATCTCCAAGGGATTCTTGACTCTTAATTGCTCCTAAAGAAGAGATAGGGTTATTCACAATCTTTGCCTCTTGGGCAACGAACCTTGCAAACTTAGAAAAGGAAGGAAAGTGCCCCTTTTCGAGATCAACTGACACGACTCTGTTCCAACTGGTGATCAGCCAGTCAGGTAATTTTGCAAGAAGTTTCTGATTTTCATTGCAGTCATTCAGGACCTGCAGACCATCGACATATGGCATGGCGTCGTCACAAGATTTCAGACAATCTGCAAACTTCTGCAGACCAGCTGGATCTCTTGCAGATATCTTAGGCCACTTGTTGAGTCTGTCTCGAAACGCCTGCTGCACCACAAATGGGTGACCGTATCGTTCCCTTAGGCTTTTCCACGCACCTTCGTACGCCGACTCTGTTGTTCCGTAAAAGAAACCCGCAATTGCGTCTCTTGCCGGCCCTGTCACGTACTGCTTAAGGTAATACAGCTTCTCTGCTGCAGAAATTCTGTCCCCTATTAAAGTTGTGAAACTCCTTTCAAACTCTATGAATTCGAGAGGGTTGCCACTGAAAGTACAGGGCACAGGGACCGGCAGCCTGTTGCGGTACATATTGTCTGCCAGGGCTTGCGCAAATCCTTGCATATCTAATACTGACCTTGATTGAAGAGGCTTATGACTGTCTATGGATGATGCTGTTGGGCATTCGGACAGTTTATCAGCGTCATCAACAGAAGAAGGCCGAGATGCAGTCTTATCATGAGAAGGGGCTACTTGACTAGAAAGACTACCAGTGTCAGGGAGTGGTGTGTCTTCAGGAAGCTGACTTGTTCCAGCTCCTGCGGCCTCACTCAAAGATGAACTGAAAACCGACTAAGCATACTCTTGTTTTAAGAGTTCTCTGGCAATTTGCTTGCGGTCTTCTGCATCAAAGGGCCCAACCAATGACCCCAACACTTCTTCCAGGGCATTTATGCCATCCCTCACCATGGCATTTGCTCTGTCCATCCTAGTCCTTACTTCTCTGATGGGAGCCTTGTGCTTCCTTAGAACTTCAAATATCTCCACCAATTCCTTCTCTCCTACCTCAAGACCTTCGATCTGTTGCTTGATCAACTCTTCTTCTTTCCCTGTCTTGACCACCTCTCGTGCTTCTTTCACTTTTTTTTCAAAGTACCGTATGTCTTGAAAAACTTTCGCTCCATCTTTGCTTCTTCACTGGCTTGCAGGGCCGCCATATTTTCTACTAGTCTCCGCTAAGAGCTCTGTGGTTCTCGACGTTTCGATCAGTATGCTCTGATCGTCTCCTGAACCACAGAGCTCTCAGCGGAGCTCACCAGCCCTTTTCAGGGCTCTTATTCCTTGAAAGATTACATGGTGTAAACCTGAAAAACTAAACCTAAAATTCAATGCTATCATTGTACA
The DNA here is from genome assembly GCA_025618425.1 of Heliocidaris tuberculata. Classification (NCBI taxonomy): domain Eukaryota; kingdom Metazoa; phylum Echinodermata; class Echinoidea; order Camarodonta; family Echinometridae; genus Heliocidaris; species Heliocidaris tuberculata. The sequence goes on along the minus strand of CM046832.1, from coordinate 75,864,059 downwards.
GAAATAAAGTACTACATCAGGTAGAACTTGTTCATGTGAAATTCTGTTTTCCCCCTTATTCTGTGAGTATATTTAGTTCAATCTTAGTTATTGGTACATGACAGATACATGGATAAGTCTATTTTTCTCATCCTTTACTATAAGAATTGCAACATTTTGAAAGACAGCTCGAGTCAGGTCTACAGAAAACATAACCTTGTTTGTAATACAGAAATTACATGGAGGAATAGCAAGCAGTGTATTTACACGCACAAGTGTTGACTTCATATTAACATCCATACAGGCCCTATTTTTCTATTCTGCTTTATATGCTCTTAAATCTTTCCCTTCAACTTACCTTTACCCTAGATTCTGGAAGAATGCTGTCATCTCAGCAGTCGGGCTTCCAGTTCTGGCTCTTCTTGACTATTTACCATAGACTAGTCTTTCTTTTTTTTGGGGGGGGGGGGGCAAATCTTGCAAGGTTGTCGCTTGTTCTGAAAATGAAGTAAAACATAAAAGAAAAAATATGTTCTGATATGAAAATTATGCAATTCTACACTTTTCTTTCCACTCATTTGAAAGCAGCCTTTGAACATTTTGGATGAACTTGGATAATGAATATGCATGAAATTGAGAGAGAGTCCCGGGGGGGGTCTGTCCTCATTGCAAGGGGGGTATCAGGCGTGACCAGAGACTCGCCAAAAGCACCCTAAACAAGTATTAACGTGATGCAAAAAATACACCCTAAATAAGTATCATTACGTGTAATTTGCTACCCTAAGTAAGTAATCATTTTTTGTAAACCCCTAAGCAAGTAATAACCAGTTTTTCCTACCCCTAAGCAAATAACAACAATTTTTTATACCCTAAGCAAGTAAAAACATTTTTTACTTTTCACACCGGGACTTCACATCAATCAACATCCATTTAATAATTACTCAAAAAAGACAGTTCTTAAGGGACCGATGTTTTTTTGTTGTTGTTGTTTGTTTTACGTATGGCCTGGGGATCGGGCTAACTCGGCACTAGGGCGAACTCGGCACTGCGAGGCGACTGTGTTTCAAGAGTTAAGTCCACGCTAACACCGTCTCAACACAAGTACTTTGCGATCAATTCAACTCTGTGCGCGATTTCCCCCCCAAGGCCGAGTTCGCCCTAGTGCCGAGTAAGCCCGCGAATAATGATCCAGTTTATGTTGATTTATGCAAAACAGGTTATAACGTCAGCTTCAGCTAAAAATGGTGATTTTAACTTGTTTTAGTGTTGAATGACCCTAAGTACGTAAGTTGATTTTTTATGACCCTAAATGCGTAAATCATCACTTTGAAAAAGATACCCTTTTTCTTGATTTTTGGTGATTTTGAGACCCTATTCACGTTACGTACGTAACGTGCCCGATCTTGAAAAACAACCCTTTTTACGTGATTTTTTGGTCGCGCCTGATACCCCCCCTTGCAATGAGGACAGACCCCCCCGGGGAGAGAGTGAAAGAAGAAAAAAGTTTTATATATATTTCACAAGGTCTTCTCTAAAAAAGAAAAAATGTAAAGGAGGTCTCTCCTACCCACTCACACATATGCGAGATTATTGTACTAGTGATGTGCCCATCCAGTGGTGGATCCAGGGGGGGGGGGGGGAGGGTAAATTAGGGTCGAGACCAAAAAGGGGCTCCAAAAATGCTGAGGACTTTTTTTTTTTTTTTTTTGCTTGTCAGAAATTTAGACCCTAACCCCAACCCTAACCCTATGGTTTGAGTTAAGAAGGGGCCCAAAAATGCTGAGGAACATTTTTTTTTTTTTTGGACTTATCAGAAAATTTTGTGAATGTTGAGCCCCCACCCTCAAAAAATCCTGGATCCGCCACTGTGCCCTTCAACCACTCGTGACTTCTCATTTTTCCCCAACATAGTCCAGGGGCCGTGGAACGTTTTTGAAAGTGTGGGGGGGGGGGGGGGTGCATGCGGCCCATGTAGATTGAAAACTAACATCTCACAACTTTCAAACATGACTTGAGGCAGATACTAGAATAGATCCCTACACTTCTTTAAAATCCAGGTCAAATTTAGTTTTGTTTTCCTTTTTTTTTTCTCAAGGGCCCAATCATGAAAATAATCTTGTTGCCAAATTAAGTGATTGAAAAGGGCAAGTGATAATGCAGTTTTAACTCAATGTCTGAATGTACGATTACCTCGTATGTGTATGAGTGATGTACAGTCTAGATCTAGATTAAAGTAGATCCATCTACGTGAAACATATATTCATTTGAAGTTGTTTGCACATACATGTCCTGACACACATACACCTTAGGCTCAGCATCATGCTCAAATTAAATGTGACCAATTCCAACATATAATATGTACATGTATTATGTAATAAGATGCCCGATAACTCGGACAAGCAGATAGCAAAAAAGTCATTACATTAGATTTGTCATACCTATACTAATATGACCATGACTAAGTTAGATCTTGATCTACATCTACATTTTAGTAATTCAGGTATAACGTTTACGTAATTCAAGCTGTCATTAGAATCAGACAAGATGTCAGTGGATTAATTAGCCCACCTGTCCTACATCACAAAGCACTTGCAGCGGCTGCGCTCAACATTTCTACAATGTGGGGCACGATATCTACGCCTACGCACATGGCGTACGAGTGAACAACGCACCGTTGAAAAAGAAATTCCGCGGCTCTTATTAATTATCAACGGTATTGGTTCGTCAGAGTAACAATATCAACAGAAAAACAAACGTATTATTTCACTCAGTCCATCAGTACATACTATGATTCCCATGGATTACGTATGCCCTAAATAAGATGGATTTTCCATCACCGTGTTGCGTTTTTATATCACTGACTCAAGAACCGAAAATTTACCTCAACAATCCTTCTGGTTTGGATACTTCAAATTCATACTTGTCAGTCACATTTCGGTAAAAACTCTAAGATGGAAGACAGTGGTCATGGGGACGAACTCTGAATCCTCGTTCATCTTTAGAAAAAAGAATTACAATATAAAAAAATTCCAAACTAAAATAGGAAAATAACCGAAACCACGTAATTTTAGGACAAAAAAGTTATTTTTCTAATGAAATCTAACCTCATAGGGTGAGGATATCACAATTTCTATATCCAGGCTTTCAAGCGCTCCTACTTTTCCCACTTTTTTGACCATCCTCCTACTTTCTCCTACTTTTTTCCCTATTCTCCTAATATATCCAGGGCTGTCAACTTTGGGGAACTGCTTGGAGGGAGATTCGTGTTTTTTTTTCTCTCGCCTGCATGCCCTCCAATTTTTTGGTCTCTTTTGAAGTCCAAAAATCTCTGACAAGCAAAAAAAAAAAAAAAAAAAAAAAACTGGCTCCTCAGCATTTTGGGGTCTCTTTTGAAGTCCAAAAATCTCTGAAAAGCTATCATTTTACACGTTTGGAGGGAGGTTTTTTCATGAAGCGGAACTGATTTACATGCTTGGCGGGAGAGCGGGAGGAAGCAGGGCGTCGCGTGGCGGGAGTCTCCCGCTTTGACGCTGGAAGGACGGCGGGAGAATTAGCGTCGTGGCGTGAGACTCCCTCCAAATGCGGGAGGGCGTTGACAGCCATCCTTTTTTTTTCAATTTCTCCTACTTTTTTTCCAAACATATTTGAGATATTTAAGCAATTAAAGGGAAAGTTCACCCTGAAGATTACTTGAGTTTAAAAAATGCAGAAAAAATAAAGAAAAATATTGGCGAAAGTTTGGACAAAATCCGTTAAAGAATAACGGAGTTATGGACTTTTGAAATTTTGATTTTGTGACGTCACATGCGAGCAGCTCCTCCATTATGTAATGTGATAAATATTGCATAAAATACAGTTTTCTCAGAAAATTTAGAATATTTTCGTCTGTGCATTTGATATATTGTCAGAAATGTTATTCAATACTAGATTCTGAAAAGAAACTATTAATTTATCGTGGAACGTAAAAAAAATGCGAATATATGGAATATTTATTACATGACCAATGGGCAGCTGCTCGCATGTGACGTCACGAATCCAAAACTTTAAATACTCATAACTCTTTTATTATTTGACCGATTTTCATCAAACCTTCGCCAATATTTTTCTTTATTTTTTCTGCATTTTTTAAACTCAAGTAATCTTCAGGGTGAACTTTCCCTTTAAGGCTATATATCATGCTCGAGAATCTCATTGTAGTTCCTGTAGGTCCTAACAAGTAGTATGCATATATAAGTCTACGTAAGTAATGTGAACATTTATAAGACCCCTGTTAAGCTGACAAAATGAGTCTCGGCCCATAAAGAGTTAATTTGCAACAGGTCTGAGGCAGACCCTCCCCCCTCTCCCTCCCCAAGACCAACTGATGTGCAATCTTCTTTATGTATTTCTACATTTTACCCTTCTCATCTTCTCTTTTATCCATTCTTATTTTTCTGTTTCCATCTGCTTCTCTTCCTCCAGTTCATTATGTATTTCTTTGTATTTGTCTTTCCCTTATGTATTCGTCAGTTTTCACTTGTGTTGTTTTCTATCTTTTGTTATTTATTTCTTTGTTTTTCCTGTCCTTTATTTTCCATTTCTATTCCTCCTTATGTATTTTTGTTTTCCTGTTTATGTTATCTTCTCATTCTTATTCATTATCCATTACTGTCTGTTTTTTTTTTCTATCTTTAATTCTGTATTCTTTTTTTTATCTAGCTGTATTTATTTGTTTTTCCTTTTCTTGTTTTCTGTTGTTCCTGATGTATTACTTTGTTTCTGTGTTCTTTAATCTCAATTCTCTTTATATATTTCCTTACATAGTTACTGTTTTTATCTTTCTAAAAAGATTTCTAAAATTTCTATCTGTGCATGTGTATTTCTTTGATATTCTCTTTCTATTTTTTCCTCTGTATTTCTTTGTTTTGCCTTCTTTCATCTTTTATCTCTATCTTTGCCTATGTTTTTCTTTAATTCAATTCTCTTTCCATCTATTCTTATGTATTTCTATGTTTTTCACTCTCCAGTTTTCTTCCTTATCTACATGATTGTATTTCCCCTTTTGATTTCTATACTTCCTTATGTATTTCTGTGTTTTTTCTTCCTTCTTTTTCTATCTTTATTTATTTTGTTCTTTATTTCCCCCCTTTTTTAATGTTCTCATTCTGTTCATCCTGATGTATTTTTCTCTTTTTTGTTTGTATGTCTCTTTCTTTTGATATTTATTTCATTGTTTCCTCTCATTTTCTGTCTTGTGTATTTCTGTTCTTGTTTACTATCTTTATTTATCTGTATATTTCCTTATATATATATATATTGTTTTTTCTCCTTGCTCTTGTTTTCTATCTTTTCTTATGAAATTCATTGTTTTTCCCCAAGTCTTTGACATTTTACTATTCTTTTTTAAATTTTATTTTCATTTTTCTATTGCCTTCTGACTATAATTCCTTTTCTATTTTTTAATTTTTTATTTCTGTCTTTCATTTTGTAGTTCTTTTCCCCCCCTTCTTTAATAATCGTTTTCTCTTCTTCCTTCTGTATTTCATGGTCTTTTATTTTTCTACACTTCTCTTTCTATTCATTCTTATGTATTTTCTTGTGTATTTTCTTTTTTTTCTTTGTATTTTATTTTCATTTTCAATTTTCTTCTGACTATAATTCCTTTTCTACTTGTTTGTTTTTCATTATGTAGTTCCTATGTACATGTATTTCTCTTCCTATTCATCCATATGTATTTTCTGACATGTATTTCTTTGCATTTTATTTGTATTTTTCTGTTGGTTTCTGGCTGTAATTCTGTATTTATTTGTTTTCTTTTCATTGCTATATTTCATTTTGTAGTTCTTTTCTCCCTCTAACAGTCTCTTTATATTCTTCCTTCTGTATTGCATGTTTTTTAAAAATGTTCTATTGTCCTTTCTTTCTACTTTTCATTGTGTATTTTTGTTTTTCCTTCCCCCATTTTCTATCTTTCCTTGCTTATAATAGCAAACCCCTGAATTGTGTCAGGGGCTACCTTTTCATCTGGAAGTGTGTGTGTGTGTGTGGGGGGGGGGGGGGCAAAATTAAGGGCCAGCTTTTGTCCAGTTTACAACCCAGCCTCAAAAGGGAGCCCGGCCTAAAACACTATTTTAGAGTCTTATTAGACTACCGGGTCTTCACCCATCGGCCCATTGCTCCCTTGCATTCCGAAGAAGAGGAACCTGGCAGTGTAGTCATTCTATCATGTCCATGTAGTATGTTTTCTCAAAGCTATTTAAAGTATCCTTTGAGCTTGTCCATGAAATAGGTATAATTTATACAGGAAATACAGATTGTGAGATCTAGTCAGAATAGTGGCCACTAGTGCATGGAAAAAAGAACCAATCCTGAGGACATGCAAACT
>CM046832.1:75689612-75849716 GCA_025618425.1 Heliocidaris tuberculata | reverse complement strand
CTTTCATGCAAAATATCCCAAACTGAGTGTTAAGTTAATGAGTGCGCAGACAAGGGAACATTCACTTATCCAATAAACAAGGTTATAATAGGTCTATAACCTTCCCTTTTTAGTGTCAAAATGACAGCGTCGCCTATAATTTGTTCTATTTGAATTTTAATCAGATTTTCGGCACAGTTACACTCTAGGATATGTGGATTAAAATGAGGTCAGTCATTAGAGGAATACCAAAGGAAAAGCTTGTCAATTTCAAGTGAAATGTTAGGTGCGCAGACAAGGGGCTCCCATCATACGTTCTTCATGGACAAATTGTCAAAATGAGTGGGATCATTGTCCGACTAAACCTGTGATTCGTTTGAAAATTTCAAAATGAGACTAAGAGGAATCAGTTTGCAATACCTATATAAAACGTCAGTGAAATACAATCGAACAGTTCTTTTTAATTATAGTCCAACATAAGTTCAGCTGGGAAAATAAGTGGTAGACTATGCTGCCATTGCCACAGAGCCGGATTTCAGCCCCAGAGTTCTGGGGATGATGAGGGTTAACGTGTCGGTAGATTTTCTAGCCCTTATCATAGTTTAATTTTTTCCTCTAATCATGAAATCTCTTCTCGCATCTGTAATATACACAGCTTAAATTCAAAATAAATATGACGTGCATATTTGGACAGTAACACATAAATCAACATTTAATAAATAATATTAACCTTGTCTGTGTTAGCTTTCTCAAATTCACGATGTTTATTCTTAGGGTTAGAGGCCGAGCGCGAGGGCGCTACGTAACGCTAGAATGCAGCGCCGTGAGCGCGATGTCATTAAACACCCTCGTTTTGGTGCAATTATTTTTTTATCTTTGAAAACGACAACGAGGTAGAAAAAATATCGTTATTTGTCAATAATCAATTTTATAGGATGCCCCAAAGATATAAAGGAGAGTACTAATTTCTGGACGTACTCGTTATAACCAGTTTTTTCGGGTTCTTTATGCATTATCCTGCAATTACTGATTAAAGATGACTTTTTAACACGAAAAATCAATCAAAAGTGATTTTTTTTTGTTTTTTCCTTATATTTTCATTATTAAACAACGATAATTTAAATCCTTTCATACAGTAATTTCTGATTTATCTATCATCATATTCCATTAGTAAATTTTTAAAATACACATCTCTGTTTTAAAAAATAAACAAAACTTTGAAAAGGTACAACAAAGGGGAATTTAAGGTACATTGTCTATTTTGGGGTACTAAAAGGTCTTTTTTGTGGTACACGACAGTCCCATGTACCCCAAAAAGGACATGTACCTCAAAATAGACTATGGTACCCCAAATTAGACTTGTACCTCAAAAAAGACTTCATAGTACCACAAAATAGACTAATGTACCTCAAAAAGGACACAATGTACCTCAAAAGAGACCTAATTGTACCATAAAAAGGACCTCCGTAACCCCGAGAAAAGACCTTCATGTACCCGAATTTAGACTCATGTACCCCAAAAAGGACCTTTATGTACCCCAAAAAGGACATGTACCCGAAAATGGCCAGGTACATAAATGTCCTTTTTGGGGTACAGTCTTTTTTGGGGTACAAAGAGGTCTTTTTTCAGGTACACGGAGGTCCTTTTCCTGAAATAAATATAGCCCTAACCCTAACCCTAACCCTAACCCTAACCCTAACCCTAACCCTAACCCTAACCCTAACCCTAACCCCTACCCTAACCCCTAACCCTAACCCCTAACCCTAACCCTAACCCTAACCCTAACCCTAACCCTAACCCTACCCCTACCCCTAACCCCTAACCTAACCCTAACCCTAACCCTAACCCCTAACCCCTAACCCTAACCTAACCCTAACCCTAACCCTAACCCTAACCCCTAACCCCTAACCCTAACCCTAACCCTAACCCTAACCCTAACCCTAACCCCTAACCCTAACCCTAACCCCCTAACCCTAACCCCTAACCCTAACCCCTAACTCCTAACCCTAACCCTAACCCCTAACCCTAACCCCTAACCCTAACCCTAGCCCCTGACACAATTCAGGGGTTTGCTATTATAAGCAAGGAAAGATAGAAAATGGGGGAAGGAAAAACAAAAATACACAATGAAAAGTAGAAAGAAAGGACAATAGAACATTTTTAAAAAACATGCAATACAGAAGGAAGAATATAAAGAGACTGTTAGAGGGAGAAAAGAACTACAAAATGAAATATAGCAATGAAAAGAAGACAAATAAACACAGAATTACAGCCAGAAACCAACAGAAAAATACAAATAAAATGCAAAGAAATACATGTCAGAAAATACATATGGATGAATAGGAAGAGAAATACATGTACATAGGAACTACATAATGAAAAACAAACAAGTAGAAAAGGAATTATAGTCAGAAGAAAATTGAAAATGAAAATAAAATACAAAGAAAAAAAAAGAAAATACACAAGAAAATACATAAGAATGAATAGAAAGAGAAGTGTAGAAAAATAAAAGACCATGAAATACAGAAGGAAGAAGAGAAAACGATCATTAAAGGGGGGGGGGGGAAGAACTACAAAATGAAAGACGGAAATAAAAAATTAAAAAATAGAAAAGGAATTATAGTCAGAAGGCAATAGAAAAATGAAAATAAAATTAAAAAAGAATAGTAAAATGTCAAAGACTTGGGGAAAAACAATGAATTTCATAAGAAAAGATAGAAAACAAGAGCAAGGAGAAAAAACAATATATATATATAAGGAAATATACAGATAAATAAAGATAGTAAACAAGAACAGAAATACACAAGACAGAAAATGAGAGGAAACAATGAAATAAATATCAAAAGAAAGAGACATACAAACAAAAAAGAGAAAAATACATCAGGATGAACAGAATGAGAACATTAAAAAAGGGGGGAAATAAAGAACAAAATAAATAAAGATAGAAAAAGAAGGAAGAAAAAACACAGAAATACATAAGGAAGTATAGAAATCAAAAGGGGAAATACAATCATGTAGATAAGGAAGAAAACTGGAAAGTGAAAAACATAGAAATACATAAGAATAGATGGAAAGAGAATTGAATTAAAGAAAAACATAGGCAAAGATAGAGATAAAAGATGAAAGAAGGCAAAACAAAGAAATACAGAGGAAAAAATAGAAAGAGAATATCAAAGAAATACACATGCACAGATAGAAATTTTAGAAATCTTTTTAGAAAGATAAAAACAGTAACTATGTAAGGAAATATATAAAGAAAATTGAGATTAAAGAACACAGAAACAAAGTAATACATCAGGAACAACAGAAAACAAGAAAAGGAAAAACAAATAAATACAGCTATATAAAAAAAGAATACAGAATTAAAGATAGAAAAAAAAACACACAGTAATGGATAATGAATAAGAATGAGAAGATAACATAAACAGGAAAACAAAAATACATAAGGAGGAATAGAAATGGAAAATAAAGGACAGGAAAAACAAAGAAATAAATAACAAAAGATAGAAAACAACACAAGTGAAAACTGACGAATACATAAGGGAAAGAAAAATACAAAGAAATACATAATGAACTGGAGGAAGAGAAGCAGATGGAAACAGAAAAATAAGAATGGATAAAAGAGAAGATGAGAAGGGTAAAATGTAGAAATACATAAAGAAGATTGCACATCAGTTGGTCTTGGGGAGGGAGAGGGGGGAGGGTCTGCCTCAGACCTGTTGCAAATTAACTCTTTATGGGCCGAGACTCATTTTGTCAGCTTAACAGGGGTCTTATAAATGTTCACATTACTTACGTAGACTTAATATATGCATACTACTTGTTAGGACCTACAGGAACTACAATGAGATTCTCGAGCATGATATATAGCCTTAATTGCTTAAATATCTCAAATATGTTTGGAAAAAAAGTAGGAGAATTGAAAAAAAAAGGAGGGCTGTCAACGCCCTCCCGCATTTGGAGGGAGTCTCACGCCACGACGCTAATTCTCCCGCCGTCCTTCCAGCGTCAAAGCGGGAGACTCCCGCCACGACGCCCTGCTTCCTCCCGCTCTCCCGCCAAGCATGTAAATCAGTTCCGCTTCATGAAAAAACCTCCCTCCAAACGTGTAAAATGATAGCTTTTCAGAGATTTTTGGACTTCAAAAGAGACCCCAAAATGCTGAGGAGCCAGTTTTTTTTTTTTTTTTTTTTTTGCTTGTCAGAGATTTTTGGACTTCAAAAGAGACCAAAAAATTGGAGGGCATGCAGGCGAGAGAAAAAAAAACACGAATCTCCCTCCAAGCAGTTCCCCAAAGTTGACAGCCCTGGATATATTAGGAGAATAGGGAAAAAAGTAGGAGAAAGTAGGAGGATGGTCAAAAAAGTGGGAAAAGTAGGAGCGCTTGAAAGCCTGGATATAGAAATTGTGATATCCTCACCCTATGAGGTTAGATTTCATTAGAAAAATAACTTTTTTGTCCTAAAATTACGTGGTTTCGGTTATTTTCCTATTTTAGTTTGGAATTTTTTTATATTGTAATTCTTTTTTCTAAAGATGAACGAGGATTCAGAGTTCGTCCCCATGACCACTGTCTTCCATCTTAGAGTTTTTACCGAAATGTGACTGACAAGTATGAATTTGAAGTATCCAAACCAGAAGGATTGTTGAGGTAAATTTTCGGTTCTTGAGTCAGTGATATGAAAACGCAACACGGTGATGGAAAATCCATCTTATTTAATTAGGGCATACTTAATCCATGGGAATCATAGTATGTACTGATGGACTGAGTGAAATAATACGTTTCTGATGTGAATACTGTCTAATTTGTTTTTCGGTTGATATTGTTACTCTGACGAACCAATACCGTTGATAATTAATAAGAGCCGCGGAATTTCTTTTTCAACGGTGCGTTGTTCACTCGTACGCCATGTGCGTAGGCGTAGATATCGTGCCCCACATTGTAGAAATGTTGAGCGCAGCCGCTGCAAGTGCTTTGTGATGTAGGACAGGTGGGCTAATTAATCCACTGACATCTTGTCTGATTCTAATGACAGCTTGAATTACGTAAACGTTATACCTGAATTACTAAAATGTAGATGTAGATCAAGATCTAACTTAGTCATGGTCATATTAGTATAGGTATGACAAATCTAATGTAATGACTTTTTTGCTATCTGCTTGTCCGAGTTATCGGGCATCTTATTACATAATACATGTACATATTATATGTTGGAATTGGTCACATTTAATTTGAGCATGATGCTGAGCCTAAGGTGTATGTGTGTCAGGACATGTATGTGCAAACAACTTCAAATGAATATATGTTTCACGTAGATGGATCTACTTTAATCTAGATCTAGACTGTACATTCAGACATTGAGTTAAAACTGCATTATCACTTGCCCTTTTCAATCACTTAATTTGGCAACAAGATTATTTTCATGATTGGGCCCTTGAGAAAAAAAAAAGAAAAACAAAACTAAATTTGATCTGGATTTTAAAGAAGTGTAGGGATCTATTCTAGTATCTGCCTCAAGTCATGTTTGAAAGTTGTGAGATGTTAGTTTTCAATCTACATGGGCCGCATGCACCCCCCCCCCCCCCCCACACTTTCAAAAACGTTCCACGGCCCCTGGACTATGTTGGGGAAAAATGAGAAGTCACGAGTGGTAGAAGGGCACAGTGGCGGATCCAGGATTTTTTGAGGGTGGGGGCTCAACATTCACAAAATTTTCTGATAAGTCCAACAAAAAAAAAAGATGTTAATCAGCATTTTTGGGCCCCTTCTTAACTCAAACCATAGGGTTGGGGTTAGGGTCTAAATCTCTGACAAGCAAAAAAAAAAAAAAAAAAGGTCCTCAGCATTTTTGGAGCCCCTTTTTGGTCTCGACCCTAATTTACCCTCCCCCCCCCCCCCCTGGATCCACCACTGGATGGGCACATCACTAGTACAATAATCTCGCATATGTGTGAGTGGGTAGGAGAGACCTCCTTTACATTTTTTCTTTTTTAGAGAAGACCTTATTAATTAGTGAAATATATATAAAACTTTTTTCTTCTTTCACTCTCTCCCCGGGGGGGGGTCTGTCCTCATTGCAAGGGGGGGTATCAGGCGCGACCAAAAAATCACGTAAAAAGGGTTGTTTTTCAAGATCGGGCACGTTACGTACGTAACGTGAATAGGGTCTCAAAATCACCAAAAATCAAGAAAAAGGGTATCTTTTTCAAAGTGATGATTTACGCATTTAGGGTCATAAAAAATCAACTTACGTACTTAGGGTCATTCAACACTAAAACAAGTTAAAATCACCATTTTTAACTGAAGCTGACGTCATAGCCTGTTTTGCATAAATCAACATAAACTGGATCATTATTCGCAGGCTTACTCGGCACTAGGGCGAACTCGGCCTTGGGGGGGAAATCGCGCACAGAGTTGAATTGATCGCAAAGTACTTGTGTTGAGACGGTGTTAGCGTGGACTTAACTCTTGAAACACAGTCGCCTCGCAGTGCCGAGTTCGCCCTAGTGCCGAGTTAGCCCGATCCCAGGCCATACGTAAAACAAACAACAACAACAAAAAAACATCGGTCCCTTAAGAACTGTCTTTTTTGAGTAATTATTAAATGGATGTTGATTGATGTGAAGTCCCGGTGTGAAAGGAAGTTTCATGAATGTTCCGTAATCATGATTAGAATTTCCGGGTTAGAATTTACAAATTATTTAGACTCTGTGGCGGATCTACGGGGGGGGGGGGGGGGGGGGGGGGGGGGGTTAGGGTGTTTAACCCCCCCCCCCCCCTGGGCTGCCAAGTAAACATTTAATGTGCATAGGAAAACAAAAAAGAGAAAAAATAGAGCATGCAAGTATGCTTAAAATCGCAAGCTGGCAACCCTAAAAATGAAAAATCTCCCTACTGTGGGAGGGGGGTATCCCCCCCCCCACACCCTCCCCCCTCGCTCACTCGGGCTCGGTCGCTACACTCCCTCGCAATACCCAACTCAGCCCCTCAAACCCTCCCCTTGGAAAAAAGCTAGATCCGCCCCTGAGACTGCCTGATCAAGGGCCTCATGCAAGGAAAGTAAAATGTTTTTACTTGCTTAGGGTATAAAAAATTGTTGTTATTTGCTTAGGGGTAGGAAAAACTGGTTATTACTTGCTTAGGGGTTTACAAAAAATGATTACTTACTTAGGGTAGCAAATTACACGTAATGATATTTATTTAGGGTGTATTTTTTGCATCACGTTAATACTTGTTTAGGGTGCTTTTGGCGAGTCTCTGGTGACGCCTGATACCCCCCTTGCAATGAGGACAGACCCCCCCGAGACTCTCTCTCAATTTCATGCATATTCATTATCCAAGTTCATCCAAAATGTTCAAAGGCTGCTTTCAAATGAGTGGAAAGAAAAGTGTAGAATTGCATAATTTTCATATCAGAACATATTTTTTCTTTTATGTTTTACTTCATTTTCAGAACAAGCGACAACCTTGCAAGATTTGCCCCCCCCCCCAAAAAAAAGAAAGACTAGTCTATGGTAAATAGTCAAGAAGAGCCAGAACTGGAAGCCCGACTGCTGAGACAACAGCATTCTTCCAGAATCTAGGGTAAAGGTAAGTTGAAGGGAAAGATTTAAGAGCATATAAAGCAGAATAGAAAAATAGGGCCTGTATGGATGTTAATATGAAGTCAACACTTGTGCGTGTAAATACACTGCTTGCTATTCCTCCATGTAATCAGTGGCGGCACCAGGATTTTTAAAGTGGGGGGGCAAATGGGGGGCAAAAGAAAATGTTGGGGGGGCAAGGGCGGACAAAAAAAATTTTGACACTTTTTGTAGTGAAAATGTGCAGAATATTCGGCTATAAACCTACCCAGATATGAGGACATTTTGAGCATCTAGCTGAACTGCCCGATTATAAAGAGGTGTTAGTTATATACTGCGAGCGAGCAAAAATTTGACATTTTTCTTAGTAATGTACAGAAATTACATATTCGGCTATAAAACTACCCCAATATGCATGAGGACATTTGAGCATCTTGCTGCCCGATAATAAGGTGGTAGTTATACATTGCGAACAGGCAAAAATTTTGAAACTTTTTGTGGTGAAAATGTACAGAAATGATTATTTGGCTATAAAACTACCCCAATATGAGGACATTTGATCATCTCGCAGCCTGATTATGTGGTGGGAGTTATAGGCCTGTATTGTGAGCGAGCGAAGCGAGCGAGCAAAAATTTTGACACTATTATAGTGGAAATGTACAGAAATTATTCGGCTATAAAACTACCCAAATATGAGGATATTTACAAGTGCTGAGCGAAAAAATTTGCCCCATGCCCCCCCCCCCACCTTGATGCCGCCACTGCTTTCCAAGTTTCCGTTTTCTTTCTTTTTCCTTCTTTTCTCCATTCCTTTTTCACTTTTTTCTTTCCTTTTCTTTTCTTTTTCATTTTCCACCCTTTTATTTTTTTTCACTCCGAAAATTATTGGGGGGCAACTGGGGGGGCAAAGCTTCTGACTGGGGGGGGCAAATGCCCCCCCATGCCCCCCCTTGGTGCCGCCACTGCATGTAATTTCTGTATTACAAACAAGGTTATGTTTTCTGTAGACCTGACTCGAGCTGTCTTTCAAAATGTTGCAATTCTTATAGTAAAGGATGAGAAAAATAGACTTATCCATGTATCTGTCATGTACCAATAACTAAGATTGAACTAAATATACTCACAGAATAAGGGGGAAAACAGAATTTCACATGAACAAGTTCTACCTGATGTAGTACTTTATTTCTGTACAATGATAGCATTGAATTTTAGGTTTAGTTTTTCAGGTTTACACCATGTAATCTTTCAAGGAATAAGAGCCCTGAAAAGGGCTGGTGAGCTCCGCTGAGAGCTCTGTGGTTCAGGAGACGATCAGAGCATACTGATCGAAACGTCGAGAACCACAGAGCTCTTAGCGGAGCTCACCAGCCCTTTTCAGGGCTCTTATTCCTTGAAAGATTACATGGTGTAACCCTGAAAAACTAAACCTACAATTCAGTTTCTCCACCATGAAATTGTCGCTGATACTTCACTAAATGACAGCATTACATAAGCCATTCCCGAAGTACAGATATTTCTCAAGGACCATGTGATAAACATGATGAACTTAGAACAGGATTCTATATCATCAAGTAATTCACACACAAATATCATATTTACATAGAGCATTTGTACATCATACATGTATTTGCCCAACTGATATGTAAATTAGTGCATACTATATAGGAAGCGACTTCTCCTTTTAATTTTATGAAGAGCAAATGAGCACTGCTTGCACATTTTTGAATGTACACCTCACCCAAGTGTTTGCTGATTTTGTTATACCCACAGAAAAAAATGACTTCATTTTTGTGGAGACTAAATAATCAATGTATGTTACTCCAATTCCAATTACACTTTTGATTTAGGATGTCCACATATATATAATAATGACCTTTTAAACATCTTTGAAGCTTAATTCATACATATTAAGCCTCTAAACCACCAACAACCTTGGGCAAAGGGAGGGGGGGGGGGGGGTGTAACGGCACGCCATACTCAACTGAATTCTTTAGCATTCCATATACACCACTTTGTTTAGAGGAAGTCCTCCAAGGCATTGGCTAAAGTATAGAGATGGATATGCAGATTGAGAGGAAACTTTCAAAATTAAATCTTTAGCTAAACCAGTATATGAGAACGTGTCGTGATTGGTCATTCATCATCGTTTTGTGTTTCATCGGGGCAGGCACAGTAAGAACACTATAGAGCCATAGACGATGCACTTCACGTACTATGGGGATAGTTGACTACAACATGGTTCCAATCTGCATGGGAATTTCAACAAGTCTGACGCTACTTAAAGGATCCACTACAAGTCATCAGGACAACCTCGTCAAGATGATGTTGAAGATTACAGCAGAACTATTAGTTTTCAGGTATCATCGCCAAGTGAACTGTTATTAATTAATGGACAATTATGAGCTATTCACCGATACTTTACAGACTTTCAACTCGACCTAACTTACTCAGGCAATAACAGTCTAAGTAAGGAAACGATGAATAATTATTCATTTCAAGAAAGAGCAATAAATTAAATTTAAGAGAGAAGATTAAGGATCAGATCTTTAAGATTCAGGATAAGATAATATGGGCCTTTTGTAAGCCTACCAATTACAATTTCACAAAATATATTTGTGGAAAATTAAGTATTGTATCATGAAAGATCCTTAAATTTGTCTTGCATTATTCATGTTTACTTGTCGAATTCTAGGCAATGTTATCGAAGTCATATTTGATTATCTCAATGTCTAATTAGAACTCTGTTGCTGTAAATGTGCTTTTTGCATTAGCAGATTCACTGGTAAGGAAAATCTTGTGTGTGCATTGCATTAGGTTTAGCGGGTACGTATCGCATTGCATTTTAGCTTCAACTAGTGTATAAGTGTTGGTGGGTTGCGAAGCGCTTTATTTTGGTGTTCAGAGAGTTTGCCAGCGAGTAAAGGTTGTTAATTGCGACAAATTTCTTGCCGTGTCTGCCATCATCAAAATAGTAAACATGACAGATGCGCAAGCGCGAAAGTCATTAAGGGAAAAACAACCCACTGAAAAAATGGCGGCCCTGCAAGCCAGTGAAGAAGCAAAGATGGAGCGAAAGTTTTTCAAGACATACGGTACTTTGAAAACAAAAGTGAAAGAAGCACGAGAGGTGGTCAAGACAGGGAAAGAAGAAGAGTTGATCAAGCAACAGATCGAAGGTCTTGAGGTAGGAGAGAAGGAATTGGTGGAGATATTTGAAGTTCTAAGGAAGCACAAGGCTCCCATCAGAGAAGTAAGGACTAGGATGGACAGAGCAAATGCCATGGTGAGGGATGGCATAAATGCCCTGGAAGA
The DNA here is from genome assembly GCA_025618425.1 of Heliocidaris tuberculata. Classification (NCBI taxonomy): domain Eukaryota; kingdom Metazoa; phylum Echinodermata; class Echinoidea; order Camarodonta; family Echinometridae; genus Heliocidaris; species Heliocidaris tuberculata. The sequence continues at coordinate 75,838,841 of CM046832.1, read as the reverse complement.
AGTGTTGGGGTCATTGGTTGGGCCCTTTGATGCAGAAGACCGCAAGCAAATTGCCAGAGAACTCTTAAAACAAGAGTATGCTCAGTCGGTTTTCAGTTCATCTTTGAGTGAGGCCGCAGGAGCTGGAACAAGTCAGCTTCCTGAAGACACACCACTCCCTGACACTGGTAGTCTTTCTAGTCAAGTAGCCCCTTCTCATGATAAGACTGCATCTCGGCCTTCTTCTGTTGATGACGCTGATAAACTGTCCGAATGCCCAACAGCATCATCCATAGACAGTCATAAGCCTCTTCAATCAAGGTCAGTATTAGATATGCAAGGATTTGCGCAAGCCCTGGCAGACAATATGTACCGCAACAGGCTGCCGGTCCCTGTGCCCTGTACTTTCAGTGGCAACCCTCTCGAATTCATAGAGTTTGAAAGGAGTTTCACAACTTTAATAGGGGACAGAATTTCTGCAGCAGAGAAGCTGTATTACCTTAAGCAGTACGTGACAGGGCCGGCAAGAGACGCAATTGCGGGTTTCTTTTACGGAACAACAGAGTCGGCGTACGAAGGTGCGTGGAAAAGCCTAAGGGAACGATACGGTCACCCATTTGTGGTGCAGCAGGCGTTTCGAGACAGACTCAACAAGTGGCCTAAGATATCTGCAAGAGATCCAGCTGGTCTGCAGAAGTTTGCAGATTGTCTGAAATCTTGTGACGACGCCATGCCATATGTCGATGGTCTGCAGGTCCTGAATGACTGCAATGAAAATCAGAAACTTCTTGCAAAATTACCTGACTGGCTGATCACCAGTTGGAACAGAGTCGTGTCAGTTGATCTCGAAAAGGGGCACTTTCCTTCCTTTTCTAAGTTTGCAAGGTTCGTTGCCCAAGAGGCAAAGATTGTGAATAACCCTATCTCTTCTTTAGGAGCAATTAAGAGTTAAGAATCCCTTGGAGATTCAAGTGCCAAGTCCTCTAAGGCCAAGCGTGATGGCCTGAAGAGAGGTTCTGCCCTGGCAACCAAAGGTGAAGAAAGGCCTCCTAACAGTGCAAATGTACAACCAAACGGTCAGAAGCAGAAAGGTGGGACAAAGCCCAAAGACCCAAAGTCTTGTACCATGTGTTCGTCTGCAGAGCACCAGCTGGAAAGGTGCCAGAAGTTCAAAGACAAAACACTGGCTGAGCGGAAGGAGTTCATTAAGAAAAGTGGATTATGCTTTGGTTGCCTACATAGAGGGTACATGAGCAAAGAATGTAAGAAGAGGCTAAAGTGTGAGGTGTGCAGCAAGCGCCATCCATCTTTACTCCATGAATATCGAGTTGGTACAGAAGCCTCAAGTCAGTCTTCTAGTCAAGGAGAACAAGATGGGATGGATCATGCATCCTCCACATCGCACAAGTTGCTCTTTGGAAAATCCATTAGTACATCTATGATTGTCCCAGTGTGGGTTTCAGCAGAACAATGTCCCTCACAAGAAATACTGACATACGCTCTGTTAGACACACAAAGCGATGCCTCATTTATTCTTGAAGACTTGGCTGAGGCTCTAAGAGTACAGAGACAACCTGTGAAGTTGCAGCTGTCCACAATGACGTCATCATCCACGATTCTCTGCGAATCAGTCTCTAACCTTGTAGTAAGAGGTATGACAACTCCCACAAAACTTAAAATTGCTAAGAGTTACACTCACAGTTTCATTCCTGCAGACAGAGACCACATTCCTACGAGGAATACGGCTGATAAGTGGCCACATCTTCAAGAAGTAGCTCGAGAAATGTCGGCTCTACAAGGTTGTGAAGTTGGGCTGCTGATAGGGTACAACTGCCCCAGAGCATTAGTACCAAGAAATGTTGTCACTGGAACAGACAAAGAGCCTTACGCTATTCAGACGGATTTGGGTTGGAGCATTATAGGTGTATCCAACCCAGAAAACGACACAAGTCACTGTGGAAGAGTGGCCACTCGAGAGTTGCCCGGAATAACTCCCAAAGATGTGTTAAGGGCTCTGGAGCCAGATTTCAAACAAGAATCAAACAGTGACACATCTGTCTCACAGGATGATGTAGAGTTCATCAACTGCCTAGGGGAAGGCATTTCCCAGAGTGAGGATGGTCATTTGGAGATGCCACTACCCTTTAAGAGAAGGCCAGAGATGCCAAACAACAGGCGTCTTTCTGAAGTAAGGCTAGGTCATCTCTTGAAGAAGATGGAACGCAATGACGAGTACAAGATTCAGTATAACAGTACAACAGGGGAATACAAATTATATCCCCCACCACGGTGTCTATCACCCTCAAAAGAAAAAACTTAGGGTAGTTTTTGACTGCGCAGCAAGGTTTGGTGGCACTTGTCTCAATGATCACCTCCTTAAAGGGCCTGACCTGACAAATTCACTGATAGGCGTGTTGCTCCGGTTTCGACTCCATGAGGTGGCATTGATGTGTGATATATAAAAAATGTTCCTTCATTTCCGTGTAACTGAAGACCATCAAGACTTTCTGCGTTTCCTATGGTGGGAGGGGGGTGAAACAAAGAATGAGCCGGTTGACTTTCAGATGAAGGTACATCTGTTCGGGGCTGCATCTTCACCCGGCTGTGCGAATTATGGCTTGATGTACCTGGCCAATACTCACAAGGATGAGTTCCCCTTAGCTGCGAGCTTCATGGGCAGAAACTTCTACGTGGATGATGGCATAACAAGCGTGCCAGAATCAGAGGATGCCATCCGTCTGGCACAAGAAGCTGTCAGGCTCTGCAAGAAAGGAGGCATTCGCCTACACAAATTTGTATCCAACAGCAAGAAAGTCATCGAGAGTATTCCAGAATCTGAACGTGCCAGTGGGATTTCTGGTCAAGACCTAAGTTTCGAGGATTCCTTCGAACGGGCTCTTGGAATCTGGTGGAACATTGGAAACGATCACCTCTGTTTCAAGATAGTGCTCAAGGATCAGCCAAGTACAAGACGAGGTATCCTATCGACTGTGGCATCCTTGTATGACCCCCTGGGTTTTGTGGCTCCTGTAGTGTTGAAAGGGAAAAAGATACTGCAAGAAATGTGCCGAAGTGGAATCGGATGGGATGACCCGATCCCTGAGACTTTACAGCCAGCATGGGAAAGCTGGCTTGTAGAGCTTCCGAAACTAGAGAAACTACAGATACCTAGATGTCATCACCCTTCTGAATTCGGCCCAGTATCGACTATTCAGCTCCATCACTTTTCAGATGCAAGCACATCAGGCTATGGCCAGTGTTCGTATGTGAGACTGGTGAGCGAAGAAGGAAAGGTGCATTGTTGCCTAATTTATGCTAAGGCCAGAGTTGCGCCAACCAAGGTAGTCACCATACCTAGGCTGGAGCTAACGGCCGCGGTGGTGTCGGCAAAGGTCAGCACAATGCTGAAAGATGAGCTGGAGCTTCAAGAGGTTCAAGAGTTCTTTTGGACCGATTCTCGGGTAGTCATAGGGTACATTAACAATGAGGCTCGACGGTTCCACACATTTGTTGCCAATAGAGTGCAACTCATTAGAGAGAGAACTCTTCAAGAGCAATGGCACTACATTCCTACAGAGGAAAACCCTGCTGATCATGCATCAAGGGGAATGAGTCCAGCAGAATTGCTGAATTCCACTCAGTGGTTGAAAGGACCAGACTTTCTGTGGGAGAAAAAAATTGAGCTTTAGGGATGATGTTCCTGCTCACTTGCAACATGGAGACCCTGAGGTGAAAGTGACTGCATTTGCAACCAATCTGAATGTTGGCCAACAGAGTTTACTGTGTCGTCTCACCAGGATCTCCGACTGGTCTATGATGATCAGAGTGTTGTGCCGGCTTAAAGTCATTGCCCAGAGAGCCAAGTGCTCAAGGCATGTCTCAGTCATAGACAACAGAGAAAGGGCAAAACTGTTCATCATTCAGATGGTACAGAAAGAGGCCTTTGCAGAAGAACTGCATAGCTTAGTAAAGACCAAGACAGTAAAGGACTCGAGCAACATGAGGAACCTCGATCCTTATCTCGATAAGGAAGGCATCCTTCGAGTAGGTGGGAGGATTGGAAATGTCTCAAATCCAATCATCCTGCCAAAGGAAAGCCCAGTTACTAGAGCTATCGTGAGACATTTTCATCTCAAGATTCGACATCAAGGAAGAGGGATCACCCAGAACGAAATACGAGCGAACGGCTTCTGGATCATAAAGGGATCAAGACTGGTCGCAGAGTTTGTGCAAAACTGCATAGTCTGCAGACGCCTCCGAAGACAGGAAGAGCAGCAGAAAATGGCAAATCTTCCGAGCGACCGGACACAACCATCTGCGCCCTTTTCCTATGTAGGGATGGATTGCTTTGGGCCATTCCCTATTAAAGGGGTCGATCAGAGGTAAAACGCTATGGCCTGCTTTTCACATGCTTCTGCTCTCGGGGCATTCATATCGAAATGCTTGATGACATGTCAACTGATGCATTCATCAATGCATTGCGCACCTTCATTGCCATAAGGGGAGCGGTTCGCCAAATACGATGCGATCAGGGGAGCAACTTCATCGGTGGGAAGAACGAGTTCATCTCGGCTGCCAAAGAGATGTCAGCTGAAAAAATTGAGAGATACCTTGCTGATCAGCAATGCGAGTTTGTGTTCAATACCCCCAAGTCGAGTCATGCCGGTGGAGTTTGGGAGCGACATATTCGGACTGTGAGAAGTATCTTGAAGGCCACAGTGGATCTGAATTCAGGCAGACTCACTGACTCTGCCTTGCGTACACTTTTCTACGAGGCAATGGCCATTGTCAACAGTCGCCCCCTAACATTGACAAATCTCAATGATCCTCGTTCAGAAGAACCATTGACACCAAATCATCTACTCACAATGAAAGGGACTGTACCGCTTCCTCCGCCAGGAGAATTTCAAAAAACTGACATGCATGCCAGAAAGGCATGGAGAAGAGTACAGTTTCTAGTAGAGCGATTCTGGTCCCGTTGGCGCAAGGAATATCTTCTTTCCTTGCAGGAACGCAAGAAATGGACCAAACCTCGAAGGAATTTGACTGTTGGGGACGTTGTCCTATTGGTGGATGGTGATGTGCCGCGTATGCGGTGGCCACTCGAGTTGTTGTCGAGACATCGGCTGGACCAGATGGTCTGGTAAGAAAGGTTCGTGTTCGCGTTGGTAGCAAGGAACTTGATAGGAAGGGACGGCCCTTGAGGAAGCCAACAGAACTTTGGAGGCCCATCCAGAAGATAGTTCTCCTTATGGAGTCAAGTTAATACCTAGGTAGTAGCCTGCCAATGATCTGTTCTTTGTTTTGACTTCAGCTGTGTCTTTCCTTTGTACTTTGGGCTTTGTTTTGGAATGCTCTTGAAACACTTTCGCTTGAATCACTTGCGCTATAAACAGTGTGCGTCTTTAGTGCTTTGTAAACTTTAAAAGGGTTTGTTTTCTTTCAGTTCTAAACATCTAAAAAAAAAAAATGTCATGATTTCGTTATTTTGTTTTGTTTGGTTTCTTTTGATGATGGTAGCAAAAGCGATGTCATATAGTTATCTCCTTCAATTGATAGTGTTCCATTAATGTGTAATTTGTATACCCTCATCTTAATTTCGTGGTGTGTTGTAGGAATTGTGTTTATGTACTTTCATATTCAGTTGCCATAAGGGTTGTAAGTAATTTTCTCATGAGTATGGAGTGCCAAACTTAAAAATTACTTTATAGGTTTATAGCATTAATGGTTTATAGCGTCACGGTTATACCTGGGAGTAATTCTGGTGGGAGTGTAACGGCACGCCATACTCAACTGAATTCTTTAGCATTCCATATACACCACTTTGTTTAGAGGAAGTCCTCCAAGGCATTGGCTAAAGTATAGAGATGGATATGCAGATTGAGAGGAAACTTTCAAAATTAAATCTTTAGCTAAACCAGTATATGAGAACGTGTCGTGATTGGTCATTCATCGTCGTTTCGTGTTTCATCGGGGCAGGCACAGGGGGGACTTCTGGCCCATGCCTCTCCACCCTTTTACAACCGAAGTGACATATACCTTAAAAAGAACTTCCAAGATTCTGCTCCCTTGTCATTTTTGCTTGTCAGAGAATGAGACAGCAGTCACAGCACTCTAGAAGACTTTAGGCAATTACCTGAAAGCCTTAAATGACCGGGGCTGACAGTGGTATACACAGGGCGTCCCAGATTGCGCACAAGTAAAATGAGTGTGCATTTTTTAGTGACGCATTTAACGTGCATAGTTTTTTTTAGGGCTATGTGATGTCACAGTGATTATTTATATGTATTTTGCCAGAATTTTGCCTGCTATCTTAAATGCTCAGTTGTGATCTGAATACGAGTTCAGCCATTTTACTAAGCCAAACCAAGTGCTTATTATTACTTACTTATTCTTGTACTGAACTGAATACCAATCTAGGTGCCTGAACATGAGATGGCTGTTACCTAGTTATTGGTTATTCCATTCATGGGGGGGGGGGGAGATCCCTTCACCTCATACATGTATGTGTTGTATACTTGTAATTCAGTACTAATTTTCCACAGGCTTTTAATTCAAATACTGCACACTGATGAAAATACAATTAACCGTGCATAACTCAAAGTCACATAAGTCGAACTTTCCCAGAGTCAAATCAATATTTTTGACCAAACTATGCAAAACATGTGGAATTTACATTTCCTAAATCAAATTTTGGCATAAGTCAAACTATTTCTTGTGTTCCCAACAAATTTGACTTATGCAAGTTAACTGTATATATTTTTGTCATGTTTGCTTAGGAGAGCGAGACTATAGGCGTCTCTCTTCCATCGTCATCAATAATCATGCTATAATCACAGATACAAGGTAGAATCATGAAATTCATACTACAGGTACATCTCTTAAAGACGAAGGTCAAGTTTGAAAATAAGTTGAATCTGACCAAGGTTAAAGGTCGATGAACTTTCTACAAAAAGCACTGTAATCACAAAACTTTCTGTGGATTTGAGGCAAGATCACCAAATTAAAATCACAGTTGGGTATTTCCATAAATAAGGGTACCAATTTGTGAAATTCTTGGTGTCCCGCTTAAATTTAAGGAACACACAGGTTTTTTGTGGCTGTGAGTGTAAGATGCCAATCGTGGAGTAAGACTGCAAAGTGATTCTGGGCATAACATATTGCATCTTCACTGTTAGAATAGTACTCAATCTTACTCCACTATTTATCTCTACCCAGAGCCACAAAAAACCAGCGAAAACCAGCGTGTTCCTTATGTAAGCGGGACACTAAGAATGACACAAATTGGGACCCTTATTGGTGAAAATACCCATTTACATAATGTACATTCTTATTGCTCGTTACTCCTCTTGGATTTATGTTCTTTTGTATGATTATTATATGTAGCTGGAGAACTTTGAACCCACTGTGTACGAACATACTGCAAGTATAGCTTAAGTTCATCGTGGTAGCCCCCGGAGATCCCTTGAGATGTTGTTCAGCTGGCAGTGGACATTCAGGAAAGTGCCGCTGTTCATGGCCCTGTGGCACGCACCGAATAAATGGAACAGTTGGTTGTACTTGGCGCCAACTGCTCCTGCCTCCCTCTTCAGTTCGACATGATCAGGGCATATTGAGTCGACAGCATCCTCTAGGGATTCCGTAATGGCATCTACATTGTGGGGCTGTGGAAGAAATAAAATGTCAGTAGGTGAAACAAGATTTGGCCATTTTCTTTTAGCAATACATGTTGATTTGAGCTGTGAAACCATTAAAGATGTATTCCAGTTTTCAAATTGATTTCTTTAATATCTTTTTTAGACAAGCCCTGTTCAGCTTCCCATTGCTATGTGAAAAAATGTAGTGAATTTTTTTTCATTTTTGAACTCCCAAAAGTGTGCTGTTCACTGTCAGAAATTGCATATTTTGTTTTATACTTTCTTTTAATTTTCCCTGAAAACTTACTTGGAGACTAGTGTGCACATGATTTCCAACAAAAGCTTCGCCATGGAAAGCCTGTCTGCATACTTTCATCTTTCGCAGAACTTGCTCTAGTCTTAAGGAGACGGGTCCAGCACTCAAAGGTAGTTCCAGGAGCTTGGAGATTTCCTTTTCCTGTGAAGACAAAAATAATTTTTATAACTTATTTGAGAAAGGATGATTCAGTATTTTTGTATTTAAATTTTTTTTTTTTTTTTTTTTTGGGGGGGGGGGGGTGAAAGCTAAAAAGGGAGAACAAAATTCAGATTTCATTTAACTTTTTCAAAAAATTATATTAACTTTATTACCATATTCACATGTACTTTGTTGAAATTGTTGATACTGACCATTTTGGTTTTTTCTTTCTTTTTCTCCTCAGCCATCTTGAGAATGATTGTGGGAGGCTCATTTTCTGGGTAGAGCAGCGCTACCACATGGTGTGCTGCTCTATGAGGTCCTGAATTTCCTGCCCTAGCTCCTCTGCCTTTGCCTGGAGAAGTAGCTTTTCCACTTGCTGGTTGAGAGCTTTGTTGGCATCTTCCTTCTCTCCTGCAGTGTTGGCAAGGTGCTGAGCAATCTTCAGATCCAGTAGATGGCATGACTTAGTTAGAGAAAGATAGTGTTTCAAATGGATCCCTAGAGACATGTGTAGGCCAGGGGGACACACCTATTAAAAATGGAACCAAAGTAAGAAAATGTTACTAGAAGGCAGGTGAAAACGGGTAAGTATGAAGATCTGTCTGGCCAGGGTCAAGCATGTGTTACCTGTGAAATTCAGAAACAGGTCATCTTTTTTTTTTTCTTTGTCACATCTTGGCTACTGATGAAGAATGTGACTGATATTATTTTGTTTTCACCAGTTTGATTTAGTTAAAGATAAAAGATAAAATAATGTTGGGAAAAGACCATTAAAATTAGCTTTCCAATTCTTCAGTTTGTCACTGTTCATCAATTATGGAGATCAACGTTTTCCACCACTTACTTTACCAACACTTGAATACCTTGATTATTAAATGGATGCTTACCCCCTCTATTGGAATTCTGAAGAATGGCTCTCGAACCACGTTGTTTGCTTCCTTAGGAATTCCTCGCTGCTTGAAAGTCTCCAAGGAAGTAAGCAAGGTTTGCATTGTCCGTGGACGGGTGCCTGTTCTCTTCCCTGGTGGGGTTGCCATTTCCTGCTTACTGATGTTGCAGTATAGACAACAATGGCGACCTAGAAAAGATCAACAAAGTGAGGGAAATATTGATTTGTCTAATCAAAACCATTAGAGGATGTTTTTTGTTTTTGTTTTGTTTTAGGGTTTTTTCAGAAATATCCTTTGGAAATCCTGACCAGTGAAATCAATTTTCCTTTTTTTTTTTCTTTCAAATGTACTTTAAGTCCATGCATCAGATATCAATATTTTGCTACATTTTGAATGTTATAAGGTATTTACTATTTTTGCTTTAAAGGGGTAGGGAGAACATTTGAGGACATTTCATTCACCTACATCATTACATAAAGATAATCAACCATGTTCCTTTGAATGCTTACCATTGGGACCAATGAGGCCATACATTCTTGTCAGATATTCATAGTCGCCAAACGCTAACAACTTTACCTTCTTCCCTCTGTAATGAAATGTGGAAAGGTTATAGAAATTTACTGACTTTCCTTGAGATGTAAAGAGATAGTATTTACACATTCATTTCATACTGATCATTGCAATATCATTGACATAATGTACGATGACAGATTTTAAGTCCCAAATCATTCAGTATATGACATTCACATCAAGTAAATTTTTCATTGATTTTTTTCTTCAGTACTTTGTATTATGTTATATAGAATAATATGGTGACTATCCAACCTCCAAGATGACAATGACAGCTCTTCGATTTGTGGGGTAAAGTGTTGCAGTGCCACGTCAAGATCGTAGGAAGTGTCATTCCCTGGATAGAGCAGAACAACCCTAGTATTTGTCAGGCTGTTGGGTTGTTCAACATTAACCACCTTTGTCACCTTTGTCACCGCCAATTTTAGCCCATATCTCGTCTGCCGGTATTGACCCTCCATGCCAGGTTAGTTCTTTTAGGCTGTTTGTCACAAAATATAAAACAAATATGAATTTCAGTAACTAAAACATGGAGATTATCCATTTCTCAATTGTGAAAATCAGAAATTAGGCTGCAGGATGAATGAAAAAAAATGATAATTTATGTGTTAGTACTCACTCTTGGTACTGGTCCAACAGGTCAAACCCGAGAGCTTTCAGATTCTTGACCTGAATGAGTGGGAATCCCTTGATTTCCAAAGTCTTTGTCAGTTCACTTGAAAACTGCAATGGAACATATTCAGCATGCAAGTTGTTCCCGATGATTCCTTCCTCCAGCTGGAGTACCCCACCTTCATGTCCTGTATGGACCTTTCTGTCCTTTAGCCATCTGTTTGAAATGTACAAAAATTAACTAGTTATTCCCAAAAAATAATCTGTAAATATAGACATGTATATGCAAAATACACATAATTCAACGATTTATTGTAAGCATTTTATTAAGATTTTCTGGAATCTGTCAAAATACAATGTTTATTTTATATTGTTTTCTATTTACCTCTTTAGTCTTCGTAGCTTCCTCCAGCTCAACCTGAAAAAGGATTTCAGTTGCAGGATGTCTTGATGAAGGATGAAGAATGCTTAAGCTCATCCTTCTGTTGAACTTCCTCCTCGTCAAGGGAGATCTCTTTCCTTACTCTCTCCATCACTACACTTCGTCTTCGGACTGTAGAATGAGAACAACCCGTGCTGGATATTTGGGGGACCGGGACCCTAGTAGTTTTGATAGACTGAAATGGATATACATGTACATGTAATTTGAATAACTATGTAGTATCAGACATGAAATTGTATTTTGTGAGCCAGTTGACTAAAAATGATGAAGTAATGATATATCATATAATATTGATGTATATACAGGCCTAACATTCATTACAAATTATACAGTCATTCTCAAGTGATTTATTTCAATATGAAAATAGAATCTAAAAAGGTTTTTTATAGTCAGTTGATTTTTCTTATGGTATAGATCTAATAATATTATGTTGATAATATTTAAGATGAATGAATTTTCTGTTTTATTTTCCAAATTATTTGTGTAGCGTAAGTCTTTGTATCTTTGTTTTGCTCCTAATTATGTATTTATTTTAATATATTTGATGCGATTCTATTGTATATATGTACATGCATATCTGATTGTAAATTGACCCCTTCAGCATTGCTGCTGGTCAATCAACATATACCAATAAATAAATAAATAAATAAATAAATAACATTGTGGTATTACAAAATTTCGGCATAGTTTCTGTGTGATGTAATAGATGAAAGCTGGCCATTGAAAGTGCATACATGTATATTCAATTAATAAAAAACACCAACCCCCCCCCCCCCTCAAAAAAAAAAATTATTTCCTTTTCTCCAAGACTCCTCTGTTGAGCTTTTTATATTCTTCATTTATATATATTTATATATATATATATATATTTCTTTTTACAAAATAAGAAGATTATCAACATTTTTTTTAAAAGTGAAAACATGAGAAAATAGTAATAAAGAAGAAAAGCCAGGTAAAACTGTATATTATAAATCTATTGTAATGGTGACAAGTACTGCATTACCTGTCCACGGCCGGGTATGCCAATCGTAGCAGAGACGCCATCCTGAGAATTTGACAGTTGTTGAGGTACGTTGTGGCAATCTCTTGTTTTTGTCTTTGTTACGTTGTCTGACGGCTTTGCATATGTATGATCATGTGGGTGGCATTCATGAAATGCTGTCTTTGTGTGATGGATTGATGATTTACACTGGGTACACTGGAAATGCAAGTTGTCTAGAAGGGTGTATGCTGTATGTGGCTGGCTTATGGGTTTGTGTGAAATGAACACTGACATTGCATAGAGGACACTTGACATCAAATTTACAAAACAGAGAAGACAAACAACACAAAAAAAGACGACAGTGAGTTTCTACAGGACACAAAACAGTTACAAAGACTACAGATAAGGAAAGTTTGAGCAGAATCTACACGAAAGTCGATCATTTTGAACCTTGCACTTCTCTGATGTTGGCCTTGATTCAAAATTATTATACAACTGAGAGAAATGCGAGAGTGGACTGTTGGGTGCAGATAAAGGACGGCCACCAGCTTTCGTTTTGGGGGGCCTGCCAGGTCTGGCAGACTTCACAATGTACAAGTGGTGCAATCTGCATTTCTTTTGTGATCTTGCCAGTCATTTTTTGGTACCCATGATTTTGGTTCATTTACCAGTATCATAATTTGGCAATAACACTTTGTACAAATGAAAGATGGATGAACATTAGGCAGATCTTGTGCAACATCAATACTGAACTTAGACTGAATAATTTGTCGAGAATCAGATACTTTGTATGCATGATTGTGTTCCCCCTTAGCTTTGATCGCCCTCCCACCACAGAATCTACATAGAGAAGCGAGACACTGCCTGTGATAGTCCATGTCATAATACACTATCACAGCACAGAGAGAGTCACACGAAACGAGCAGTGGCGCAAATCCATTTTGAAATTTGGGGGGGACATTCGCCTCCAAAATTATCTGAGAAGCAAAAAAAAAAAAAAAAAAAAAGTTATTCAAAAAGGTGGGGGGGGGGGGGGGGGACTATCGCCTCCAAAATTCTCTGACAAGCAAAAAAAAAAAAAAAGGTTATTCAAAAAGGGGGGGGGGACATTTGCCTCCAAAATTCTCTGACAAGCAAAAAAAAAAGGTTTTTCAAAAAGGTGGGGGGGGGGGGACATGTCCCCCTGTCCTCCCCTGGATTTTCGCCCATGGAAGTAACTATTAACAAAAAACTCTAAGATGGACGCAAGTAAAAACAACTTACTACAAAAGTACTCACAATTCCAAGGAGGTACACATCAACACACAAAAAAATTCGACAAAATAGAACAAAGAGAAAACACACTTGGCAGAAAATGATAAAAAGGTTTCAAATGGTGATGTATTTACTACATGTATCATCAGACGTAACACAGAAGTGGTGGTGGGGTACATTCTGAAAATGCCTGCCGGCTAAATTTTATGTGATTATGAAAGATCTAATTTCTTATGGTGATAGGGTGTGTATTGAAGATGTGATTTTCATTCAGAGAAGAGTTTGGAAACCACTCTGGGATTTCCCATATGATGTAATTGTCGAGTTATCAACAAGATTTTGTCTACCGTTTGTCTCCTAGCTACGTATGCCAGTGATTATTTTGAATTTGGCGCGAGTGAGCCCTTTCGCATTAAATGAGCGCCAGGGCCTTTTGCACTGGATGAACGATCGTGGCATGAAACGTGAATATGTGGCAAGTGACCGGAAATGCCAGACTCATTTTTCCCCATAGACTCAGTGTTAGAATAAAGCGTATGGCCATACGCTTTGATAAATGGACGTATTCAGTCATAGATATCTTAATAATATCATTATATATTTGAAAGCCTTTCTATGCCTGGCTATTTATTTATCCTTCTGAACATCATTATACAAGACAGATAGCAAAATTCAACAATTTATTAAATCAAGCCTCCACAAAGTTACCGAATCCCTTTAATCTGTCAGGGACAGCAATATTCAAATTTTTGCATTTTTTCTTAACTCCTTTTTCTCTGTAAGAGCTGTCACTTGCTTGTGATTAACTGAATATACACAGATTCATCTATACACAGAGTTTCACCAACTTGGTTTCAGTGGGATAAAATAATTGGCATTTTCGTTTTCTATATGCTGGTCCTACAAAGCCACATGCGCCATGTTGCTATCCTGGAGCTAATTTGGCCCCAGTCTGTTTATAGCTGGCTCTGAATACACAATTTTTTTACATTCTTTTTCTGATACAATTAATATCTTCAAAGGAAAAACATTCTTCCTATGACCAGGTATCAACAATTAACATTCTTTAAGTGTACTTCAGTACTTTGATGAAATATTATGAATGCATCAGTAAGAAAGGAGCATTAGAATTTATGTATCTCTATCCACTCTGGAAGTGTTGTGTACTAGTGGATAAGTCACCAGACATCAGATAACAAAGTATGGGGTCCAAATCCTAGCTTTGGCACCAATGTCTTTTAACAAGACATTAATCTGCATCTGCCACACTTGAGCCAGGTGAAGCATATATAAATGGATACCAGTAGGAAGTAATTCATTGAATGCTCCAACACCTTCATTAGGGCAGATAGGCTACAGCTAGGAAAATAATCAGCTCTTTGGAAGTACATAGAGACATTGATAAACATGTGATATAATCTATACAAGAACTGAATACATGTGTAATATTATTACAGCTGCAGCTTTTTGTTACCAGCATATTGCAACAGTAACAAATTAAGCAACAGTACAGATTGCAATTACCCAGAGGAATATATATATGCATATATTTTTTTTAGAATTGAATGACAATTATTAATGACTAAATTCTTCAGTTAACATGTGCAACATGGTAATTTCAATGGTAATTTCACTATACATTTACAAACAAAAATACTAACAGATATCTACCACTACAAGTTAAAATTACTTATTTTTTCATGAAATGGTGATGAATAGTTTTCATACTTAAAGATAATAGCCCGTATTCTTGAAAGTGGCTTAAGTTAAGCCTGGCTCAGCTTAGGCCACTGATTTATGGAAGACCATTTGTCAACCCATAAGTCCCGTATAAATTATTATGTTATGTAAAAAAAAAAGAAACAAATTTGTTTTCTGGCTTGAAATGAGCATCAGAAATCAATTCTTTTGTGTTGGTTTCTGTATTTGTATTCAGTCCCGGAACTATGGCAATTTTGTAGGATTAAAAGAGGGTGACATTTGGCTCTCCATAATTCGGTGGCCTAAATCTACACACTTAGCTTAGGCGGGGGCTTAAGTTGGGCACCTTTCCAGAATACGGGCCATTATCTAGCAATAGAAGCAAAAGGGAAATAGGAATGATATAAGCTGAATATGATCTCACATTCTTCTACAAACATACAAAAAAATCATGTGCCACATATTTTGATGTTCCATCCCTAATTACATCCTCAACAGCCGTTTCCTTTGGAAATTCCTTGGTGTCCTTGATGACGCCAATCCAACAAAAGAGCTGCATCCATATTTTCTGAAGAAATATTTGTACTTGTCAGTCAGAGATTTTGTTGCATCCAGAGCAATTTTTTTAAAAATCCCAATACATCATGCTAACTCAGGATGCATGGAAAATACAAAAGACTTTTCTTACAGATGATTCTGTGTCCATAAGATGACCTGCCTGTTTACCTCATAAGCATACAAGCTGTTGACTGACTAACTCTACTCTGATTTCTCTTCCTTTGTTTTGCTTAATGTTTTCTGACTGGCTAAAGAGTCTTCTTCTGACATCAATGTTGCCTTCCCCTCTTCAGATGCAGATATTTTACCTGACATTGATGTCACCTTCCCCTCTAGTTCTTAAGATGCAGATATTTCATCTGACATTGATGTCGCCTTCCCCTCTAGTTCTTCAGATGCACGTATTTCATCAGACATTGATGTTGCCTTCCCCTCTAGTTCTTCAGATGCAGATATTTCATCTGACATTGATGTCGCCTTCCCCTCTAGTTCTTCAGATGCAAGTATTTCATCTGACATTGATGTCGCCTTCCCCTCTAGTTCTTCAGATGCAGATATTTCATCTGACATTGATGTCGCCTTCCCCTCTAGTTCTTCAGATGCAGGTATTTCATCTGACATTGATGTCGCCTTCACCTCTGCAGATGCACCATTACTGTCAAAACCACCCTTTCAATTAAGTAAAACCAAAGAGGAAATACATCTGTTACTTTCAACACAAAACATTTTTAGGAGTAAAAATGTGCTTGTTTAAAGACCTGCAGTTTAGCCATTTCCAAAACAATGAACAATTTTTTTTTTTTACCATAATGATATTCAGAAAGTTGGAGCACAATTTCTTCTGCCTGTACAATCATGTCTCAGAGATGCAACTTATTTCATGCATCCAAGCAGTCTTCAGTGGATTTTAAAAATTGCAAATGTGTATAAATTTAGCATAGTGGCCAGTATTGGATGATATATGCATTTTCATTACTTTATTAGTAATACCTATACCACTCATATATATATATTTCAACCCAGATTTTAAAATTACTTTGCATGTGACATTGGACAATGGACAATAGTGTTACCAAAATGTAACAATAATTATAATAATAACAATAAGAATTACAATAATAATAATAATAATTAAATTAACAGGACATCTTCAGATATTGGGGGAATAGCACCTCGTTCACACATGCTACAGTAAACCACCTAAAAGAAATTTAAGTATTAATAAGGTGTTGTGGTCTAGTGGATAAGTCCACAAGGTACGCGGTTCAGATCCCTGCTGCAGCACTAATGTCCTTTGACAAGACATTTATCTACATATGCCAAACTCTACCAAGGTGAGGTAAATGTGTACCTGGGGGGGGGGGGGGGGGGGGGTGTTTCATAAAGCTGTTCGTAAAGTTACGCATGACTTTACGAACGACTTGAATATGAAGTGCCAGATAGGATGCCCAAAGTTTTTCCTGATGTTTAAACAAAGTGTGACTGTATTTCCAATAAACTCAATTAAAATATGGCAAAAATTATACTTCGCATTAAAAATGTTTGTTATAATAAGAATGTTAATCTACATCTGCACAGTTCAACTTTAGTTGATGCAGTTAAAAATGATTGAGCATCCCATTTGGCTTGTCATATTCAAGTTGTTCCTAAAGTCATGCGTAACTTTACGAATAGCTTTATGAAACACCCCCCTGGTAGGATTAATTGCTTGAATGCACAGAGCACTATGGTTGCCGGAGCTAAAGCTGCACAAAACTAGATGGTAGTTGGAATTACTTTAAATGCTTGAGCATTGCCCAAAGCATAGCATTGTAACAGTATAAGTTACAATTAACTAGACATACAGAGTTCTGATTAAGTATTGGTTTGTTTTACAAACAGTTTTAAAACCACTACAAATCAAGTCAATTTTATAGCGGAAAAAATATGTTACCATCTGAAAGATGTTGATATAAAAAATCACTAAAACAGATGTCTGCAGATGGGCTCAGTATAACTTGTGCTACTACATCAAATTCTGATTTCTTTCAATTTACAATAGACTATGAGTTTAAAACTTTACTATTGTAATCTACAGATTGCTTACATTCACATATCCCTTTAAATGCTTCATTTAGAATGGAATCAATAGCAGGTACCTGTCTCTATCATGATACATAGGAAATGCCCATAATATAAAATGTGGAGAAAAGCTAATACCTGGGATGTGTTTTCCTGGGCAGGGTCTTCAAATACTAGATCTTCTGGATCAGGGGCAGGGGGAAGAAATTCCTCTCCAGGACACAGTTTCTCAAAGATCTCCTTTGCCTAGATACATAATCATTCATTATACACATACATTATGGCCCAAAATCTGAAAAGCAGACTAAGTCAAACCCAGCTTAACTTAATATACAGATTTATGGAAGGCAAAGTATCAACCCCTACATTCTGAATAAACTCCTGTCATTATGTAACAAAGTAAAAGGACAAAAATAATTTGTTCATTAAATGAAATGAGAAGGTAATTATATAATGACAAGTTTTCAAATGTTACAAACATTGAATGCAGGAGCTCTTGCAGCACAGTAGAATACATTTTGCATAGACTCTGCGCTTTATAATTATAATAATAATAATCAATTGTACCAAATTTACTATTATAATAATTAGTATGTTCATAGTATAGAGTAGTAGAGCTATAAATTCTGTAGCTCAACAGCACGGATGATGATAATAACAATTATCAGAAAGCCAGGTGCAATCACTGGAGAAAAAAAAATAGTATTCCAAAAAGCACAGTGGTGTGTTGAACCCTATAGTTCTCAAACCACCCAAAGCACCCTTTTTACAAATTTCCCAACTGCCCATGCACTGTCACAAGCCTGTTACCATCTTCCATTATTATCTTTGGAGTTCTCTGGTTTGATTCTGTATGAAAAACAGTGTGCTACTGTGGAATATTTTTGTGTACCAAGCTGTAACCAAGTAATAAAATCTGCAATATAAAGATACTGGAGTTAGTATCATGATGACTTTAAAACGCAGCTTGTATATTGGTTAAAATAATTTGCAAATAGCTTGTTGAAATAGACAATCTTTAATTCAAAAGGAAAACTATACTAAAAGTGTGAATAGGTCCCTTCAAGAAACTTGAGTAATTCAGGCTTTATAATTAATAATATCAGAGGTAATAGAGAGTGCAATGAGAAGTTATAAAACATCAACAAAACCTGATATATCAAGTAATATCCCTCTACATATTTAATTAAGTAATTGGTAAAGGTATCAGTCATGAATTTTACAAAATGGGACTTCTTATCAGCTTTAGTCATACTGTACCTGTGATACAGCATGATCAAATCCAATGGATCTTCCTGCTCCAGAAGTTACATGGACATTGCCAGGCAATGTGCCTTTGAGAGTATCATCCAGAATGTCAGTGACATCTTCTTGGGAGAAAAAGACTGACCAGAGGATGCGAGGTTGCTCATTACCCTCAGTAGCTGCACAGTCTAAAAGACACAAAAATTCTAGCATGTAAATGTGTTTGTAGCAGTTCAGAGTTTTCTTAAGGTTTTAACCCTTACTGTACTGGGCTATTTCAAGCTCTTCTCTGACTCGGGGGCCTCTGAGGCCCCCCTTCTGATTCAGCCGTGACATGATCGATCGCCGAAAAATTTTGCATGGACCTCGAGAATCGCATAAAGAACACAAATCCATTGTTAATTTTATGCAAATCTATATTTTTTTCATTTAAAATTATAATTTATGCAAATTATATGCATAAATATACATTTTGATTGATAATCAAGTAAAGAAACGGCTTGGAGATAAATCTTAATGTAAGAAGTTCTCTCTTAACCTTAAAAACATTATTACATAAGAATTTTTTTTTAAATGATATCAATTTTGACGTATTCTATTGTTTTACAAATTTCTTATGTATTTCTTTATCAACTTGAACTTTTTTATTGTTTTTTAAAGTCTGCTGTTTCAGAGTGTTATATGTACCAATATTCAGTTAGAATAAATGATAATTACAGCTTAAAGAAGAAATTATAGTTGATAAAGCAGGAACATGATAAAATGCAGTTTCCCATTCATTTTGTACACAAAACTCAGATATTCCGTTTTCGGGCTGACATGAGGTCCTAAAAGGTCACATGACTCAGTAACGGTATGACTGATTTTTGTAAAGATGGGTGGGGGTAATAAAAAGGCTGAAAATTAAGCAAACCATCTTTTTGAGGTTGTGTGACGATGCGTCTGACCACAGAATAAATGGTGTTCAGAAGTAAGGCATGTCATCCATGAGAATCCCTAAGTATGCCTAATTTTCAGTCTTTTTATACCCCAAGTCCCAACCATCTCTAATGTTCCTTTTTATTCCCCATGTTTGTAAAAATTCACCCAAGCATTAAGTCCATTGTCAACTGCTAGGTCAGAAGAGCTGAATAGCTTCTTACTCAACTATCCACCCATATGGGCAGAAATCAATCATTTTTTCATTTTACTTGTTCTCTGACATACATCATTTATTTTTTATGCATGAGGTGTCATATAAAAGAGAAAATCATGAATTTTTATCTGATGTTTCCTGTTTTCAAAATAATTAAGTTTAATATCCTAAAAACTCATTCAGTGTAGCAATTTGTTCATGCAAATGAAAGTTTAGTACCATCACTTTTCAATGTTTTAATTCAATATGTTAATTATGAATAATTAGATGTGCATCAAATAAAAGAATAGAAGCATAGCTTTTCATAGATGTATAACTCATCAAGGAAATTATTTGTTATGATAGAAAATTTATGCCATGAAATTCAGTTTCCTTTTTTCTTTGACACACTGTATAGCACTGTCAAAGGCTAATGCTCAGTAAAACTCCTTTTTGCCACATTGTCTACTAAAGTTGACAACTACATGTTATTAGAACTTTAATAATTGTTAGTAAACTAAAATGATTTAGTTGCATACTTGATCATCAGGCAATGTGTGCTTTCTGGTTGAATGAGCATTGATGGTTTTGGAGGAATGTGAACACAACATCAAGACATATTACATTATAATATTGTTCTTTGATATTTGGAGTCTTCTGTACTGTTCATGAAGTAGGTTTTCAATGATATTCTTCCAAGAAACCCTCAGAGTTTTGTACATAGACTCCAATTTATTTTTTTCAGTGTCCGTCATATATTCATATTGCCCCCTGGTAGTAATACCATAAAACAAATCTCCGTTCTGCACTGCTGATTTCTTTTGTTTAAAGGTTTTTAATTTTGTCTAAATGTCTCATTCGCCATAGAATCTAAAAAGACTGGGGGCTCACGCCCCCTCTGGAAATAAGCTGTTACTTACAAGTACATATACTATTGACAAAAATGTGATCATGTGACATTCAATAATTTGTAACTATAGTGAAAGGGTGACACATCATTAACGTGCACTATACCTTTTCATTTTTACACAGCAAGGTAGCAGAGCAAGCATCCATGCTCCCCCCTCCCCCCCCCCCCCCCATTGTGTTCTTATTGTTTTGCATTTTGGATACTGGACACAAATTGGTATGATTTAGAATATAGAGTTTAGTAGAAGCAAGGCATCTAAATGCAAATATTCTTATATTTATATCACAAATATTGCATGCATATCATCATTCTGCACAAAATACATTAAAGGGTACCAATCACCAAAAATAATTTTGCTCTTTATGTTAGAGGTTTCATGTTGTTATACTATATTCAAAATTTGGGCTTCAAATATTAATTCTATAAAGAGATATTGCAATTTTAATTACACTCTCTATAAGTGTAAACGCAACTCGTGAGTAGACTACTCGACGCACCCGTACACGCTTGCCAAGATAAAGGCTCGCATGGAACCAAACTCGGAGTTCGGTTCCGCACGAGCATCTTCATGTTATCCTCTATTTCCTTCATACTCATTAACTGTTGACCTATAGAATACCAGACAAAGTTCTTTGAGGTTGATTTTATACTTTCTAGCTGTACACAAATCATTTTTCAGGTGATTTGTACACTTTAACCTCCAAATTAAGAATTTCCTTCTTGAAATTATATTTTAACCGTGTCCTGCTGCCTTGGTGCAATATACCAGTACTCAGGAAAATTCTAAATTTGTTGATTCATATACATATATCTTGTTATAACAAACCATGGAGCATGCAATATTTTATCATAATCCATATCATGATATTGACTGAGTGCTAACATAAATTATAATTACCTGTTGATGCTACTTCGAAAAATTTATGGACTATGTGCTGTAAGTCATCCTTGGCTGACACATCTTTGTTGTTAGCTCTAGCAGTCAGGTGTACAATATCTGTAGAAAAAAAAAAACATTATTTCCACTGATCTTTATACATTTTTTTTAAATCTTAGATCTTCAAATAATCAGAAACCGAGTAGATTGTATGTATCTGTTCACTTTTGACAGTTTCCCTTTAGAAAGTCTTTAATTCAAAGCAGAATTAATGAAAAAGTAGTCTGTGAATTCTTGGAGAGCTTTCCTTTTAGAAGGCAAAGAACCTAAAATGAAATATACTTAGTAAACATATTAATATTCTAACCCTAACCCTTTGGTTGATTCACTGTAAAGGAGAAGGATATTTCTACATATTTCTAATCCACACTTCTACCCAGTAAATCAACATGGGGATGAAATCTCTAGTCATTCAACAAATTATGGAAATAATTAAAATGCATATTCAAGAATCCTTGATTTTTATATAGAATATGAAGAGTAAAAACTAAAACTTACATAGGTTGGGTGGGGCTGCACAAGCTGCATATCCTACTTCAATTACATGAACAGGTTGGTCTCTATCATCACATGGTGGTATGGTGAGAAATGTGATCTAAACATCAAAACAAAATAAAGTTTTTTTTTAAGTCAGAAATTTCCCCTTCTGTATTAAGAATTAGCAAGACTTAAGCCAATGTTACGATAGGATCATTTAATTATATCTAAATCTGTTAAAATAATGTATACGCCATATATTTCGCGGGGGGTTTTATTTTCGCGAATTTCGCGAATCGTGAGTGGGTCGCGAATTTAACAACACGCCAAAATATTGCCAACATAAGAAGTCAGATGAATTTGTTGTCTCCTGGTCCGAAATTCACCACTTCGCTTTGCAAAAGTACATCATCACCGCTGTTTGTAGATTTGAGAATTTTCCGACCGCGAATTCAACCACTTGCGAAATAGTCTGGTTAGTCCTATTCGCGAAAATTTATGGCCGCGAAATTTATGGCTTATACAGTAAACATGTCATTATCAAAACAATGGGGCTTGGTAAGGTAATTTTATGGAATACTTCCATGAAAATGTATGTACCATTTGAAAGCATATTACTTCTACTTTGGAATAAAGGATTAAAGTCATATGGTCAAATTAATTCTCCATTTCAAGTTCTGTTATTCACTGGGATACACTCTATTTTTACCTACATTTTGGGAAAGAATTTTTGAACTTTACCCTATCTTAATTATATATCTTTTTTTTTTTTTTTTTTCATTAATCAAATCTTCATCTCAGTATCCTATTTTTTCCTTTTTTTTCAAGAAGCTGTGACAGAATCAAAATGTTAATTATTTCATTAAAAAGCTGAAATGCACACCTCCAGATCTTCATGGCAGTTTCAAGCATGGGTTAAAGAATAAAGACAGTGATATCACCTCTCCTAAAGAAAACTCCATGAAAATATGTAGATATGAAAGAATGAATGATCTTACCTGTTCAGTTGGTGATTTCTTGATTGATTTGTCGGTTATCAAAATTCCTCTGGACAGGTAACTTGAAAGGAATACAAAAATATTGTTTATCAATTAAAATGATCATTATTTTTCATGGACAACATATGATCGAATCCAGCTATGATATTTCATTTTGATATAGTATATTAAAAACAACATGCAACCCAAAGGCCAATACTGATTGTTTTTACAGAAATTGACCAAATGCATAACATGACAAAGGCAACGCAAAGCGTAGCATCCCCTCGCTGGGTACAAATGGCTTACACTGAGTGTCAAAAAAATAACGATACACTTTCAAAATGGCCCCATAATAATAAATTTCATTGAATTTCGGGAAAATTTATATATATATATATATATATATATATAATTGTGAGAAATGAAATGAGAGAATAATGGTTGCGTAGCTTAATTCAAAGTTCCCCAGAGCTGTCCTCCCTTTTTGAAATTTTTGCAAAGGTTGAAAAAATGTTGAAAAAATGTCTCCGCCAGGAATCGAACCTGGGTCGTTGGCTTAGAACGCCAATGCCTTAACCACTAGACCACAGAGATGGGCCAGTGATTTCGGCGACACCAGATTCAATTGACCGACAGATTGACAAATCTTCAACCTCTTTAAATAATTCCTTTGCCGGGGGCAGGTGAGTTTTGAACAATGACAAGCCGCAAGCCTCAGCTGGATCCAAGCGAATGCTTTGAGATACATGTATACATTAGAATAATTATAAACAATTGTAAGGAAATAACATATACAACAGCTTTAGCAACTCTCATGGAAATAATTAAAATTGTGAGAAATGAAATGAGAGAATAATGGTTGCGTAGCTTAATTCAAAGTCCCCCAGAGCTGTCCTCCCTTTTTGAAATTTTTGCAAAGGTTGAAAAAATGTCTCCGCCGGGAAATGAACCCAATGTGTTGGCTTAGAACGCCAATGCCTTAACCACTAGACCACGGAGACGGGTCAGTGATTTCGGCGACACCAGATTCAATTGACCGACAGATTGACAAATCTTCAACCTCTTTAAATGATTCCTTTGTCGGGGCAGGTGAGTTTTGAGCAGGTGAGTTTTGCCCCCAACAAAGGAATTATTTAAAGAGGTTGAAGATTTGTCAATCTGTTGGTCAATTGAATCTGGTGTCGCCGAAATCACTTTATTTCCTTACAATTATATATATATATATATGGATAGCTGAAAGCAACGTTGCCAGAGTTGACAGACCGCTTTAGCATCTAGCATTATGCTAGGCATAATTTGACAAAATTCAGCAGAATTTTAGCATAATTCTGGAGTTTCTTTTTTTTCGCTTGTCAGAGTATTTTTTGAGTAAAAATACACCCAAAAATGCTGATAACCTTTTTTTTTTTTTTTTTTTTTTTTAGCTTGTCAGAAAAGCTTTTGAGTAAGATTTTGATTTAGCAGAATTTTCACTGCTCGCTAGCAGAATAGTTTTTTTTTCGCTGGACACACTGGCTGAACGTCTCTTCTATCATATGACACCAAGAAGTCCAAAAATGTTTTATGCTTGAGTGAGCACTGCCCACTTGTGTAAAGGACATGAAAATTAGGTTGCGCAGGAATTGGGTATCCACTTTGGGTGAAGTGAAAAGTTATCGAGTTTTCGAGTTTAGAAATCGCTGATTGTCTGATGAGTTTATGATCATGATGGATATGGGTTTGTGCAGTGAATGACATGGCTTATGAATTCAAAAGTTTATGCATGAGTGATCATGTATTGTCTTTTTTTATCACAAATTGATTATGGAAGTTGTTTTGACAGGACCATATTATCTGGTGTTGATGTCTGTGGTAAGTAAAGCGGCGCTCCTGATAGTTTGTGATTGGAGGGGGGAGGGGGGGGTGGTTGTGCATGTATATGTGTGTGTGTGTGTGTGTGTGACATGTCACAATTCCAGGTGTTTTTCATTGTCATAGGTCCATCCGTAGGCATTTTGCTCCATTCCAAACCATTTATCCTATCTTTCCTTGCCCAAAACTCTACCATTTCAAAAACTCATTTGCCATAAATTATGATCACTGATGCATAAACTTTTGATTACATAACACCATGTCATACACCGCACAAACCCATATCCATCATAATCTATCATAAACTCATCATACCATAAGCAATTTCTAAGCTGGAGAACTTCTCATCTCAGCCAAAATGGATAGTGAATTCCTGCACAACCTAATTTTCACGTCCTTTACAAAAGTGGGCAGTGCTCACCCAAGCATGATATATTTTTGGACTTTTTTGGTGTCATATGATAGAAGAGACCTTCAGCTATCCATATATATAAAAATTTCCCAAAAATTCACTAAAATATTGTCAAAACAAGTTACCTCCATTAGACTACTATTACATTACTAGGCATGGATGTACAGAAAGTTTACTACTTTATGGAATGACCCATGAGAAGATCTGAAATAAACTTTCTCATGTACATAAATAAGAAATTTTTGCACATTTAATGAGCTTTGACCTTTGACCTTTGACTTACATACTCAACATTACTTACATTATCGAATAGAAACCACATCATTGAATAATTAGCTATTTTCACATATTTAATGAACTGTGAACTTTGAAATTTGACCTACATACTCGAAGATCGAACTTAGTCTATATCTTCATACCATGTACCTTCTTACCAAATTTCATTAAAATCTGTCTATCATCACTAAATTTATCAAACGGAAATCACATGATCGCATTCATAATTAGCTATTTTTGCATAGTTACTGAGCTATAACATATTCGAAGATCTAACTTGGGCTATATCTTCATACCATGTACCTTCTTACCAAATTTCATTAAAATCTGTCTAACATTACGAAAAATATCGAATAGAAACCATATTTTCACATATCTAACGAGCTATGACCTTAGACCTTCATACTCCGAAATTGATCTTAGGCTGTATTTTGATACCATGTACCTTCATATTGAATTTCATTAAAATCCGTCAAACATTACTAAAGTTATTGAATGGAAACCACATTTTCGCATACATAATTAGCTATTTTTTGCATAGTTAATGAGCTGACCTTTGACCATTGACCAACATACTCCAAAATCAAACTTAACTGTCTTTGATACCATGTACCTTCATACCAAATTTTATTAAAATCCATCTGACATAACTAAAGTTATCGAACAGAAACCACATTTTCATAGTTAATGAGCTATGACCTTTGACCTTTGACCTACATACTGCAAAATCAAAAGTAGGCTGTCTTTGACACCATGTACCTTCATACCAAATTTTATTAAAATCCATCAAACATGGAACGGAAACCACATTTTCGCATACATAATTAGCTATTTTCGCAGTTATTGAGCTATATACACGAAGATTAAACTTAGGCTATATAAAAATACCATGAACCTTCTTACCAAATTTCATTCAAATCTGTCAAAACATTACTAAAGTTATCGAACGGAAACCAAATTTTTAGCTATTTTTGCATATTTAATGAGCTATGACCTATGACCTACAGACTCCGAAATAGAACATAGGCTGTATTTTGATACCATGTACCTTCATATCAAATTTCATTAAAATCCATCAAACTTACTAAAAGTTACCAAACAGAAACCAGATTTGTTACGGACGGACAGACGGAAAGGCGGACAGAAGAAAGGACAGCAGCGTTACTATATCCCCTCCAACTTCGTTGGTGAGGGGATAATAAAATCACCATTTCATATGAAATTGGAAAATAATAAATTGTAAAATAGTAAAAAGTCATAAGATGGCATATTGTAAATGTCAACATTTCTAGTATATTATATTATTCCCATCAATGTACTAATGCAAATGTACTTTTCAAAAACCAAGACTTAATAGAGCCCTTGAAACAAACATCCACAAGACCAGGAAAAGTTAACACTGTGTGAATGCCAAATATACTCTACTTTCTACTCCATCTAGTTACTTCTTGCAACTGAATTTCAAACAGTACATGAGCATGCACCTGCTCCACATCCCAAGAGCATTCCTACCATAAATGCATGGGGCATTATTCACATGCAAATCTAATCTAATCCAATAGTCAGTTCAATTTACTGATACATGTATAAAAATATATATCCTCTATTACAGTGATCTCAACACACTATCGCTGTATGTATAAAAAGTAAGGATGTGTTCAAGGTATCAGTGATACAGAGTTAAAGAATCTATACTACATAGATTATTGCTCTAAAAAGACTAGAAATGATGAATGATGAATCAAGAATGGATATTAATGGTTCCTACTATTCTTTTTTTCTTATAACATCAATCAAAAGCATAATCCTCTGATAGCATAACTTTGGGAGTTCATAATAAACCACAGGAAATAGTTCTACGTTTTAATTCCGACAAACAAGCAATGAAATGGTTAAGGCGTTGAATATTTTTATCAACAAACAATCTCATAACACATTTTGAGCATGTTATATCAAAATTATTCCAAAAGATTTACATGCAAATAAGTTAAACAAATTATTGAATGCTAATATTTCAGCTCCTCAGTGATCTTGAGATTGTAGAAACAGTAGAATACCATTCAAATTTGGCTAAGGACATGTTAGTTTTAAGGGGCTAGTTTTATGAAATCATTGTTATACTTACATCAAAGTTGGTCATTGATGTTGCTTGTAAGTGCTAGCAAATGGCATGAATATATTTGTATGTAAGCCTATTCAAGTTGACAGCATGGAAAATGTATTTTATCAAGCTGCCTGGCCTGTTCTGCATGAGCAAGCAAGTAAAACTTGTGGGAAAAGATGTCAATAGAATGCTTACCTGGCATTATATGGTGCAGATTTACCATAAGCATAGCTGTGTTCCAAGATGAGATTTCTGTGAAAAACAAGGAAATACCAGCACGACAGTAATAAAACTACAGACAAAACTACAAAAACTTGAGTTTGGTTGAAATAATCCCTCAGATTGATTAATAGCACTTTATTTGGTACCATTAGAAAGTCTTATAATTTGCTACTACGATGTTAGCTTATTCAATGATTATGTAAGTTTGGTATGATCAATAAACCTAAACGTGAATGAGTCTGAAGATTATTGGGGCAAAATTTTCACTTGCTGAAAAATCAAAGGTTGGGGCACTTAAGGGGTGCTGCCTCTGAGCCCCCTTGGGGCAAGGTACCCTGTTTAAGAAATTGGGGTCTCCTTCCTCTTAGGATGATAGCTACCAACTTTGTTTACAATCTTGCAACAGGGCTTAAAGAAGAAGCAGCAAGAATGAATCTAATTACTGCCATTATTGGTGCTCTTTGGGGTGGTTCCCTTAAAGGGGGTACCCAATGCTGAAACAATGTTAGTTCATTTAAAAGATCATGATTTTATTAGCAGAAAATCATCTGCCTTAAGTTTTTTTAAAATTCGTGTTGCCAGAAAAATCCCCGAAATATGGTAAGACTTCAGGATATTTTGGCCCCTCAGCTGTGTCCCAATTTCAGCTAGGTAACCACAATGACGTCAAAGTGGTTACCCAGGTTCGCGTATTGCAGATGTGTTGCGCGCTAGACTGTACAAAATGCATTACACCTTGCGCGCATTTTGCTATAATTGCGCGACAAGGTAACCACTTTGACGTCATTGTGGTTACCTAGCTGAAATTGGGACACAGCTGAGGGGCCAAAATATCCTGAAATCTTACCATATTTCGGGGATTTTCTGGCAACACGAATTTAAAAAAAATTTAAGGCAGATGATTTTCTTCTAATAAAATCATGATCTTTTAAATGAACTAACATTGTTTCAGCATTGGGTACCCCCTTTAAGACTTTACCCCCCCCCCCCTCCATATTGGTAGGTTCCCTATCTGTATTAATTTAGATCCTCCTTGCCTAACGATGATCCCTGCCAATTTTGGTTGAAATCCACCACCAGCAAAGTTTTGAGAAGAAGTCAAATGCATGTGTACAATACATGTACCATAATGTCACCAGTCTTGGCGCACCCTTGTAATACAGCTTCATTGCTGCAACGCCATGTGTCAACTGCCCTAGTTTCTGCAGAGCAAAATGAATGGATGCGACTGGCTCACAGATATTTTACCACAATAAATAAGAAACAACTATGCAGCGTTTCACTTGTTGCCGATCACAGAAAGAATGATGGCAGGCAAAGTTCATTTCCAAAGAGAATTATCCACGGGGCTTTTTTATGTTCTGCTAATTTTATTGTAAAACAAGAACTTCTGCTTTAGCAGACTGAAACAAAATAAATAATATGTACCATATTTTCTGTTTTCGATGTAACAGAGCTTAAGTTCCATAGATGTTGGCCAGACAAATTTTTTGCATGAAAAAAATACTTTGGAAATAAAATATCTTTGTTCAAAGTTAGCTGTCTTGACGAGAATGCTATACTCCAGTCTTGATACGCCATTCCTACAACACACAAATCATGACGTAGGCATCCCGACAAGCACATTACACAGTGCGCATGCGCAATCCTGCAAGGACAATGCGATAGGTAGATAGCTTCCTACGTATGGTTTCGTAGTGCGCTGTGTACTAAGTCAATACTTTATACAACAGAGCGATTTATCTTATGAGATTAATCCTTCCTTCGCAATATCATTTGCGAAGGGTGCAGCTCCACTGATGCAATATGCGGCAACACTGGAGCAGCATGAAGCCCAGCAGACGCGCCGCATTAGCGTTCACGCCTGAGAAGCAAGATGCAGTGTTTTAGGTAGATTTTATTCACAAGCATTTTCGGCATCGAATGGTAGGTGATTCGTTGACAAACATATTTTCTGAAAATTATTAATCCAAAACTGTCAAACCCCTCCAACACTGGTGACATTACGGTACATTCTAGACAAAACTTAATTTTACCAAAAACTTAACCAAGTTAAACTGTCAGTAGGCAACCTTTAATGTGATGAAAATGTAGGATTTGGGTATTCATCTTTCATAAAGACAATCCCTAAGAATGATGCCAAGTTTCAAAGAATTTGAACAAATACTTTTGAAATAAAGTAAAAATTCAAAAACTTAACTTCAGGTTAAGTTCTTGGAACACAATTCAGCTCAATTGACATTAACTGACCTCTGACCTTGACTTTTAACCTGAAATTTGTTCCACATTTTTTGTGATACTCTACAACCCTTGTGTGCTAGTTTCATGAAAACTGAACATATACTTTTGAATGAGAGCATTTCCAAATTGTTGACACCGCCTCTATTGGAAAAGTGGCACTTACATGTATGTCTCGCTTTTTTGCTTACGCATTCGAGACAAAAATGCATTGCTATTGTCATTTGGTATTTGTATTTTATGTTGAACTGTATATTAGAGCTAATGTACAATAGGCTTCTCACAATAATTGTGAAAAACTTTCTTCCATGTGTGCACCTTGCTAGTTTTTTGCTACAATCATTCACTGGTCGTGATGACTCATATAGCTTGTGCGATATAACTTTGTATCCCACTCAAGGCCATTCAATATTGTAACTATTTACAACCAAAAGGCACCACACAAAATTCACAAAGTTTAAAATCTCTATATCATGTAAATCTGAGTTGACATGAAATAGTAACTTACATGTATGAGTTGTCAAAGATCAAGGGTACCATGTATAATTATAATGTATTTCATACCTGCACTTTAGTCTTTTCCCCTCAGAATCTATGATGCCACTAATGCTGATGAAAAATGAGAAGAAAAGAAAAATAAGAGAGGCAAAATGAATTACATACTAAATTTATCGAGATCTTAAATTATATTAATTGTTTTAGGATATTGGAGGAAGAATTTTTCCATTTGGACAGAATGTCTACAACTATCAAATATTTATTTCACTAAATCTAACTTGTATTATGATATTAAAGTCAGATCTGTCCTCACAACACAGTCTTCTTAAATATTTTAAAAATGTACAGTAAATAATCAACATTATCCACACTTTGGCTACATGGCTACATGTGGAGAATCCTACTTCAGAGGCGGTGGAATGTCGGGCTCGAACGATGGAAGTGGGAGGGGGGGCACATTTTATCTGCCAAATAAAAGGTGCCATCCCCCCCCCCCCACTTCCCTTGTCCGAGCCCAACGTTCTGCCGTGCCTGTCCTATTTAATGCAGGGTCTAACAGAGATACTGCTGATTTTGCAAGATACCTGCAAAATGATTCATGAACGAACACTGCAATTATTCATCTCTTCTTTTCATATTCAAGACAATATATTTGTTTGTTTTCAAAAAGGCAATGAATTTCCAATGAAAATAGTAACATGAAGAGTGTCACAGGGATCATGTCTTAGCCTGCTCTTTCACACATTACATTCAAGACTTTAAGAATTATTCAGATAAATTTTGTTTTCTCTTATTTGCTGATGATTCAAGCATCTTCCTCTCTAACTGTTATGTCCAAACCCTCCTAAAGTATTAAGTATTATAGCATTTATTGTCCGTAAAAGGAAATTCATCTTCCCACATAAAACAAACATTCACAATGGGTGGTAACAGAGTAGAAAACTGTAACACATAACTAACTGGAAAAAAAAATATTAAGTGATTCAATTTATGGAGTATAGCTGCATCATATTGACTCTTTATATACTGTAACTATACTTAAATGTACTGCAAACGTACTGTAAATAATAGAAAAAACAAATTTTTACAAACTGGCCGAAAATTTAAACATAAACAAATTTAATTTCATTCACCAAAACACTGGCATTCCTCTCAGGAGTAAACTTATTAAATGGCTACAGGTCGTGCTCAGGTTAAAGCAATCAAAATTCTTATGAATACAAATGGACAACAAACTAATACTGAAACACACATAAATAATATAAGCAAACTTGTATCAAGAAGTCAATGGCAAGCTCAAAATATCATTTCCTGGTAATGTCTTGCGTTTTTAGATTTGAAACTAATTCTACCATATTTTAACTATTGATAAAGCATTTTTACACTGAGAAATAGTTCTACAATTGTGGAGTGCCAGAAGTGTCAAGACAGACAGACATGTCTGCTATACAAGAACCAGCTATTATTATTGTGGACCAAATTTACCAATATACATAAATACAGGCTAATATAAAAAGAAATATTCATTTTCCAACTACAAAATGTGAACTACCCACCCTCTATTTTCTGTTTGTCATGAATTGTTCAATCTACTCAGGCACTCTTTTAGACAATGTATTAGGTACTTCATAAAGCATACGTTTTGCCTTATAAAAGAATACAGGTACATGTACTTCCACTGTATATCATGAACTATATCATTTGTGCATAAATAAACAACTTTCATGAGCAAAAATCAAGTATTCTGTTTTGGTGAACTTAACAATTTGGCACAAATGACCTTTATCTGCTCATGCACACATTGTAAATATGAACTGGCTTTTTTAAACCCTGGTCAAACCCTGGTCAAAGAATATTGGTGATATTAAGCACCTTTTCCTGACTATGCTCATTGTTCTGTTCAAGACTACTGTAAATGTGGAATATTTCGCAGTGTGGAAATTTTTGCGAAAATAAAAACACGCAAAAATTTTTGTTTATGCATTCTTTTGCCCATGAACTTAGCGCGTCAGCGAAATAAAAAAAATGTGAAATTCACCTTACTCAGAGAAGCGCGTAAAAATAAATCACGTGAAAATTTCCACTTTTACAGTAATAGCTATCACATCACGGACAAGAATGTTCCTTTTTACCTCAACACAACTACATAGGATTATCTGTTTTGGTATGTTTTGTTTATATTGGAAAGAAATTTAATTTCATGTCTTAATGTGTACAGAAATGTACTGAAGAAAGTCATGGACGTCTTACTTGTTTTCACTGTCTGTAATCATACTCCTGATGCTAGTCCTAAGAACATAAATGCCACCAAAGACTGCACACATCCTGTCAAAACAAAGAATAATGACAAAGAAACTGAATGCAAGATCAGGACATGAATTAACACTACCAACACAACAAAACCCTCTACACTTCTTAATTATGTAACACAGATTCTCTGTAACATGTTCAAAGATATCAATGACTATGACAGGATGGAAGTTAAGAATTTAGCTAGTATAGGATATGCCTATTGTCACAGAAAAAAACCCGGAAATATTTCTTCGATTTAAAAAAATCCGGAAGTCTTACATCCCTGATTATTATTACCCCGGTCATTGGATTCAATTACGATTCTGCACTGAACAGTGCACACTCTACACTCCACACTCCACTGGGGAAAATTCCAGCCAGTTGCCTTTTTTTACGAGCACACATATGCTAATCAAATTACACCACCGTTTGTACCCTACTGGGATATGTCATCATATCATGGTTAACATTAGGAACAGTTATCCCATTTCTATACCTGCAAAAGCACTGAGGAAGTTCTCCACTGCCATACAAGGTCCACAAGAAAGCTGTATTGCCATAACGACCCAATGAACTCAGGAAATACTTCATAGCTTGAAGTGCCTGCAAATAAAATCAGTTTGAAAGTGGCATCATCTAAGATAAGAATTCTTTTCATCAATCTGATCCAATACATCTGTAGCAACACTTGAAATATCTGTAGCTCATTTTGTTCTTTTCAGTAAACTAAGCTAGTAAAACATACATTCAGCAAAAAAAGAAAGTGGACACTATTTATAGTTAAAATTTGTAAATAAAATATTTAATATGTAATTATCTTTCATATATGAAAATAAACATAAATTAATCCTCCTTAAGATGGTAATGCAATTAGAATCATACCATTCCTGCATGAGTGCATTAGAAGTGCCATTTAACAATAAATTAGTCTCTCAAAGAAAATTGCAAAAATGGGGCATATGGCCATTCAAATGTTGATAAGCATTTCCATCTCGTAGAGTCAAATTAAAACAATGAAAAAAACAATCATGAGAAACAATTGAATTTGCTTGTCAAAAACGATGCAGTCCTGAGACTACAGTTGTCATCCAGGGGGTCGTTTCATCAAACCGTCATAACGACAAGATCAGTGACATCTCGACTGATCTTGTCTGCTAAGTGTTTCACAAAGCCGTCTTTGCGAAGATCAGCGACAACTTCCCTGACAAGTGACTTGTCGGTACTCCAGACCTGTCATATCTTTTTAGAACGCCATCACAAGCTAGCTTTAAGTTAGTCTATGGGCTGCGAAAAAATAACAAATGTAAATTAAGAGAACATTTATTTCCTGATATCCAAGCACTATCTTTTATCATTCCTTTATCAAATAGTGTTACTAATGTTCGTATTGTAATATTGTACAGACGGACAATATGTTCTTATGGCTTCTTGACCCCCCAGCAAGTAAATGAGATTAATATTAAAAATACCCACATTCGTCTACCATAGAATCAGCATCGAAAACGGAACAGTCTGTATATACAGACCCATATGAACGACAACAATTTATCATGTATGTATTTTCCCTATATTTTCCTTTTTCACGCAATGCTTTGATATGAATAATATTATATGTATCTTTTAATAAATAAATATTAAAAATATGGTCATAAAATATCTTAATTTAATAATTTTCTCTAAAGTGAACACGATTTGGGTCTTCTTTCCATAATTAGTCAATTACGGTATCCTCTTATGTACAAATCTAGATTCATACATCGCAAAAGCCTCCTCGAGTTTTCTCGATTTTATAAATTCTAAGATTCCATAAGTAACACATCTTTTCATGTAAACGGGATGTTTGTATCACCAGCCTTCATCTTCGCTGCCATTTTCGACATTTTGGAATAGTTTGGGAAAAACTGAGCCTCAAAATCTGTTTGGGTAAATGACGATAATTCCAATGGACTGTGATATAGACTATGTTTTTTCGCAGATGAGTATCGATATCACTGAGTTGTCGTTTATCATGTCTTCGTGAAACAGTTTTTCAGGTGCATGACATTTCTGTAGATCGCCGACAACAGTTATGACTGTCATGGAGTTGATTTGATGAAACGACCCCCAGAGCTCAGTTCTCCTCATTGTTTCTCATTCTTTGTTTCCACTGTTGAACAAGAATGTCTTACAGAGGCACATGTTCATTAACATTTGATCTCAGCCACGACTAGACTGATCGCTGCGAAATAGAAAAAGGTGTTGTACATAAGATTTTTATGCAAGAAGTTCTTTATATAAACCTTCCAAACATTAATATAAAAGAAAAACATTAAGAAGTTATTTCTATTCCTTTACATTCTATTGTTTTTCAAATTTCTTATGTATTTTCCTTGTTTTTTAACCTGAACTTTTTCATTGTTTTGAGGGTGTTATATGAACCAATAACCAGTTAGATTAGATGATAATTACAGCTTAAAGAAGAAAATTAAGTGAATACAGAAAGAACATAAGGAAATGCAGTTTTGTATTATGTTTTGTACAAAACACTCAGAAATTCTCCGTTTTCAGGCTGACATAAGGTCGCAAAAGGTTACATGACTCGGTAACGGTACAACCAATTTTCATAAACTTGGTGTCAAAAGATGCAGAAGACTTGAAAAAAAAAAGTCAGAAAGTGGCGAGGCATAGCCCTTACCCTACCCTTAACTGAAAACAACAGTACAGTAAGGGTTAACTTTCAAAATGAAATATTTTTCAATTTACCATGGTTGAAAATCAATGAATAAGCTTCATCAACATAAATTTTTTGTCAAGTAATAGCAGAATGCTATCAATCCATCTTGCTAAGATACTGACGGAGCATTGCCCTCATTCTCACTATGATTTTATGTCAGTTGACAGCTCTTGGCATAAAACACAATTGAACAATATCTTACAACTTTACCTTGTGAGTGGGTGTGTTTGCACTAGTCATGGCAATGGAATGAATTACAAAGTGTTGAAGAGTTGCGCTCAGTTTTCGGGAATGGAGAAAGTCTGTAAAGGGCTTGTCCATGTAATCTGTATTTAAAATGTGGGGAGGAAAAAACAACTTAAGGACGTTCCACAGTTAAAGTCAAATCCATGTCATTTTCACCAAACTTTGCATACAGTTACTTTGGTCCATGAGAAGCCCAAATACGCATAGAAAATTATAGGTCCATGTGCTTACCTTTTTTCTATGGGACACTGAACTGTGCCATGATTAGGTGTCAGGTAGAATGACGTCATCGCAGGTTTTTGGCCATTGATAGGCCTCAGAATTCCCAATGTCATATACAAATCCCCATTATTCTGTCAAAATCCATGTCATATTCGTCAAACTTTCCAGATTTGTAGAAAAAAGTATACTGAAGGAGGAGAAAGTTTTAAAAATAGGGGTCAATGCACTCGTTTTTATGCTAGCAGCGCCCTCAGTTGGCGGAAAAGGTCAAAAACTCGCAAAAACTACGCAAGGCTGGCTGGGAACCTGTCTGGGAATGGGATAGGTGCAAAAAAACTCTACTGTACATTCAAAATCCATGCCAGATTCGTAAATTTTTCCAGATTTGTAGAGAATTATATACTGCAGATGGAGAAAGTTTTAAAAAAGGGGATCCGTGCACTCGTTTTTGTGCTAGCAGCGCCCTCAGGTGGCGGAAAAAGTAAAAAACTCGCAAAACTCGCAAATACTGTGCATGGCTGGCTGGGAACCTGTCTGGGAATGGGATATGGGCAAAAAAACTCTACTGTACATTCAAAATCCATGCCAGATTCGTAAATTTTTCCAGATTTGTAGAGAATTATATACTGCAAAAGGAGAAAGTTTTAAAAAAATGGGGGTCCATGCACTCGTTTTTGTGCTAGCAGCGCCCTCAGGTGGCGGAAAAAGTAAAAAAACTCGCAAAACTCGCAAAAACTCCGCATGGCTAGCTGGGAAACTGTCTAGGAATGGGATAGGTGCAAAAAAACTCTACTGTACATTCAAAATCCATGCCAGATTCGTAAATTTTTCCAGATTTGTAGAGAATTATATACTGCAGATGGAGAAAGTTTTAAAAAAGGGGATCCGTGCACTCGTTTTTGTGCTAGCAGCGCCCTCAGGTGGCGGAAAAAGTAAAAAACTCGCAAAACTCGCAAATACTGTGCATGGCTGGCTGGGAACCTGTCTGGGAATGGGATATGGGCAAAAAAACTCTACTGTACATTCAAAATCCATGCCAGATTCGTAAATTTTTCCAGATTTGTAGAGAATTATATACTGCAAAAGGAGAAAGTTTTAAAAAAATGGGGGTCCATGCACTCGTTTTTGTGCTAGCAGCGCCCTCAGGTGGCGGAAAAAGTAAAAAAACTCGCAAAACTCGCAAAAACTCCGCATGGCTAGCTGGGAACCTGTCTAGGAATGGGATAGGTGCAAAAAAACTCTACTGTACATTCAAAATCCATGCCAGATTCGTAAATTTTTTCCAGATTTGTAGAGAATTATATACTGCAAAAGGGGAAAGTTTTAAAAATGGGGGTCCATGCACTCGTTTTTGTGCTAGCAGCGCCCTCAGGTGGCGGAAAAAGTAAAAAACTCGCAAAACTCGCAAAAACTGCGCATGGCTGGCTGGGAACCTGTCTGGGAATGGGATAGGTGCAGAAAAACTCTACTGTACATTCAAAATCCATGCCAGATTCGTAAATTTTTCCAGATTTGTAGAGAATTATATACTGCAAAAGGAGAAAGTTTAAAAAATGGGGGTCCATGCACTCGATTTTGTGCTAGCAGCGCCCTCAGGTGGCTGAAAAATTCAAAAACTCGCAAAAACTGCGCATGGCTGGCTGGGAACCTGTCTAGGAATGGGATGGGTGCAAAAAAATTATACCGAAGGAGGAGAGAGTGTAAGGAGTGTAAGGAGGGATATTGAAAAACAATGGATGATTACAGTGCTTCAGTTATTCCATTTTCTTTTAATGAAAAATTATAAACCTCGCACTTTGAAAATATATCGGAATATGGAAGAAAAGGAGGTGCGGGGATGTGCTTGCATGGTCGGGGGGGGGGGGGGGGGGGGGGTAGGGCTGTAAGCAGGTAGCAAGCGTGCGAAGTGGACCCATATTTTTGTGAGGTGGGGCACCTCAGAGTGTTTGCCCCCTCCGCCCTCCCCAGGAAAAAGAAAAGTAAGGCACCTTACTTTTGCGCACCTGTTCACGACTACTAGTATTTCAAACATAATAATCACGGTAACGACATAAGCTATAGTTGTCTATATTTTACGCACACTTTCGAACCAGTGTATAAAAAAGAAGGAAATTGTATGTCGTTTTGAGTGAAATCTTATTCATTATTCTATTTGCTCATGTCTTTGACTGTAGGGATAATGATCATTAGACAATCATATGGCATAGACAAATGATTCTTGGGCATATATTTGACTTTCTTTCTCCAGCTCTCTTTTTGTGCTAAGGAATTGTACTAAAATGGGCGGTAGATGACCATGACTATGAATTCCAAATTACATCTACCTTTCATTTTTCCTATACGACTAACTTTGCCTATAGAAAGTTCATGAGGGGGCATCGAATGTTATCTTTCAGCTCAAGCTAGTTAATATTCGGTATATATATTTTTCACAGGTACAGAATTATTGATTTCATCTATTTTCACCGGGTTCTTGTTACTGCGCACACTTGCGAACCCATTATTAAGCATTGTGTTAAATGTGCGTATCCATTGTCTTAACTGCGCGCAATACTCTCCCGGTGTTGTGATGACGTAACACTGCCAGCCAGGATGCGCAGCTTAGGTGCGCACAAACATAACTGATGAACGTCCTTAATCTATTTTCAGAGGAGACAAGGTGATTTTACTCTTTGACCTTTTTTTAAATAATATAGTTAACAAACTTGGTGGCAGAGTTAGGGTTGAATAAGTAATATTATCCAGCACTTTGTATCTTCAGGAAAAAGCATTTTATGAAAATTAATATTATTATAATAGCTATTTTCATTATTAGGACTTAGCCACTATTTTTTTTTCTTAAAACCATGAAAAAGAGAAAAGGAAGTACTGGTCATGTGATTACATTCTGAAAGAAGCTGTCTAGAAGTTATTGGGAAATATTGATTATGTAGTACATAAGCATTACTTATTCTTGCTGAAAACAACTTACAGTGAAAAGCACTGCACACAGAAATGGATATATGGGACTACACACACATGTGGCATGAAAATTTGTTCCAATGCTTTAAATTATTTCTAGCCATATTTTAAATATGAGGGTATTTCAAGAGCAATCCCTTTTCAGGGGACATTTCTACTCAAATATTCTTCCACACTAACAAAAAAAGAATGAGAAAGTGAACAAATTACTTTGAATTTCAACTTTACCAAAACTCAACATTCTCTTTGAATGAACTGGTGATTTTGTTCAATCAATTAACACTAAAGGAAAAGAATTTTTGTTTAAATTGTAAAGGTCTAATAAAGCTACCTAAGAAATAATTGCTAAAATATCCTGTCAAAGCAAGAAGGGTATCAAAGTGAAAAAGCAACACAGGCATTAACTTTAGTCCATTTAAGTTTAATAGTACACTCCTACATCGCAGCACTTGGTAAGTGTGTTGTAGTGAATGAGGGTGAAAATCTATCGCAAAAATGGTTTGGATTTTTCATAGGGCTTCACCAGAACCCCGCATTTTGCGAATATGCTGAAAGGATAAGACTTTGAATGACATATTTATGATTTCCATTTCCATGCTCTAGGCCATGCATTCTGATTGCAATTCTTAATCTTTGCAAAATATTCAGGAAAATTTAAATGGAATATACACCCACGTAAGATATTGTTAAACTTTTTGGGGGTGGCATTCGATGCATTTTCAATGGCAAAATTTATTATTTCACATAAAGGATCACAGTTCCTGACTGAGCCTAGATGATTGCAATCCTTCACCACTGACACTCCCCTGCAGTACTCGAGCATTTTAATTTTTTAAAAATTTCAGTGAAATATTTTGCAAAATCATGACTGTTTTGCTTCTAACAGTTGCTTAAAGGGATCGATTAACTTTGCCCAGGACTGAAAAAAAAAATCACTGTTCCAGCTAATGCTGTAATCATAATTGCAAACCTTTAGGTCAGAGTTTTATAAGCTGATCGGTCTTTTATATATCAGGATATTTACGATTGAACATTGATGTCTGGATAGAGTACCACCGAACCCTAAAGAACTCTTACGGTTCTATAACAGAATACCGCACAATGCACGAATCCCTATTTCTTCACGGGCTGAAACCCGCTCTGAAATCGCCAAGTGCTGGTGCTTGGTTTTTTGTGACTGCAGCGTGCTGCAACGCAGAGAAGAAGGCAAGCGACTTGCGCTATAGCGATCAATTGATTGATTTTTTTCTCTTTTTTAGGATAGTATACGGGTTCCATTTTCTCTCATACTTTCACATATGTAGTTAGAGGACTGCACACAATTCACTGGCATTTGAGCTGATTTCTGAATTTTTCACAAAGTTAATCAATCCCTTTAACTATCAGTTGACTGTTTTGACTCAGCTCTAATCATTATTATTAAATAGTAATTGAGTTACGAGTAAAAAACATGTACATGTAACTGAACCTCTGTGACAATCAACCTTGGAGAATATAATGTGATATTAGGTTGTGTTTAGCGGTATTGATTTCAATAGAGCTGAGAATTCATGTTTCACTTTGGTGGAATTAGATTAGATTACAATAAAACTAACCATCACACACAAGATCTGGAAAATTAATAGAAAGTCTAAGAACATACTACCACCCTAGTTCCAACAATTTTTTAAGTTTCTTAGGAGATTCCCAACATGTAACACAAAATCATTTTGCTGTGCCCTGTTATACAGAAAAAAATTCCTGAATATCTCTGAAAGAAAATGAAATGAAAGGAAATGTGAAAATGAGCTAAAGAACTTAACCAACCCACCTCTATACTCATCTTGTCTGTTCTCATGATCAAGACAGAATTCTATGAGCTTCATTAACATTCTCTTCTCTAGCACAGACACATAGCGGCTACTGAAAACATCTGCTCTAGAACATGGTACCTACAAAGAATAATAACATTCCGATATATACACAACAGAGCAAGTACGATGGTATTTGTTAATTGTTGTGCTGTACATTAACAGGTCCATTCATGAAAATAGATGATAAAAATGATGATGATGATAATTATAATAATAATTACAATAATAATAATAATAAACTGTTCTTGTATACATGTAGCACATATCATGTTGTGATATAAAGTCCTTATGCGCTTCCAAAACGTTTGGACATTATTACCCCAACTTTAGCTCCGACAGCCGTAATCAGCGCACAGTGCATTAATCCTGCCAGGTACCCATTTAACACCTGGGTGGAGAATGGCAAATGTGGATTAATGTCTTGCCAAAAGACGGTAGTGCTGGGCTGAGATTTGAACCCTCAAATTGAGAGTCAAGTGAATGAACCACTATACCACAACACCTCCACTGAAGTTTATAGCTCTACATGTACTATATGCAGAGGTCAGCTATTGTACAAACACATACAGAAGGAATATGATATAATCTACATGACACCTTAAAAGCTTTAAAATTAGAACATGGCAAGCATGGAGGACTCTGACTTGCAGTGTGTATAATAGAGGAATGATTGAGGCAGGATAATTCTACCAGTTTAGCCATGAAAATTTGTCTGT
The DNA here is from genome assembly GCA_025618425.1 of Heliocidaris tuberculata. NCBI lineage: Eukaryota > Metazoa > Echinodermata > Echinoidea > Camarodonta > Echinometridae > Heliocidaris > Heliocidaris tuberculata. The sequence goes on along the minus strand of CM046832.1, from coordinate 75,797,428 downwards.
ACACTGAGCTAACTGCTCACCTGTCGGAATATGTCTGCCTTCACAAGTCTCACCTAAAGCTAATACATATACGTCTCCTTCAATTCGTTAATCTAGAGATGTCATATGGATAACTTAATGATTCACTGCCCTATATATTTCCATGATAAAATTCCTTACTACATGTAAGCATCATTATATGACTTCATACTTTTATATAAATAATGTACACATACCTGTTCCAATCTACCATTGATATAGGTGAGGATACGGGTTACTGCCTTGAATTCTGCATAGCGGCTTATTCGAGATGAAACAAGAAGCTCCACCATGGTACCCCTACAAAACATTAACTGAACGATGAACAATTTACTAGTTAACATTAAAAAACTTGGTAGTCCTTTTTTTTTCTTCACTTTTTTTCCTGTACAGGCACATAATTTGAATTACAAATTATGCGCCTGTACATGAAAAAGACAAAAAGAATTGAAGATTATACACATGAAAGCCTGATATTGCATTATGTAACACAGATGCAACATTTTTTTTGGGGGGGGGGCTAACTTCTGCATACTCTGCTTTTTAAATCAACAAATTTCATCAAACATTTCTCTAGTTATGTTGAAATGCATCAGGGAGAACTAATATTTTGGTTGAGTGTATTACAAGGAATAAATCAAGCAAAATTCCTGGGCTACACAATTGGCGGTGTTAGGAAATGCAGTATAATTTACCTGAATGGCGATTTTTCATTCAAATTTGGCCTGACATGCGATTACAAAAAGTCACAGGTCATGTGTCATGAGTTGGTCCCCTTTTGTTACAAGATGATTTAGCTTCAGTGACACATTTTTAACTTTAAAAGCCTATATCATACAACCTATGATAGAAAAAGTATACATTTCCTGATATGAAATTACACAAGGAGTCTAAATATGCATTCAGAATTGACACAAGGTGTAAGATAAAAGAGTTACATGGACTTGAATATGAAATTTTGATATATTTTGTTATGTTTTTGTTTTCATAACTTTTTCTTAGGCCCTCCTATGGTAATAAAATTGTTATATTCTTTAAAAATTGATTCAGATCCTTACAACAATGTATAATTGCTAGGGTTTATGATTGTGTAATAATGAAAAATTTCAAAATTTTTCAAGTGTCATTATGAAGTTTTACACCATTTGTTATTGCATGCATAACCAAACATAGTTTTCAATAATAAGATATTAAAGAAGAGTAAAACAGCTATAATTGGTACCAAATTTGTACCCATATGACAAGTTTCAACAAAAATATTTTCCCCAAATTGCTAAAAAAGTCAAAATTATCCAATTACATTGGACTAGGTCAAGGTGTTAGAAAAATATATTGATACTTTGGAAGGCTAATATTCTCAAAAGCTATAACTCTTCTCAAACTGAGGTTTACACATTGTAAAGCTGAAGGATACCAAGTTTCAGTAAGTTTTATGAAATTTCCTTCATCAATATTCTCACAATAATGTTCTGATATCAAATTATATTTTCACTTTTTGAAAACTCAAGGCCAAAAATCTGTGTATCAGTCAATAATTCAGAGCACAACAATACCATTGTGCATTGCACCACTAAATTCTGCCAAAATTTTGTTGTCCAGTGTCATCAATAATTCAAGACTCTGGGTTAAAGGAGATGCTCTGGAATTTCAGCTGCAATGCACAATAACAATTGTTGTGCCCTGAATTAATAACTGATACACACAGATTTTGTGGCCTTGATTTTTCTAAAAGTGAAAAACTAATTATAAATTCTGAACATCGTTTTGATTTGACTTTTTATTTGATTAATTTATTTCTCTTTATAATCTTTTTCTTTTTCTTCAAACATATTTTACAGACTGATTACAAAATAAAATTAAACAAATTAATACATTGTCAAGTAATGCACTTGGACAATTGGACTATCATTTGGCTTGTATTACCGGTAATGATCTTTGTTGGAACCAAGAGTGATTGTTACTGAGATTCTGAAGCTGTTACATAATTTTTTTTGTACATTAAGTCAACAGATAGCGTCAGCATAGGTTATTCTCCGCCATACATTTACGTCTCACTCATTATGCTCATATGGATATCCAAGTAGGCAAAATCTGTCACTGGCTAATTGAGTAATAACACAGCCCTTTAAGTTGTAGGAATAAACATCTAGCATTATAAAAAGATGATGCATTTCCTTTTAATTGTTCAGATTCTACAAACAATATTATTGCTGAAGAGAGGTGATCGACAGGAAAACATAGAAATCTTCCCAATGGATGATACTGGAATGTATCTCTACTATCCGAGAACGAAAAATCCCTTAAACAGTAAATTTCTTAGATGTCTCAAAAATTAATGTCTAGGAGCATGTTGAAAAGCCATGTAAAATATCATGATTGTGGATTTCTTCTGCCACTTTTGATTTAAATTTGTATGTGTACTATATGTGAGATAGTCTGATCTGGATTGTTGCAATTATAATGCAAACTTTCAGTTTCAGATATACTTTGCAGACCTGGTATATATGTAGATTATTATTAGGACTATGCAGTTTCAATGCAGGAAAGTCCATGTGTTCATCACGGGGTGTGGTGTTGGGAAGGTAGGGTCTATAGTTTACTACAACAAAAAGGACCTTCCCTTGCCAAATTTGATGATCTAGCTGGGCCCCATAACACAAAGGTTTACAATCAATCGCCAATCTAGATCATTGTCTCAGGAACATCTTGTTCAAAATGATGACCCCTACATACCAATCAAAACGGATGTTTCAAATCTGCAATTGATTGCAAACCTTTGTATTAAGAGCACCGATCTCCACATAAATTTTACATAGAGATCAGTGGTTAAGGGACCCTTGCCTTCCAACCATACCAGATAAGTCGGAACATCATCTCAATATCCACCATGCTGCCTGAGTTTGATAGTTCGTCATAACCAAAGTAAGTATTTCGCTTCCGTCAAATATAACTCCTGGTATTATGAATACTGTAGAACGGAATAGCCACCCATGAATTCTTACCTAGTACAACACTTCGTGAGAATATTCTTATGCCTAAACTGAGACTTGAATGCAGTAAACCCTTCTGGATTTCTGCAGACAAACCAGATGAAGGAAGATTCTATCACAAACGTTGCTTTGGGAAAGTATCATGTAATAAACATGAAGAATACCACCAAACCTGTGCTAGATCCCATCACCATGCTTCTGGGTTTCAACTAGACAAACATTGGACGACACTAAACATAATCCATACTTTACACCTCATGTTTGCAGATAGTCCCTACAATTGAAAATTTTGGGTACAACTGAGGGTGTAAATGGTGATATGGTATAAATGGTGATATCTATCACTTACCTATACCAGATCATCATCACCAAATACATCACTGTGAATAATTGTGGACTAAAACCCTGGACTACAACATTGTTTCTAGTATATTATTTACAATATACGTGTGACAAAATCTGACAGTGGTAGTCCCCCGTTTGTTGCATTGGTCGACCAAAGAGAGCAACTTGGAGTTCACTTTTTGTTTTTGGCCAGCAGAAATACAAAACAAATTGGGTCGAAGACAAATCATTCCTATTCATTTGTGCCATATACAAAACATACTTGACCTTTCACCCTGCGATCAAGATGCATCAGAGTTTGGCTTAACTTTATTTGGCTGAAGATGAGTTTTAAAGCTAAAAACTCAACCACGAGATTTGGACCTGAAACCTCCATAGGCATATCATACTAATGCAGTGTCCACTGTCAAGTTCAACTTTGACCTTGAATTGATCCCTTTGTGACTGATATTAACTGGAATTTTGAATGAATGATATCATCGTAGATTGATTGCGCATTATTATCCAAATTTTGATCGGACATAATTCTGAATACAAATACTATCCTCTCTTAGCCTTGACAATGAACTAAAAATGACAGATACACTGTATTTGAATTTGACCTTTGTGACCTAGGGTACGATTGAACTTTGACCTGAGCTTTAGTTTGTGAACTCGAATTAAACTGAAAATATAACATCATCAAGGCATTCGGCACCACATACCCGTCAAGGACAAATTATATCCAAAGTACTATCCATAATATCAGGTTTAACTTTGACCTTGAAATGACCCCCTCTGACCAATAAATGAATGAATGATCTTAGAGATTAGTTCTACACCCCCAAATCCCCTTCATTTAAACATTAGACATCTATAACAGTATGTATGCACAGTCATGTACACAATGTCAGTGTAAAAATTAAAATTTCTTTTGCGAGGGCTACTTCAGAGCCCACCTGTGTTCAGAGATTTTAATGCACTACGACCCATGGGCAGAAATATTATTTGACGGTGGCTCTTTTTTCATTTACGGTGGCTTTTTCAAGAGTTTCGGGGGCTAATCGCCCTTAGCCCCCGCTTGTTTTTTCACTGGTACACATGTAAAAAAAATGACTTTTATTTGACCCTTATGACCTAAATGCGACCTTAAATTGCAAAAATTACGTTAAAAATGAATTCTACGTCCTTCAAAACCCCTATATACATGTATCATACACTAGTATGTGACATGTAGTTCGAAAGTTGGGTTTCAATATGGCCACCAGGCGCCATTTTGGATTTATGCAAATTATGAAAATTGCTCAAGGTTGCCCTTTGGGCAACAAAGCTGAAATTTTTCTAGGACCACATAAGATCAGAAATCAACAAAAAAATGTCAGTGTACGCAACTTTTCTAGGTTCGCTATTGACTATATAGGAGTGTCAAATGGACTACATACTGTTTGACGAGGTACTTTTTGGCGGCTGCCTTGAAAGAATAGGGAGTAGTGTGTGACTTGACTGCATCTGGTAGTAAATTCCATATACTGGGACCGGTACTCTAACAAAGGTCATGAAACTTACTCCAATTAAATTTGGCAACCTCCAACCTTACAAGGTGAAAACCTCGGTCTGATACGAGTTATAACTTTTAAGTTATTACTGATCAAAAGTGTCAAATATTTTTTTTTTTAACCTAGTGCTTGCAGTGCCACTTTTGAAATAAAATTCCTTGTATTTCAGTTTGATCCACTACTTTTGCTCAGCCAACTTTTCTTTTCAATCACAAGACAATAAAGTTGATTATGTAAGCTTTAATTTGATATCAAATTTGTAGTCATTTGCCAAGTTTAGATAAAGATATAAAAAATTTTCCAAAAACTGCATTAAAATGTGAAATTTCCTAATGACTTTGTACAAGACCGGCACCACACCTGGTCTTTTAACTTTAGAATGTTACTCCAATTATATATATCCTACATCAAAGAAACTTTGCAGGCAAATGGCATGGTAATAGGCCTTCAAAATGATATCAAATTTGTTTGAATAGCTTTTATGGTTTTGAAAAAAATTGCAGCATGAAATCAAACGTGTAATAGCACCACCCTTTTTGGGGGGACCATTTCATGACACATGACCCACATGTCAGATCATCTGATTTTTGCAAACTTGGTCTCAAAAGTGGCATAACACTTGAAGAAAAAAATCGTTCGAAGAAAAAGATTGTTCAAAGGCAGGTCAAGATCTATGGAAGTTGTGAGGCAGTCACAGATTTTATACAGGGTGGTCAAAATGATGCCCCCCCCCCCCCCCCAGTAAGGATAGTTGAATTCTGGTAATGGGTAATGAAAATATATTGAAACAAGAAAAACTGCTTTAAAAATGCTTTTGCATTCTGTCAAATCCAGGATTTCATTTACTTATCATGCAAATCTGGAGACCTTCTTGAGGCCAACTAAATGGAACACTCATTTTTAAAAGGGAAGCTCTCTCATATGAAGCCAAAATTTAAAAGCATGCTCACCACTCAGTTTTTCTTCTTGTCAGTACTCAATCTTTCCTTTAAAGGGAAAGTTCACCCTGAAGAGTACTTGAGTTTAAAAAATGCAGAAAAAATAAAGAAAAATATTGGCGAAGGTTTGATGAAAATCGGTCAAATAATAAAAAAGTTATGAGTATTTAAAGTTTTGGATTCGTGACGTCACATGCGAGCAGCTGCCCATTGGTCATGTAATAAATATTCCATATATTCGCATTTTTTTTTACGTTCCACGATAAATTAATATTGTTTCTTTTCAGAATCTAGTATTGAATAACATTTCTGACAATATATCAAATGCACAGACGAAAATATTCTAAATTTTCTGAGAAAACTGTATTTTATGGAATATTTATCACATTACATAATGGAGGAGCTGCTCGCATGTGACGTCACAAAATCAAAACTTCAAAAGTCCATAACTCCATTATTCTTTAACGGATTTTGTCCAAACTTTCGCCAATATTTTTCTTTATTTTTTCTGCATTTTTTAAACTCAAGTAATCTTCGGGGTGAACTTCCCCTTTAAATACAATGTTCTCATTTGGTAAATGTAGTTCCCAATTTCCAGTAATTTTTTTTTTTTTTTTAATTTGTCAATGTAAACAGAATCACATCTGTGAACAACATGCTAAGAAATCAGATTTTTCCAGCTGGACAAATGACTCCAACCTTACATGTTGTCTTCTTCTAACTTTCAAAGCTCCATCATCAATTCAGATTAAGACCAACTAAACAAAGAATGATGTAATATATAAATATTTCATAAATTCACATCATTCAAATATTACTCATTATTACTGTAAAAGTCCTACTACCTACACTAGACTTTTAAAAAACCCATAATAGTCAGTCAGATTCAGAGCACCAACATACAATCAATAACAATTAACCTTAATCCATTCCTGCACCTTTTTCGTGCCACTAGCTTTTGCTATTAAAGCTACTTTAAATACCTATGACCTTTTTTTATTCAAATATCATACCTCACATAATTCAACTCTAAATTATTAAGTAAAATAAGCATTTCTGTAAATTTTTATTGAAAATATAATTTGAACTTTTTTCAGAGGTGTTTGTTTCGGTCCAAAGGAAAGTATCTTATGATTTTTTTTTTTCTTACAGGTACACTACATCTTATTTTCTCCTTCTTTTTCTTCCTTTCTAATAAGTACTAACCTTAGGAGCAAGATCAATGTTAAATTTCCTCCAATCCTTCATTATTTCTTCCCATGTCCAATCTCTTTGTCTTTCTTTTGTTGATACAGTTCCATGATGTGTATTTTGTTGATCTGGAGTTATTATTTCATTAGCAGCAGATTCATCTTTTAGTTGGTTTGTTGGAGACTGGTTCTGAAACATCTCTAGAGATTCATCATTAGAACCATCTGTATTAGTGACATCTTGAGATGAGGTCTTTGTCTCAGAATGTACTTCCTCCCCAGCATGATGGGAAGAATGCTCAGTAGTTTCTGAACTGATAGATGAAGCTGGCAATTCAGGCACTGCACTTTCATCAGACTTGGAACTAAGATTTGGACTACCTTCATGTAAATGGTTGACTTTTTCCCTGTTGATTCAATGAAAATAAGCTTTAGCTGGAAGATGTTACATTTGAATTGAGTAGTTAATCCATACTGTGCCATAATGTTAACAAAACAAGTATCAAAAATAATATTGTTTCAAATTGAATACATGTATCTAGAAAAAGCTATTGATCCTTGATAGAGTACATAGGAACTGCCTCCTTAAGTACAAGATTTTTTGTACTTTTGTTTTTTTTCAAATTGTATTCAGATTGGTGCCAGGTTGTGAATGCCAGAAACTATATTGAAGGTACACAACTGGGGTTGTATCTGAGATTCATTTTACCTTGATTTTAGTGAAAAATTTTTATTTGTCATAAAAAATTTTAAACTGTCATTGGTGTTTGCACAGATGTCTTTAGCATATGCAGCCACTTTTGCACCATCAGTAACAAATGATGCGTCATACATGTAAGTGTACATTTTGTTTTATGACAATTAAAATCATTTCACTAAATTCAAGATAAAATAAATTTCAGAATATCACCCCTGGATATTACTGATGGACAATATGAAAATGACAGGACTGTCCCCAGCACTACATTTATAGCAGAAGTATAGAGAACAAAAAGTGCTTACTTGACATGAATTTCTACTTCTATGTTGGTAGCAGTCTTATGAGGTGTAGGTAAAGGTACAATCCTAAGTCCCTCTTCCACATCTTCTTCTGGTTCATTTACATCATCTTCATCAACATCTGAAGACTGGAAAAAAGAAAAAAAAAGAAACAGCATTTATTCAAAGCAATTTCTCAATACATCACAACCATTATTATCTACAGACCCACAGAATAATCATATCAAACCATTGTGAAAAGCAAGCAGGTAATAACTTATGATTTATTATCACATATAGCATTTCCAGTGCAATTGCATTAATTATACATGTATTAACTGAAACTAATAATTCATTAAACATATCGCAATCCCCCCCCCCCCCCCCCACTCCTTCGTATGGACCTAAAAAATATCCCAATAACAATTAAATGTACTGAATACAAGAATGTCGGATTCTACCCTTTTCATAATGCCTAAAAATTATCTTTGGACAAAGATGATTCTTGAAGTTATAGTAATACTAGTAGTGCTTTAGAATACATATTATATCCGTCACAAAATGAATCTGCACAATTGACTGCGAATCATGTGACGAAATACAATTCACATGGGCCTCGTGCAAATGAGCAAAGTGCCACTCTATATGGCACTTGACATTTAACACAAAAACTGCATACTGTATTGAGGTGTCCTAAATTTGCACATACCTACCTATTGTCTTAGGAACCTCGGTATGATGATTATGCAGTCAACATTTGTGGTAATTTATCACTTCTTCAAAATTGTACGTACGTGCAGTATCATACACTGCAGACGATCAAAATCAGTAGATCTTGACTCGGTAAAAATGAAAAATCTACAAACCGAATACATACTGCCTATATTTGAGTGTCTGGTTAAACTATGGTGCCCTCAGTGAAATAAAGGAAAAAAGTCATAGTCACATCACCTTGGGAACCATAGTTTCCGACCAGACTCTCTCTTGGCAGAATATATTTGTATACTGATAGCTGTTTTGCATAAACAAGGGTTTATTTTCAGTAAGTACAAGTCATCCATGAATCAAAATGCTTCCCAAAAGCTGAACAAGACTGACTACTGTGTACAACATTGTACATACCTGATTTCTTTTTATCCAATCCAGCATACCCTTCAGATGAAATGAAGCCCATTCTCCACTATAGTAATCATTCCTGTAAAAATATTTATTTAGACAAGCTCATCTCGCTACAAGTTTATCATAATTATATTGCGATAACCCAGAACTTAATAAAAGAAATTGATTTCCGTAATTTTTTCGAAAATTCTCTTTTTTATTCAATATATTCAAAGAAAAAATATTAGATGATATCACATTCCAAATTTGATACTGAAAATGAGGATATCAATTAATTGTTGTGGCTTAAAGTAAGCAAACTGTCACTTTATTTAGATAAAACCAAATAACAAGTACATGTAACCAAGTAACAAAGTAACAGAAAACAAATAATGTATAAAGTATCACCATTGTATCTTGATCAAACTTTATTGAGAAAAAGTCTAGTATACAATCTCTAGGTATTCTCTTGGATGAGAATCTTTCATGGAAACTCCACATTTCTATGATCTCTACAAAAAATGGCAAAACTACAGAATTACTTCCAAAACTTCAATATTATCTACCATTAAATGTATCATTTATGATTCCTAATTCATTAATTCCTTTCTATTTGTCATATGGTATCATTGTGTGGGTAAATACAAGTCCTTCTAAGTAGAAACCATTGTTTTTTACTTCAAAAGTGTTGTCTACAAATTTGTAGAAATTCCCATTATTAAGCTCACTCTAAATCACTATTTAGACAATTAAACACCCTCAACATTATAGCTTAAACAATTACCAAATTGCTGTGTTTTTATTCAAGTGTATCAGAGGCAATGTATCATCATCTCTAGCCAATATGTTTCAAATCAATTTTATGATTCACAGATATACTCAAAATAGCCAAAAATTGCATATTGATATACATTATGCAAAAATCAGTAAGATATTCAGGACCCACATATGGAATATAATCTCTTGAACACTTTCAAGAAAAATCTTTTAATATATCAGTAATCCCTTTGATTCCTATTAGTTAAAAAAAAAAAAATCAATACAGTCTTACTATGTGAGAGAGTTGGGGGGGGGGGAATAGGGTGTGAACTACATGCGCTATATTACTACATGTATGTTAAAATATCAGGGTTTATATTATTTTTTTAAATTTTGGACACCTGATATTTACCAGGTGCTCCTTTTTCCACTGTTTTTAATTCTCACAATTTACCTTAATCTTATGCTCTTATGCACATTTGGGTTTTTTCTTTCTTTCTTTCTCTCTTTCTCTACATACATATTTGAAATGTCTGTATTCATATTGAATGAATATATATATATATATATGTATGTTTTAAAATAAATTAATAATATTGAATTGAATTGAACTTGCAATTTAACATATTAGAAAAACATATTTCATGGTACTCTCCTAATTTACCTGTCCAGATGTAGTACTTTGTGACCATTCCTTGCCAAAGCTGCTGCTACAATGCTTTCTTGAACACCTGGAAACATGGAGAAAAAAATACCAATGAATCTGCTTTCATGTCCAATTTTGTACACCATACATGTAACTAAACAAATCTCTTGACATCTCACATGTTAGATTTTGTAAGACTTTGTTAATTATTCCCGATCAAGTGTTGATCATTCCCAATTAACCACAGGCAGTCAAATATTTTTTTTTAAACAGTTTTCATGAAAATTAAAGCAGTCGCAGTACCAAGAGATTACACAGTGATTTCTAATCACAGTTTGACAGAAATGACAAAAAGTTACCTATTCAATCTTTCCAAAAATGATTTCCAACATCGGTCAATTGAATTGATTATTTTATTTACAGTTACAATAACAATGCAGTTAGTGTAGGGCCTAGATTCTGAATTAATTTGTCCCATAGGCCATAAATATTTCTAAAAACGGGCCACTAAGTAATAAACATAACTATACATGTATATAAGCGTAGGAAGCTGACGTCTCTTGCCCGTATATCAACTTTTGGGTTTCTAAATTGTGGGAGCAAGCAAAGCAAGCAAAGCACAATTCTGACACTTTGTTTGACCGTGACAAGATTAGTGCTGTAATATCTCGGTTATTTAATTTTTGTTTAAAGGTAACAGATAGTTTTGGGAAGCTCTCGAAAACTTTTTGTGAGATTTCTTTGATTTTACTTAATGAATAGCAGGGTAATAACATAACTAAGATGCTGTGAAGTTTTTTCCTCCTCAAGTTAAATATTTATCGAACGAGAGGTGAAAAGTAATAAAAATCCCTGGCCCAAAAAAGAGGGGATGTAAATTCAGACAATGGCCACACACATTACGCACATGGGGATTGCTGTGTGTTATAGAATACGCTACACACAGTGCGAAGCGCTGGGTTTATTGTGCGGGGAACCTTCGGGTGGATATGGTCTTAGCGTGAGGCAGTGAAAAGCCGTTACCAAGCGTTTCTTACAGATATTAACACTAAAATTTGTTCGAAATCGTAAATGGAATGTTAAATAATCTCATACATGTGTCTTATGATAAAAGAAGAATAGTATGTGACTATGTTAGATAAGTTTCTTGCCCGTATGTTTTTGGTACCGAGACTGTCTGTGAGCTTTAACGAGGGATAAAAACCGAACGGTTTTCAGTTATTAAACGCACTCACACATACATGTACACGATTGGGTGATCCAACATGATTTTGAATACATGGGACACAGGCATAAAAAAAAAGAGACTTGCTACAAAAGCCATTATTTTCCTCTTTTTAATCGTAATAGTGATAAAAAGCATTCATGTACATTCACCTACCCAAACTTGAGCTTAAAATGTCTTATTTGTGAGTAAGTTTAAAGGGCCAGTCTAATGAGAACTCAAGGGGAAATGAAATCGTGCGGAATTTGCAAAAGGCTCGTTTACTAGCTTGTACACATAGCACGCCCGTTGTGCGAGGCCATCGGACTAATGCCATAAATGATCGGACGGCACAAAGTTGACCGAACTGGAGCTAGGCAAATACTTCGGGTTTAATGAGTCCCAGGCCCTTAATTTTGTAACTGGTCGTAACCTCGTTCACCCAAACAAGTTAAGTGTAATGCTGAAATATTTCCAAATACAAAACACGGTTTACTTCTGGTTGATTAGTCTAGCCATCGCTTCTGCACTGCCCTGCCGCGACGCGTTGTCGCCACGATTACGTAACTACCCCCAGGCTTTACCAGAGAGCTGGCTCTGTAATTACTTTTCCATATGTTTGATTACTTTCCCATCGCGCGAAATTTAAAACACAAGCCAGTCTTCACCGAACTATCTCAGAGGTGATCCAATATGAATCACATGTTTTAGCATGTGTGATGGAAGTCCTTGTATCGAAAGTGACACGAAGCTCCAAGTATATTTTCCCCTCTCATCGGAAATCACCCATGCAGGCCCACCAAAGTATCCCTTTAAGATTCAAAATGTTGATAGGTCTAATAATTCCGTTGTATGGGGGCAGCCATATTGTCTATCAAATCCCTGCAAGTAAAATCTGATCAGGAGAGGGCGCCAGAGAACTTTACACATATTTACATAAAGCTTTGCATATTCACGAGTAACGAGATGGCAGCCCCATTGCTGAACAATTATCAGCATTTGAAGCTAGAACTGACTTTTAAAGGTCATGTAAAGTTTTGGTAAGCCCTCAAAAATTGTTCGTCAGATTTTTTCAATTTTTGTTGATAAATAGCAAGATACTAAGACACTGAAGATTTTGCCTCCTAAAGTTTAATATCAAACAAATAAGAGGCAAAAACTAATTTATGTGCCGGGACAGGCACGTAATATCCCATAATACTATAGTGTATAGCATGTGCTATACACTATACACACACACGCGTGTAAACCAATGACTAGCTACATGTACACACAGTCATACACATGCTGTCTCTATGAGAAGCCCCAAGATTGCTGTGCGGGGAGCCGTTGGGGTGAAAGGGTCCTAGCATAATGGCAGTGATCGAGCATTCCTTACAGATGTTTACACTGAAATTCACCAGAAATCATAGTTGGAATACCAAATGTGACCCGGCAGTCCGGCACCACAAAACCACTAAAAGGTCGCAAGCAGTGATTTTGTGGAAACAGCTGAAATAGAAATTCAGTTGAAAAAAATCGATTTGGGGATTTTTTGTTTTTCTAAAAGATCAATCTTTTCTGTACCTTGTATCAAAGTCTGGAAGTTTAAAACACAGTAGAAGATGTGTTTTTAACAGTTTTTCTAGACTAGTTTTTTTCGCACAGCTTCAGTTTCTTACAAATTCTTCGCCTTTCCGTGTGAGTTTTTTTTCGATACCGCTCACCCTTGTAAAATCATTACAATCTCACGGGTCTTATTAAAGTTACTTCTTCCCTAAGGATTTTTATACTGATAGAAAGAAGAAAACCTCAGAAATCTCATCATAATGATATTAAAGACTATTAATATTCGCAAAAGAAAATTATAGAGCAGTTTTAAGTTCCATTTCGATGAGAAAACAGAGTCTGAAAAGGGAGTTCATTGCTAACGATCGTGCTACGCGTGCTGTGATCGGTCCGTTCGCTCAAGTAGCAGTCAGTACGTGGCGGCCATATTGTTTTCATCCGTTTTACATCCGAGTTTATGATTAGTGTAGAGATTCTATTTGAACAAGAATATTTTATGTAACCATCTTACACTTCCTCTCTCCTCATCTCTCTATTTGTCTCCCTCTACCTTCAACTCTCTTAACTTTTCATATCACATGATCACCTTCTCTCATGCTTTACATTCCCTCTATATCTCTAATTACAATTTCTCTTGTTCCTCTCTTCATGTTCATTCCATGGATCAGTAGATTCGTTCTCTTTACTCTGATTGGTTGAGCCCTTATGATTATTCAGTTAAAATAATGTATATTTATAGCAACTCATTTATATTCATAAAATCCTATGTTCATGTACTTCCTTTCATTTGCAAATTATGTTATTTGAAATTTACCATTGTAATACAAATATATATATATATATATATATATATATATATATTAGGCCTGAGTAGAGTCGGTCGGTCCACCGGCGCCCGACCGATGCAGCCGGTCACCGGTGCAATTTCATGCACACCGGCGGACCGATGAAATAAAGAAATACATAAGAAATTCAGTGTCAAAGACTTTGAAAATTAACCAGTTTTAAGAACTAAATTTCCTTATTTATATTAAAACTTTCACATGATATTAAATTTCAATCCTTTAATCAACCAAGTGGGACTATGGAAACAAGATCACCGAGCAAGATTTCTCAATTTTCTTGCTTGAATTTATCGGCCCGTATATTACTGTTGAATTCTGTGTGAGCGCTACTGGTACGATTCTGCGCACCTTGCCCCGAGATGGCGCTAACTCCAGGCTAACTCTAGTGGAGTAATTACGAGTTGCAAACAAACAGATAAAAGATGGCAGCCCCCATACAGGTATACTGAATGCAACAATATCATCATGTTACGGGCCGATAAATTCAAGCAAGAAAATTGAGAAATCCTGCTCGGTAATCTTATTTCCATAGTCCCGCTTGGTTGATTAATGGTTTGAAATTTAATATCATGAGAAAGTTCTAATATAGATAAGGGAATTTAGTTCTTAAACTGGTTGATTTTCAAAGTCTTTCATTAACACTGAATTTCTTTATGTACGGTATTTCTTTATTTCAACGGTCTGCCGGTCTCGCCGAAAAATCACCGGCGGACGCCGGTCAAAAAAAGAAAACCGTTATGACTCAAGCCTACTTGTAATATAAATATTATGTTCTTTTAAGATCTCTCATGTTTTCCCTCTTCAACGATCAAAAACATGCTACTTTCCCGATGCGGGCGGCGCGTTATATGCAGCTTTTTTGCACCGCATATTTTTTCATGAAATTTCATCGGTCCGCCGGTCTCCGCCGAAAAATCACCGGCGGGCACCGGTCAAAAAAAAACCCGTTATGACTCAGGCCTAAATATATATATATATATATGCAAAATAAACCCTGAGGTAGAGATAAGCACAACACCTCAGGTCAGTTCATCACAGGCAAGCAAGGACTCAACATGTCATTTTTGTTCTCTGAGTTAAAGGACCACACCTAGATGTACAAACTGTAGCTTGCTCCATAGGCCACCCTACCCCGGGGGGGTCTGTCCTCATTGCAAGGGGGGTATCAGGCGTGACCAGAGACTCGCCAAAAGCACCCTAAACAAGTATTAACGTGATGCAAAAAATACACCCTAAATAAGTATCATTACGTGTAATTTGCTACCCTAAGTAAGTAATCATTTTTTGTAAACCCCTAAGCAAGTAATAACCAGTTTTTCCTACCCCTAAGCAAATAACAACAATCTTTTATACCCTAAGCAAGTAAAAACATTTTACTTTCCTTGCATGAGGCCCTTGATCAGGCAGTCTAAATAATTTGTAAATTCTAACCCGGAAATTCAAATCATGATTACGGAACATTCATGAAACTTCCCTTCACACCAGGACTTCACATCAATCAACATCCATTTAATAATTACTCAAAAAAGACAGTTCTTAAGTGTAATTATCTTTACTTTTGATTTAATTCCATTAAGTTAAGATATCAAATTACACACTTATTAGATTTCATGTGCAATTGTCATGGACACTTACGGAACAAAATTAAAAGGTTTTATAATTACACAATTTAAAGGGAATTGAACAGAAAACAAAAAGTAAGTTCCCCCCTAAGCAACTCCTTAATTTCTAAACAGGAGACTTTAGAACAATGGCCTGGGGATCGGGCTAACTCGGCACTAGGGCGAACTCGGCACTGCGAGGCGACTGTGTTTCAAGAGTTAAGTCCACGCTAACACCGTCTCAACACAAGTACTTTGCGATCAATTCAACTCTGTGCGCGATTTCCCCCCAAGGCCGAGTTCGCCCTAGTGCCGAGTTAGCCCGCGAATAATGATCCAGTTTATGTTGATTTATGCAAAACAGGCTATGCCGTCAGCTTCAGCTAAAAATGGTGATTTTAACTTGTTTTAGTGTTGAATGACCCTAAGTACGTAAGTTGATTTTTTATGACCCTAAATGCGTAAATCATCACTTTGAAAAAGATACCCTTTTTCTTGATTTTTGGTGATTTTGAGACCCTATTCACGTTACGTACGTAACGTGCCCGATCTTGAAAAACAACCCTTTTTAAGTGATTTTTTTGTCGTGCCTGATACCCCCCTTGCAATGAGGACAGACCCCCCCCCCGGGCACCCTACAAACTGGTGGCACCTCAGCTCAGTTCATCACAGGCAAGCAAGGACTCAACATGTCATTTTTGTTCTCTGAGTTAAAGGACCACGCCTAGATATAGCTTGCTCCATAGGCCACTCTACATTAGCATTCGTCTTATTTTCTCCGTTATCAGCTTCCAATCTTGCAAACTTTTCTTGAGATATCCAGAATTATTTGATCAGGAGTAAGGAAATTGTTATCTCTTACGAATTTGAGGGGGAAAAAAATTGCAAAAGGAAGTCTATAGGGACGTGCAACAATGCCACGTCTTTTTCGTGGGCAGAGCAGCGGGACGTCTGTGGAGTACACCGACGCGGATGGCTCGGGCGCTCAATGACTCACGACGAAGGCTGGCTCCAGGGGACCAGGCCGACTTGTCAGCTCTGATAACTGAACATTTCGGGCAAGATAGAGACAAAAAATTCCTGATAATGACGAGGACATGTCATACATTGACAGTGACTTCGAAATAGATTCATCCTTTGGCTCACAACTTATTTTCTTTATCTGTTTCTCGTTTTATCAGTGTTTCATCTCCCTATCAATTTATCTTCTTTATTTGTCTCCTTTCTTTCCATCTTCTCTCATGCTCTCTTTCTTCAAAGTATCTGTTATCATTCTCCTTTTTCCTACCAATATGCATGGCCGACATCAATAACTTTCCCACTACATGTATGTATCAATAATTACTAGGCCACACTGAAATACAAGTTTAAATATCATAGAAGCAAGAGTTCATGTATGTGAGTGTAGTAAATTTCAAGTTAAGATAAAGAAAAAGAGAATGAGATATATGTCTGTTCAAAACAAATTGCAAGTTGTTTTTTTTATGTAAGCAAGAAAGGGTGAATTCAGTGCAAATAAATTGCAAGTGTGATTCTTCTAAGCAAGAAAAGAGTATGTGATTTCTGCATAAAACTAAATTGCTAATTCTTGTGAGGAAGAAAAGTGTACGTGAGTTTTGTTTTCAAAAATTACAAGATTATTCCTGTGAGCAAGAAAATAGTATGCGAGTCTGCTATAATACAAATTGCAAGCTTATTCATTTGAGCAAGAAAAGAGTTATAAGTAGGCTTACGGTATAAAGTAAATTGCATGTTTACTTCAAGTGAGCAAGAAAAGAGTATGTAAGTTCTTTGTAAAACAAATTCCATAGGTTAATTCATGTGAGCAAGAAAAGAGTAGGCCCTATTTTAAGTTCATTATAGGCTAAATTGCAAGTTCACTGTGATAACAGAAGAACTATAACTAGGTGACAAATCAGTATTATATAACAGGGAACAAAAAAAAAGACACCCCAATGGAGTGAATGGGCATGCAGGTGCCAGGCCACTGAACTCTCTCATTTGCATCACCTACATGTACCCCTAACCCTCACCCTAGGCCTACGGTTAGGGATAGAGGTAGGGGTAGGTAATATGCGCATGGATACAAAAGTGCATTAGCACCAAAACCTGATCACACCTGCCCATTTTTAAATGTTTTTACCCCTTTTTTATTCATTCGATTTTTACAATTTTAGTAAAGCCTGGAAGGTAACCCCTTTAGCAAACTCAGAGGGTGGTTTGCATGGCTCACAGTATGTGGGAAATGGTGATATTTAGATAGAGTTTTTTGGTTGATATCCCTCTCCACACACAGTAGATCTATACATGGTATATGCATCCAATGTACAGCTCCGTGTGCCAGTACCACATTGATAAGCCACGGAGCTCGTACAGCTAAGCAAAAAGTAGCAAAGCCCAAGACAAAGCCAAAGCCAAAGCAAGCCCAAAGCCAAGGCAAAGGCAAGCAAAGGAATCAATGCCAACGGCAATGCCATGGTACTCGCGTATAGGGGTGGGAGTTTCGGGTATTTTTTCAATTCGGGAACCCGACTATTTTTCGGGCGGGTTCCCGGTTACCCGAAAATGATATAACACGAATTACAAGCCAATATTTACCCCTAAGAAGCTACAAACACTGTGGGAAAACTCCTTTGTGTTTGGCAACTGAAATAAACCATTCGAGGAAAAAACAAAAACAAAAACAAAAACAACAACAACAACAACAAAACAGGCGGAGGAAATCGCGTGGGCGCAAGACAGGATAGGCATAAGCCGCCTAAATCTAATCTGTAGAAATTGTCTACCGTCTAATCATGCCAGCGCGCCAGCGCCTTAGGTAGTCACGCGCGGTCAACAGTCCCTCGCACATGTTTATCCAAAATACATGAATGTACATGTACTTATAAAAAAGGAAGGGGAATACAAAGAAATCTTATGAAGAAAAACTCGTTTGAGACGATGATCATGATGATTCTTAATACTTTTGTACGGGCAGCTCTTGGGAATTTTGACATCGTGATCGTAGAGATCGAGTCACTTACTCACTTTGTACACAAACTTCACTGTTCACACGGAGTATTGATTTGCCTGGCGAAAATGGCGAGCTTTCTGTAGTATCTAGTTATCTATCTACACTCCTCATACTCTAATTATACACATTGCGAGTCCTCACGCACGCGGTCATCGCCTCACCGACAGTTTCATTCTCAACGTGTGATCAACCCGCCAATTATTGAAATTCACACATACGTACCACTACTAGTACACATAAAATCATCAATACATGCCGGGTCCTCTCTCTTCGCCAGTAGCACCATTGATATCATCATCGATCATCATAATCATCAAAGACATCATCATCATATCATCATTATCAAGATAATAACATAATCAAAACAATTATCTTCATCAGACATCAAATATCATCATTCATCAAACTCATCATTCATCAAAAAAAATCATCAAGCCAACATTTTCTTCTCTGTCCGACTGCAACTTCATCCTTTAACACACACATGCGGTTCCCTTTTGAAATTCGATCTGTTTATACAAAGCGCCTTTCCGCCCAATGCCGCCGCGGTATATGAAAGGAAAAAAGAAAAAAGAAAAAAAGAAGGCGCATACCTTCATTGGCTGGCTGGCATATGACTTGTCATGACTTGTTATTAACGGACCGCTCATGAAATGACGTCACAAGCCCAATTTTATGAATGAAAATGTTAATCGCGCGCACTGTAGACATCCTTCGCTTCTCACAGCCTTGCTTTTCACTTTCGCATGAACAATGAAGGATATTATTTTGGATATATCGTTCATGTACTGTTAATCTGATTTCAGTAATTGGTAACTTCTTTGCTAAAGTTTCAGGATATTGTGACAGTGTCAGATCGTGATCGTCGATGTTAAAAATACCTGTTTAATAGTGTACGAGTTGTAAGATGCCACGTGCGAGTGTGGAGCGACTGTTGAATATGCATGAGTTTGTAAACTTTACGCCCGTTAATCGCTCATAGACTTATCGTTCACTGCAAAGAAGGGGGAAGGGCACTAAATGCAAATTATGTCATGGGTTCAATGAACCAATGAGCAGTCTCCGAATAGCGGCAGTGAGCTTTGCTCTCTGTGTATACGAATGTGTAAGGTTATGTTTCACAGTGAGTTGAACGAATCAAAAGCGCATCACTGCAATGGTGCGCGAGAGCGCTACATGGATTTTTTTTACATGTAAATAGTAAATGGCTGTTCGACGTTCATCTACCGCCTTGTCGTGTACATACATAGGTGATAATTAAATAGTCATTTTCGGGTATCGGTTATCTAATATTTTGACCCGGGTCCCGAGGCTCTCGGGCGGGACTCGGGTACCCGGTTTTTAGTCCCAGCCTTACTCGCGTAGAATCTCTGGTACTTGAACACTCATAGGTCATTGTAGATAACCTCGCACTTTGTAACGCGATGAATTGCCTCTCATAGCAAGTGTGTGATATTTTGCACATATGCTGGAAAGGAGCAAGATCGCCGGCCAAAAACAGCCTGAAAATTTCACTATATACCTAGCTAGGAATACCTAGGGAAGATAATGAAGAACGCAGGCACTATGCCTCTGTATTCAGTTCCAAGTTCTTCTTCCTTTTCAAGATGGCTGGATAGTTTCCTGGTGCAGGCGATTCATAATCGTATTTGATGGGCTCATTTTCCAGCACCTATCCAAAGCTACTTCAAAACTGTGCACACTCGGGGCAGTAATGATGTCGTTGTGAAGATTACTCCATGGTTTACGTATTCGTACATAAAAAGAATTTTTGTATCTCTGAGTTTTTGTCCTAGGAATAAACAATTTTTTACTATGTCCTCTTGTCTGATCTCTGGATTGTATAATACAAGATTTGGTGATACATCAGAATCGTAACTTATTAAAAATCTTGCACGTTTCAATCATATCGCCTCGAGCCCTCCTGTCAGCTAAGGTAGGAATATTCAACAGCCTCAATCTTTGTGCATAAGGCAGCCCCTCTAACTCTGGGACTAATCTAGTCACTCTTCTTTGGACATTTTCCAAAGTATGTATATGTTTTTTAAGGTGGGGGCTTCACACAGCATGAGCATACTCTATTTGGGGGCAAACAAGCGATTTGTACAAGAGTGAAAACTTATCCTTATCTAGATAAACAAAGGTTCATCTGAATAAATTCATTAGACTGTTTGCCTTATTGATCTTTGTAACTATGTAAATGTTCTTCAAAATTCAGCTTATCATCAATCACCACTCCCAAATCTCTCTCAGATGACACTTGCATGAGGGCACTTTGTGAATTATCACAGGTCATACTATACACAAATGGTCTTGTCAGGGCAGCCTGGGGTTACCAATGGTGAGAACACTTCATTTCTTAGGGTTGAATCTTAGCAGCCATTTGTCAGACCAGCATTGGAGCTCATCAAGATCCCTCTGAAGGGCAATACAATCATTTTCATCTCTAATATACTTGAAAATCTTTGTGTCATCACTCATCAGCAAATAGATAAACATTACTCTCAAAAATTGTCAGGTAGATCATAACACAGGCCTCAGAACACTACGTTGTGGAATTCCACTTGCAACAAGACCCCAACTGGAAAACTTTCCATTCACACAAGGCTGTGTATACTAGTGCTGGTATCGGCATGGAAAATCTATGTCGCCATGTCGCAATAAAATCAACGCCGATGTCGACATGTGTCAACATCTGGACATGAGTCAAACAAGTCTAAACTTGGGTCGCTCCCGTAGTGACCGTACACTATTAAAGTTTAAACCAGAGTTACCCGACACAAATTCACAAGAGCTTTACATGGAATACATGCACTATGTCCTCACGGGCTCACACTCGCAGTCATACTCACTTACAGTTCTCAAAGATGCACACTGTCAACTATTTGCCCCAAAACTTGTTTTGTATGATCCAATTTATCAAGCATTAATGAAAGTCATGCGGTGCGAGTCAGCTAGTGTCGCATATCTAGGCATGTACATGTACGTAATGTATACCGGTCGTCGCAGCTAGATACGCAGCGATCGTGTCGCGCGCGCGCGCTGCTAGTGCGTATGTGAAACAAATCACGTACGCGCGCACGACGCCACGGCGAGGTACATGTAAAAAGACCAATTTTATGTCGCCATCGGAGCATGCGTGTCGACATGTCGGCAAAGTCCAAAACCAGTACTTTTGTCGCCACTACGACATCAGGCTTGTCGATACCAGCACTAGTGTATACCACCACTCGCGTGTGGCTGTATCCACAGCCCCGTCGGAGGATGCAGCCACACACGTCGATCTATGGCAATACTCAATAGTATACCGTACGTGCATGCAAAATCGAAAAGAAATATTCCACTTTACTCTCTCTTTCCATTCCCCTCTCCTTCATCTCTTCCAATCTTGATTCATCATAGTTATCTGTTAGTTGTTAATCAAGATTTATAAGTACATGTGGATCTATTTACTAACCATTTTTGTCTTGTCCCCTGTGGGAATTGAACCAGGTACCTCATGATCTGCAGACCAGCGTCATATCAATTGTGCCACAAAGGCGAGTTGGCTTCAGTCCAACTAACCACCAACTCACTTATGCCATAGCTTCTAATCTTGGCAAGCAGCCGACGGTGGGGCACCTTATCGAGGGCCTTCATAAAATCTAAATAAATCACATCAATAGACCCATTTTCTTCCAGAGTGCTGGATGGTAGACCATTCATCAACTACTTTTATCAGTTGGAGCATTGTTGAACGACCAGGCAAGAAACCGTACTGCTTGACACTAACTAATTTGTTCATGGCCATATGATCCATAATCAAGATGATAAAGATCCAATGGAAGAATCTGGCTTGAAATTACTTAATTAGATAGATCTATCATCCTAAAAATGTAGAAGGAAGTATTTCCCAAAATTTTGCTGATTATATTGGTGTTTTTACCTCTTCAACTTAGAGGTTGTGACCACCGCCAATATTGACACAGCCCCACATAGTGATGGTTCCGTGAGTGGTACATGGAAGTGGATCCTATTACTGAACACTTTTCAGAAAATCAACCATAGCCATAGGACATGATAGGAAATAAAATATCAAATGAATATCTGTCAAACTTACATAATTATAATGAATGCTTAAATTCCTACAGAAAAAGAAGTTTTACCCTGAAAATTTGTCAGATAGTAGATTAGTTAATGAACTTTAAAAAAATATTAAAAAATTTAAATTAAAATTTCCAACTCAAACCACCTTTTCAGCTGTTTTCTCTAAAACTCCCATTGCGACTTAGTGGTCGTTTTTGTGGTGGAGGGTCACATATTCCCTTTCGAGCGAACCCCTTCCCAACGACGTGGCGTTTTGGTCCCTTGTAAAAGGTATTGTATTACTGATTACCGAACATGTGCCCCTATTGGAAAAAGACACACAACCTAGATCTACCCCGATTTGGGTTCAACAGGGTGACGACTGGGGGTGACGAGCATGACGAGAGAGCAGGTTATAAATATAATTAGGCCCTATTCTATTTATGTTTTTTTTTGCCTCATTTTATGATGTTCTGCCCT
The DNA here is from genome assembly GCA_025618425.1 of Heliocidaris tuberculata. Taxonomy (NCBI): domain Eukaryota; kingdom Metazoa; phylum Echinodermata; class Echinoidea; order Camarodonta; family Echinometridae; genus Heliocidaris; species Heliocidaris tuberculata. The sequence goes on along the minus strand of CM046832.1, from coordinate 75,774,175 downwards.
GTGTTCTCTGTGTCAAATAGTGTGGTCTGTGGACATGGTGGAGAACATACGCGTAGTCTCACGTGTATGAAATTGAAAGCCTTTTAATTTGTAGGGTGCTTAACTGTACGCGTTCGGTAATACAATGCTGTTCTGTAGACTGTAATACAAATACAATCCATGACTATACCGGTAGGCGGTACTTGAACTGTCATGACTCAGTTAATAGTACACTCACTTAACTTTACACTTAGGCCTACAGTTACAATTTGTGCTGGCTTTTTTTTTACACTACAAGTCAATAGTATGGTGGTGTGACCATATTTCGCGCGTGTCCTAAGTTCGCGCACAGGGTAATATCTCAAAAACTATAAAGAATTTCGAAAATCTGATAGCACCAATCGATAGAGGAACCTAAAATTACCTACAGACAAAATTTTCTTTCAAATTGGGTGAGAAGTTTTGAAGATATTGACGAAAAATCGGCAAAATTTGCTACTTTTTTGAGTCCGTTTCCGAAAATATGAAGTACCGACAAGGGTCTAGAAATCGTCATTTTGAGAGAAGATGTCATCAAACTTGTAAGTAAAGCATGATACCAAATGATTGTATGATAAAATTGCCTTGCAAATGATGTAAATAAATTACCTTTGATGGATTGTTATGTTGGATTAAGTAGATGCAAACTCGCGTGCGTGAAATAAGGTCTCGCTGTTTTCATGACCCATTTTCAGTTCCATGCGCGTAGCGATCCGACATCGAATTTTGAAATCGGGATATCTCCGAAATTCTTAGTCGATCAGCTTCCTTCTTGGACACATTTGCAGACTAATATTTAGCTTTCCTTTTGGTATGAATCGTTTTGAATAAATTACTGTAGAATATGAGAAATTACAGATGGAATTTCACATTCCTAGAAATTTTTAAAATGTGCGCGAAATATGGTGACCCCATCATACAGGTAGATATAGATGGGCAGGATCATGCGATCGCAAAAAAAATTGGCGGGGATTTCTTAGGTTTTGGACATGATTTTGACTTTGGATTTTGCTGGAAATATCAAAAGTTTTTCCTAACGGCCATTTAAGGTAGGAAAGAGATTTTAAAGCGCTGAATTTGAAAGGAAGTATTTTAAATATTTATCTTACTTTTCCTCCCATACCTTAAGTATAGTCAAGTATTGTAACTCCGAACAGATTGTATTACCGAACGTGTAAAGTTCAGCGCCTAAAATGGGTTTTCATACGCGTGGGATTACGCGTATGAAAACCACACTATTGATACCAAGGTTGTGTCTTTTTCCCATAGGTTTCACACGTTCGGAATTACGGTACCTTTTTCAAGGGACCAAAACGCCGCGTCGTTGGGAAGGGGTTCACTCGGAAGGGAATATCGTATTAAATCTACGTTGTCTTTTTAAAATTCCATCAACTTCTTTTTTTGTAGGACTTTGAGCATTCAATATGTATAGTTTGACAGATATTCGTTTCATATTTTATTTGCTATCGTTGATTTTCTGAAAAGTGTTCGGACACTGGATCAACCACCATACATGCGATAGAAAATGACTAGTATTTTTGCATTCGTCCCGCGTAGTGGTCAGTATGACCACTATAAGTCATGTACGTGGTGTGGGCAGGATGGGCCAAATATTTCTTACCAGTTCCAATGACGATATCATCGTACTCCGTAGGTAAGTCATCCGCTGCCATTTCACTTTGTTCTGGCTAAGTTTCTCCTTAGCTAGTCTGCTCAGCCTCAGGCTCAATCGACAGCTATGATCAGAAAAGCGCAAGCTTGGTTTATTATTTTCACATCTACGTTCACACGACCGGCCGTACGATGGGTACCGGTATGTAGGCGCTAGCGGTATACTGCGTGCATGCACTGTAAGGGTTGCATTATGGATTATGGAAAGCCGAAAGCGGTTTCCTTTTTTTTTTTTTTTTTTTTTTTTTTTCGGTTTTTTTTTTTTTTTGTGGCCATCTCGTGAAATAAGCCACCGGTCATCGAGTGTGTACACACACACTGCCGTGTAAAGTCAATGGAGGATGTGAACCCTCATAGGCATTTACACGCAATAAACTGCATGTACAAAGTGAATGCGGGGTGGCTTATTTCACGAGAATGCCTTTTTGGTTTTTGTTTTTGTTTTTGTTTTTGTTTTGTTTGTTTTTTGTAGTTGGTCTTCTACCGTGTCGGGTGTGGCAGAGACGCGTTTAAGGGCTAGATTTCGCACCAGTAGTATTACTAAGAATGTTCTCTCTCCCCCAACCCCTCTCTCTGTGCCTTCATTCAATGGCTCTGTATATTCTAGGCCTATCTTAGACAGAAAAATCCGTCTGTTTGGAGGAGTTTTATAATATTTTTTGACTTTTGAGGTTCTCCTCAAAGAGGGATTCCGTGAAGCCAGACGTAGTCTCAGCGGAGCATATCCCCGAACGAAATAGACATTTTTTCGGTCTAGGCCTATAGCTATAATCTTTCTCTATGCCGGGGTGTGTGTGTGTGTGTGTGTGTGTGCCCTTACATAGATACACTTGTGGGGTACAGAGAACAAAAGAGCACAATGATGGCCTTTATTCCGTCATGCTTGTGGGGTACAAAATACAATAGGAGAAGTGCTTTGTACGAAGCCCCGTTAGGGCCAAATTGACAACGTAAAAAAAAAAAAAATATTACGTACGTACGTAATATACTACGTACGTACGTAATAATTACTACGTACGTACGTAATAATTACTACGTACGTACGTAATAATTACTACGTACGTACGTAATAATTACTACGTACGTACGTAATAATTACTACGTACGTACGTAATAATACTACGTACGTACGTAGTATTTATTACGTACGTACGTAGTATTTATTACGTACGTACGTAGTATTTATTACGTACGTACGTAGTATTTATTACGTACGTACGTAGTATTTATTACGTACGTACGTAGTATTATTACGTACGTACGTAGTATTGATGACGATCAATGGCGGCGGCAGAGAGGGACAGACTCGTGCGTTTACATTTTGAAATTGGATTTACTCAGAGGGAAATACTGTATTATTTAATTTCCAAGCATAGAATAGTAATAAGCAACAGAACCCTAAAGTGCGTCTTAAAAAGCCTTGCATTATTTCGAAGAAAACCTTCAAATATCCTTGACGTTACACTCTACATATTGAACATCCTATCAAATACATCTGGGAAATTGCACGGATATCGTTGGATGCACGCGAAATGTTTGATGTATCTAGAGACAGGGGCGTCGATCCGTTTTTCGGATGCCGGGGGGGGGGCAAGACAGTCTATCGTAACGATGATCATTTCCGCACTCAATTCAATCATCAACAGGGGCGGCGGTGCGTCTTTCAAAGTGGGGGGGGGCACGAACAAAAAGGGGCACCTACAAAGGGTGGAAACAAGGCGGAAAATACCACTTCGATACATTAGTATACCGGTACATTCTGATCAATACACAACCGAGGATCATTTCGACACGCTATTGTTTCTATCTTAACATGGTTCTAGATAAAACTACTTTGCAGTTGAGTGTAATAGCCTGATTATTCATTTGCGAGCGAGCAAAAAATTTAAGATTTATTTCTAACGCTGAATGCAACGGGTGTTGAATTATATACAGCGATTTTCCTAATATGATAAGAAGATAATAGCAAATGCGAGCGAGCGTAGCGAGTGAGCTTTAGAAAAAATTTAGAAAAAAATTGTCCTCGTTCCTTTTATAATTTAGGAGCACTGTTCATTCTTGTATAATTTAGGGCATTGGGCCCCTCCTACCCCCTGCTCTACTGCCTCACTATTGTGCTGATATCAGAGGAATGTATTATTATGAAGCCTCTCTGATTATTTGGAGCTATATGTATAAGGCTCCTTTGTGGACTTCATACATACCCATATACTTTTTTATATACCAGTATCTACCGATGTCGCATTTATCAGAAAACAAAAGGGGCGCTAATTTCTGAGGTTGAAAGGGGGCACTCATCTGAAGGTAAAAAGGACACTTATTAGAAAGAAAGGGGGGCACTATACGAAGAAAAAGGGACTTATATCAGCTATGAAAAGGGGCACTTTTGGGGTACTTGAAAAAGTGAGGTGGGCACTGTGCCTCTGTCCACCCCCCCCCCCTTCCCCGGAGCGCTACCTCTGATCATCATAGCATTGATAAAGATATGATGGTAATTTGAACTTAAGTAAAGTATGCATATATCATGAACAGAAAATGGAATTAAAGATCACATGGAAAACGACAAAATGATGGGAAAATATATTTTACATAACAGCAAATTGAGTAGAGAATATATAACACAAAATAATGGAAAAAAGTAAACACTAATAAAGTATGAAAAAATAGAGAAAAAACTAAATAAATATAAAAATTTAAACTTTGAATTGAATTAAGTATGTTCAGAACGTTTTTTAATGATTTTTCATGATTTTTTGGAACGCCTCTTAAAAACAGCTTCTCCACGGTTACATGACGCAGTAAAGATTAGAGAATTTGCGCGCGGAGTGCGCGGCGAAATTGAAGTCTGATCGTGTAAAACCTTTTGTATTTCATTGTTTGGAAGGTTTCATTTCCTGAGTTTTGCATCTGTTTTTTCCTTATTTTATATTACACCTGCGGATTTATTGGGGGGGGGGGGCAAAATGATATGTTTGCCCCTCCAATATTTTCTTTGGGGGCAATCGCCCCCCTGCCCCCCCCCCAAGATCGACGCCCCTGTCTAGAGGAAACGTACGCCTGAAGTACATCCATTCATTTTTTTTCCTTTTTATCTTTTTAAGGTGTGTTTAGCCTCAGAACACTTTCTACTGAGAAAACTCTAGTCTGTTTTGTTTTAAATAGTAGTAAGGGCAGATCAGATTTTTAGTTCTTTTTTGGTAATGTTAATGTCTTCCTATCTCTTTTGTAGACAAAATAGTGATTGGTTATTGAAGAACAGTAGAAGATTTGTCTGTTTTCTTGTGAAATGTAAAGAAAAGTATGGCACATCTGTTTGTACCAAATGACATGCATAATTCATCTAATTCAGTTGAAAGGGATAAATCACTGTCCATTGTCAGTATTGTTTTACTGCAGTGTTGGGACAATTCCATGAAATACATGTTCACTAATTGATGGGGCAATTAGAGAAACAGAGTGTGGAATGTAATATTTCGGACAGAATTACCCAAATGCAGATTGCCATGTACAACTTCTATGTTTTGTGTCTTTACAAAGAGCTCTAATATTCACGTTCATTATCAATATATATATATATATATATATATATATATTAAATCTTTATGTTATTAGTGTATGTTTTTGTGAGTATTTGTGCGGCATGTTATTTTTTAAAACATTTACATTTACCTTTTTTTTTTCCAAACATAAATTTAAGGGTTAAATACTATTTACCATTGTCTTAGGGTGAGTGAAATGCAAACGTGCTGAATTGAGGATTGAACTGTTGGTAATCTGATGTGTCTGTACTGTGTGTGCAAGGAACTGACATAAAAAGTCCACGAAAAATTGTCTTACATTGAAGATATCTGACTTTCTGTGAGAGCATTTCTAATGAGGCGCTTTCGCGGTAATATTTTCCTTCTATTTTCATTCATATCTTTGCCTTTGTAAATCTCTTCGACTTGAAAATTTCAAGAGATTTTTCTCAAACAATGGACAATTGAACTGATATACAAGTTAACAAGTTGACTGATTGACATGCCAAACTGTTTTAAATTGTAACTTTAAAGTTGACAACTCACTCTGAAGTTGATTGCATGGAAACCTCGCAATTTGCCTGCATTTTGTATGCATGCCGGTTATGGTTGCATATGTACGAAGCCCCAAAAGGGGCGCTGATTCAATTTTTCAGATGGGGGGGGGGGGGGATGTCAGGCTCAGTCTGACACTGAATTATGTAAATATTTTCATGTTTGCTACATGTATTTTGCAAGACAAAACAGTTCAATCTCCTTAGGCCCAATTCAAAAATTAATCTTTGGGGCTCCAGCGTCAATAAGTAAAAGTCAAGTTCGTTCTGAGAAACAATTTTTTAAAATCAGAAGTGGCGCACCCGGGGCAGGGGGCACAGTGCCCCCACACTTTTAAAATGCCCCTTTCTCTCTGATAGGTGCCCTTTTTACTACTGGAAGTACCCCTTTCCCCAATAAGTGCATATTTTCCCCTTCTGATAAGTGCCTCATTCTAAATCTGTTAAGTACCCCTTTTCCCCAATAAGTTCACATTTCCCCCTTCTGATAAGTGCCTCTTTTTAAATCTGATAAGTGTCCCCACTTTACTTTTGATAAGTGCCACTTTTACTATCTAATATATGCCCTATTCCTCTTCTCACAAGTGCCCAATTTTCACCCCTTGTAATGCCCCTTTCCACCTCTCATAAGCGCACTTTCCTCATCTAATAAGTGTACCCTTATCCCTATATTTCCCTTAGTTCTTACAAAAAGTGCCATATCTAGCTTCAAGAATCAGTGCGGCTTTATGTAGCAACATGTACCTACCCATATTACTACAACTACAATGTAAGCCAGCGGAGCTGGAAGCAGAGTGGGACTAAATGCTCATCCCCCCCCCCCCCCCCCCCGCAAAGGAATTCATATTCCGTATAACTTACACAAAATAAGGTCAATATTTTCAGAAAATGTCCCAAGACTAGTAGGCCTATGAATTCAAGCAGATACCATAATAATGTTGATATCTCCTAAAGAAAAACGACAGGGTTAATGTAAGAAATGAAAGATCATTCAAGATCATTCGACATTTCACCCAAATTAATTTGTTGTCATTTTCATTATATCGCTCTGAATAATGCATAACAACATTAGAAAAAGTCTTTAAGATTTAGTGACTCGCACGTGCATCATTAGACAATTGCACACACAACTGCTAATTGTGGAAACTCAAGCTGAAGCAGAACCACCATAAGAAGGTGCTTGATAATAATACCAATGTTGCTTTATATGCACCCCTTGCAGGTGCCCTCAGGTGTCCTTTTTTGTTGGTACCCCCCCCCCCCCACTTTGAAAGACACTCCGCTGCCCCTGGCGCAGAACTTAAAAATTAGGGGAGAAAGCAGATTTTGTGAAGAAAAAAAAAGGTTAGACGAAAATCGGACATATAACAAAATAATGTGATTTTTTTTTAAAGACATGAATAAATATGAACAAAAATGAAAATCACTAGACAACTTAGTCATGAGTTTTGACGCCTTTCCCTCACGACCACTCAGTGATCTCTACGTAAAAAAAAAAATTATATAGAGATCAGTGCTGACGAAAAAACAATTATCTGTTTACTACAGGCATATTAATAAAACATTTTACGTTTTGTCCAAGAATAGGCCTATGATTTCTTCATAAATTGAATGCAATTATATTTTACTCATATACTTTTGCATGTGTGTGTTAATACAGAAAAAATGAATTTCTTGATATTAACAGCATGAAAATATAAATTCAAAAAAAATAAACAATGACTAGGAATATGTAATATTTTGAAAGCAGTCTCACTGACCTTTTCCCCGGATACATGTAAAAACATATTACCATAAATCGTCTATAATTAGATTCAAGTTATGAGGAAATCATATTCTCGGACATGAAGGCCGATTGACGGCTTGTGATGAGGATATCAGACGTTACAAATTCATGACAAAGTGGTCAGTTTGTATAGTGATTTTCTTTGTTTTCAGTAGTTTTCAGCGTTTCATAACTTTCAGACTATACAGTCTCAGATAGTTTTTAGAGTTATAAAGATTCATAACTTCATTTTGTTCGATTTTACTCGCGAACAAAGTCGAACTGCTTTATTCTGTTTTGATTTGTATCGGGACCGGACTTGCCGCTGGGAAAATGAAGCGACACACACACATATCCACCATATCCACCAACACACGTCACACACACATCACACAAATGTTGAGGATTCTTCACACTAGACAAGCTACAAGCCCACAAGCTCACAATATTGTGGCAAATCAACGGGAATCGACGGATAATAATAAGGCAGCTGTGTAATTTCAAAATGTGGATATAGACCTTTTTCACGTATTATTTATTACGTACGTACGTAGTATTATCACGTACGTACGTAGTAATTATCACGTACGTACGTAATAATTATTACGTACGTACGTAATATTTTTTTTTTTTTACGTTGTCAATTTGGCCCTTACGGGGCTTCGTAGCTTTGTGGGGTACAAAGTACAAAAGGAGAAAACAATACAGTTCCCCACAAGCCAATGTGTGTGAGCAGGGGCGGCGCCAGGGTATTTTGATAGGAGGGGCAAGACGACCTAAAGATGATGTCATATTTTTTCTCCATTAAATAACAGGAGTAATATAGAGTTATATGTTTAAGACCTCTCTTTTTAATACTCCTCTTTCTTCTTTCTTCCCTTTTCTTCCCTTTTCTTCCTCCTTTCTTCTTTCTTCCCTTTTCTTCCCTTTTCTTCCTCCTTTCTTCTTTTTTCTTCTTTTTTTTTCTTTTTTCACTACTTGAAAAATCATAGGGGGGCGGTCGCCCCCTTTGCCCCCCCTGTAGCGCCGCCCCTGTGTGTGAGGGTGGGTGTGTGTGTGCCCTTACATAGATACACTTGTGGGGTACAGAGAACAAAAGAGCACAATGATGGCCTTTATTCCGTCATGCTTGTGGGATACAAAATACAATAGGAGAAGTGCTTGTGGGGTACAAAGTACAACAGGAGAAAACAATACAGTTCCCCACAAGTCAATGTGTGTGAGGGTGTGTGTGTGTAATGGTTTTTACTGACGTGTATTGAAAAAATGATGATGATGATGACTGTGTCATCATCATCATCCATGCATGCAACTATACATAGAAGAATTATGAAGTGACAATCATAACATGTAGGCCCGGTCAGAAGCACCGCTCCGGGCGTTGCATGTGGGCACAGTGCCCCTTCTTTTCCCTTTAACTTCAGATAAGTACCCCCATTTTTCTTTCGAGTAAGTCCCAGTTCCATAATATATTCTTTTAAGTGCCCATTTTGATAATTACACCTCATCCATGACCTTACCTTTGATAAATGCTCTTATTTCAACGAGAGCATTTTCCCCCTTTTAATCTCTTTTATTCCTTTTAATGTAACAAGTCATTTTTTTTCTTTATAATATAGACACTGATTTAATTTTTCTACTTTATATAAGAACATTTTTCCCGTACTTATAAATGCCTCTTTTCAGGTGTTATAAGTGCTCCTTTTCACCTGTGATGAACTGCCTTTTCTATCTTTTCTACACATTTGTAGGGGTCATTAATTGAACAACCAGATTGTGAAATCATTGGACGAATTAAATTACCTTCTGGGTTCGAAATACTATCCGTTACTAAAAGAGACGCGAGATGCGTGTATTGCTCATGGCAAGAGGTATAACTAAATCTTCAACTACTAATAACCAACAATTATAACACAACCAAGATTCCAATAACAATCAAACACCCAACATCTCAATCATAAACAAGCAATCAAAGTGGAAATCACTTAGAATTCACTTTCAACGACTGACACCCAACCCTATCTAAGAGGGTAACAATGTATTAAGACAAGTAAAATGATTAGACAGACTAAACTGAATTAAATTCAGTCACCTCGGAATGAGGGTTAATGAACAAAAGGATATTAATTGATCATACTGGACAAAATACAAAAAGAAAAATCGTAACAAAAGTTACAAAAGAAAACAACTCCTTAATTATTCAAACACATAAAATACCAACACATCAACAATCATATCAAGGGACACAGTTTAAGAGGTTCCCCATGTTAAAGAGAAAATACCGGTATAATTATCAAAAAGAAACTAATGAATGGCCATAAAAAATTAACAAAATGTTCTCGTGGACGAATATCCATGCACCGACCAAATTTCGTTAATAAAAACAGGAACCTTAACAACGGATCAAGTCCAAAACTCCTCGCAAGATCTGTCATACATGATGAGTCGACCACTAGTTAAGTAGTTCAGGCGATTAAAAATTAACTCGTACCACCAAGCGAGTTCCTATCCATCGACGCAGCCATCTCCAGGACGATTTAAGCTGTCTTTCCGCCTCCGCCAAGCGTTCACCAGCAGCCAACGTATGTTGGTGGTCATATGTGCAAAACATTTCAGCTCACGAAGGGTGTAACCATAAATGAAGAAGATACATCTTGAAGACTTGTATCATGTCCCCCTTCCAAAACATTATAAAAGGACGAAATCACATATTGGGAACATACTGCAGGACAGCAAACACAGCAAACAGTCACATACAAGTAGAGTTCTATCTACAAAATATGCATATTTTATACAGGCACAGTTGTACTGAGAGGGATTCCATGCATGGATGTCCTTCCCCTTTGACTGCCCAGATGGAAGAGAACCAGAGAGCTCAAGCCCCTCTCTTCCACCCCAATCTTCTCCCCTATCCATCCCAAAATACTCCCACATTTTTAATGTTTTTCATTATTTCATCCCATAATACTAACTCTGGCCACATGGTCAGCATGCTCGCTCATGTGGCCAAACCTGCTCTGACTATATACATTTCCCCCAAATGAAAGTTATGGTCCTGTGACTTCGACATGTTGAGCGGAGCCACTTGTCTGGCATGTGGTCACCCTAGCCAGTGCTTAAATGTTCCCACTACAAAATATAACCAAGGTACTAGATTCTCAAACTTACACATTCATTTATTTTCTAATAAGGGAAGAGTCCTTTTCCCCATGATAAGTACCACGTTTCCCTTTTCCATAACATGTGCCCCTAATCCAAAGTGACTTACCAGTATTCCCAAATGCTCGCCCGTATTAAAAGTATATATAGCTTATTAAATAAATTTTCATTGTGAAATTTTGCAATTACAATGTAATTGCTATTGCTTGTTCGCTCGCTTCGCTCGCTCGCTCAATATTCAAATCATACTACAAAATTGCAAAGCATGATGCTAAAGTTGTATCTTGGATATATGTAAAGAGAAAAACCATATACATGTTTACACACCCTCACCCCAAACCATATATATATATATATATATACATATATATATACAAGTATTTATGTATATATATATATACACACACACACACACACCCACACACACACACACACACACACACACACGTTTATATTTATATTTATTTATATGGCCCTTGGGGGAAATCATACCCCCCAGGTATGAGGACCTGTCTACGCCAATGTCCAATACTTTCCATTATCCGGGCCTTCCGTTCCTCCCTATCTATAATTATACTAGTATATATTTGCCTTCTCAAATTCCTCTGCACTTCCACTTCCCCCCCCCCCCTTTTTTTTTAATCTCTCTCTCTCTCTCTCTCTCTCTCTCTCTCTCTCTCTCTCTCTCTCTCCCTCTGTTAATACAGGCCTTATATTTGATTTACTACTCTCTAGAAAAAGAAGGGAAAAAAGAGTGAATTTGCACTGTTTTCACTCCCCCGGGAGTGACGTCAGTGATCACTCGATTTTTAATTTTTTTAGAGAGAGTAGCTGGTGCCTCCAATAGAGTGGTAATGGTAATGGGAATGTTTTATTAAAAAATAATTTGCAGCCAACCGGCTGAATTGCAAATTTTTGTAAAGCGTATAAAAACATCAATATAAACAATATGATTTTTACATAATCATAATGAAACTTAACAATGCAAATGATACATTAAATCAAAGAGATGATAGTAATTACACTTTCTGAATGAAGCTCATGCAAGTAAAATCATTAAGTAAACAGATACAAGACAACAACAAAAACCATTAATCAAAATATATCGGAGCAATCTAAATTATCTTTGAAAACAAGCAAGACATGCATATTTCATTATACTTCCAATATTAGCAATTAACATGTAAGGACAAGTAATCTTCACCAGAACAGAGAAAAATAACAGGACAGTTGTATAGGAAAAGTGAAATGCAGGCACCAGGGAGCATATAGTTGGAAGAAGGGAGAAAGAGAGAGAGAGAGAGAGAGCTCCCGCACTCGCACAAGAGAGAGGGAAAGAGAACAGAACAGAGAGAAAGAGAGATAGAGAGAAACATAGAGCGAGAGAGGGAGAGAGAGAAGAGATGAGATCATAGAGAGGTTGAGTGTACAAAGAGTATAACATAAATCAAGGATAATCAATACTACATACCAGAGGCGGCGCACCCGGGGGGGGGGGGGGGGCAGGGGGGCACAGTGCCCCCCCCCCCCCACTTTTTCAAGTACCCAAAATTGCCCTTTTTTATCCATGAAAAGTGCCCCTTTTCATAGCTGATAAGTGCCCCTTTTTCTTCGTATAGTGCCCTTTTTTTCTAATAAGTGCCCTTTTCAACTTCTGATAAGTGACACATTTAACCTCATACATGAGTGACCCTTTTGAAAGCCGATAAGTGTCCATTTTCGTCTGATTAGTGCCCATTTTCCGTTCAAATAGTGCAATTTTCCCTTCTAAGTGCCCCTTTTCACCTCTGATAAGTGCCTATTTTTCTTTGTATAACTGTCCTTCTTCTAATAAGTGCCCTTTTAACCTCATACATTAGTGCCCCTTTTGAAATCCAATAAGTGCCCCTGTTTTCGTCTGATTAGTGCCCATTTTCTGTTCTAACAGTGCAATTTTCCCCTCTGATAAGTGCCCTTTTTCACTCCTATAAGCTCACATTTTTAAGTGCCCCCTTTTACTTTTGATCAGTGCCCCTTTTCCTTTCTAATGATATCATTTTCCCCTTTGATAAGTGCCCCTTTTGTCTTTTGTCTTTTGACACTGAGTGCCCCTTTTTACCTATATATCCAGATGTCGCTTACAAACTGTGCCCTAAAGTCCACAAAAGAGCCATATATCTAGCTCCAAATAATCAGAGAGGCTTCATATTAATACATGGAATAGATTCCCCTACTGATATCAGCACAAAGTGAGGCAGTGGAGTAGATGGCAAGAGGGGCACAATGCCCTAGATTGTACAATATTAATCATTGCCCCTAAATCAAAAAAGGAATGAGAAAAAAAAAAGAATTTCTAAAAAATTTTGAAAGCTCGCTCGCTATGCTCGCTCACATTTACTATATAATCTTCATCATATTAGGGAAATCGCTGTGTATAATTAAATACCATAGCCTTCAGCGTTAGAAAACAACCTTAAATTTGTTGCTCGCTCACTTCGCTCGCTCGCAAATGAATAATCAGACCATCACACAAAATGCAAAAGTAGTTTTTATCTGGACCCATGTAAAGATAGAAAAAGTAATATGTCGAAAATGATCATCGACAGTGTATTAATCATATTGTAGCGGTATACTAATGTCTCAAAGTGGTATTTTCCGCCTTGTTTTCACCCTTTGTAGGTAGGTGCCTCTTTTTTGTTGGTGCTCCCCCCCCCCCCCCCCCCCCCCCCCCCACTTTGAAAGATGCTCCGCCACCCCTGCTACATACAGTGTATATGTATATCTTTAAGTTTCCGTAAAAGACTTTTCGTTGGGTTTTCTAGTACATTTTCATAGTTTTTGTGTTATATATTTTCTGAGAAACCTAATATAATAATCTCAAGAGCCCAGGTAAAAGTAATGAGAGCTTTATAAAAAAAGAAAGAAAGAGCAATGATGAAGAAGCAAAAAATATGATTATTAAAGGGGGAAGTAAAATTGTAAAGGAGAAGATAAAAAAGTAAGCAAGCTGTCAAATAATACCAGAAAAATAGGTTTACTTTTCTTTATAGTTTTTTAACAAAAGGACACCTCCTTATGATATTTTCCACTTATACCCCTCATCATAGATTGAAAATTAAAAATGTAAATTGTAATGAAATAAATCAGAAAATTAATATCAGCTCATCATTTTTGTCCACGCGGAGCGATATTGCAATATCAATAGCTTTGAACTGGTTTTCAAACATATATATCCAGGATATAGGGCCTGCGGTACCATGATTGACATCACATCATATCCATTTTTTTTTTCTTTCTTTCTTTTCTTCTATTCTTTTAAGAATGGAGTTATGTGAGCCATCCCTGGACAATTCTTGCAGATTTTTTTTTTCTTTTTGATGTAGGATATAAATATCTATATTTCATTCACAAAGAAATCATATATGAATCGTAAAAAACATACATAAACAATGAAATATACAACTTCCTTTGATTTTTCGCTTTTCTCTTATCTCACAGGCCTCAAATTATCTGCCTTTTTCTAATCTTATCAATCTCTCTCATTCTCTTTTCTCTCTCCCTCCTTCCCCTTCTCTCTATCTCTATATCTCTCTCACTCTCTCTCTCCATTTTGCACAAATTCCCTTTTCCTTCTTCCAATGAGTCTGTCAGATTCTTGTAATTATCTTGATTGGTTCCTCTCTTGTATGTTTTAGTATGGTGTGCATTACAGACCAAAGAGGAATAAATCAAATATCTATGAATGAAAAAATGTAAATTTTGAGATTGATTCTCCTAAAGTGCTGGCCCAAATTAGTACATAAAATTATTTCTTTTTACAACTGTCATTTGTAAAATTAGTTTTCAATGACTGTGTGACACATGGTCAATTTCTAACACTGGTCAAATTTTTCAATTTTTGTGACTTCAGCCGATAACCCATTCAGCCGGTAACCCATTCAGCCGGTAACCCATTCAGCCGGTAACCCATTCAGCCGGTAACCCATTCAGCCGGTAACCCATTCAGCCGGTAACCCATTCAGCCGGTAACCCATTCAGCCGGTAACCCATTCAGCCGGTAACCCATTCAGCCGGTAACCCATTCAGCCGGTAACCCATTCAGCCGATAACCCATTCAGCCGATAACCCATTCAACCGATAACCCATTGCCTATGAGAGCTGGATGGTCCCTGTATTAAGCCTATAGAGAATCCCATAGTCATTAAATACCGAACACATAATACCGAATCAAATTCGCGGGCATTTCCGATTGGCGCCAAACAGGCTGTGAATCGGATCCCTCCGTAGGCAATAAATAGCCTCCACTGGGCAGTGTTCTAGTCATTCTCCTGATGACGATCAGAGTATACTGATCGAAACGTCGAGAACCACAGAGCTCTTAGCGGAGCTCACCAGCCCTTTTCAGGGCTCTTATTCCTTGAAAGAATTACATGGTGTAATCCTGAAAAACTAATCTACAATTCAGTTTCTCCACCATGAAAGTGTCGCTGATACTTCACTAAATACCGGCTCTAAAGGGGAGCAATCATTCAGCGGAAAATCTGGCCCTTGTTCTTTATTCAGAGAAAACAATGGCACCGTCCGGTGCTTTCTCTGTTTAGAGGAATTATAGCGCCACCAGTGACCAGAATGAGAATGCACCCGTGAATCAAATTCGCGGGCATTTCCGATTGGCGCCAAACAGGCTGTGAATCGGATCCCTCCGTAGGCAATAAATAGCCTCCACTGGGCAGTGTTCTAGTCATTCTCCTGATGACGATCAGAGCATACTGATCGAAACGTCGAGAACCACAGAGCTCTTAGCGGAGCTCACCAGCCCTTTTCAGGGCTCTTATTCCTTGAAAGAATTACATGGTGTAATCCTGAAAAACTAATCTACAATTCACATAACTTATTGAACCCAAAACCCCACTGTAACACAAACCATAACCCTTCATCTTTCATGAAATAAAACCAGGATAAAATGTGGCTGGAGCCAAATGTACATTCAATTCCTCATTATCATTAATAGTACATCAGGGACGGATCAAGGATTTTGTAAAAGAGGGGGTTGTTGCCAGAAAAGTACACAATTAAGGAGGCAATTTGTTTTTTATTGTGTACTTAAGGTATCCCAGTTGGGATTCAAAAAGAGGGGGGGGGTGGCCATGGCCGATTCGCCCCCCCCCCCTGGATCCGCCCCTGTACATTATTCATTACTGTACATACTTTTTAGTTCTGTGGGGTGTATCATGGACACTATTGCTTGAAAATTCAAGACAATTTCAAGTATGCTCAAAGAGGAAAAAAACATTAGGCAATTATTTATACCCAAGTACAAAGGCTAAGGGTTGTTTTTGTTTTGTTTTTTGTTCTGTGGTAACATAACTATGTAACAGATTACCAAATTATGCAAGAAATAATTTTTTTAAACATGATCTGCTATTTTAAACTTCTGTCAAATCATTTATTAATAATCTACAGGCATTATGTAATGATAAGCAATGTAAGTACAAGGGTATGTGACTATGTGTTTTACATATTTTCTTCATAAATGTACAAAAGCTTCCTTTACACAAACCTTACTATATTTTTTTAAAGAGCATATAGAAATTATTTATGTCATCATTTGAGTAAACAAACTAGCAGCAAGATGTTTTCACAATCATACATGGTCAAACACTAGTGTATTTGAACCCTATCTGCCCCCCCCCCCCCCGACAGATTTCCAACCAAGAAAACAAAAATTTGAGTGACTTTTCAATTAAGTTTGGATATTATTGCTAGGTCAATAATAATTAAATTGCTGTTAAAACCTCATAAAGCTTGGACATTTTCTTAAAATTTTTTTGCTTGGCCACAATGTAACCTCACACGCTCACAAGCATAGGCTATTAAGCCAAACTTCAAAACTAAAGAGAAGACAAAAGTGTCCGCATATCTTCGAACAGGTACTATCCCAATAGATAAAATTGAATTAAAGGAAACCAAAACCCAAGGAGAGAATCAATATTATTGGAAAGTGAAAAGTCAGAGAAGCACTTTAAAATTGGTTAAAAAATGAGAGAGTTATGGAAGTTTGAAAAGTCTCGTTTTACTTTCTATGGGGATCCTCAAATTGGCAAAATTGCTTCAAAATGGCTGATTTTGTGAACAACTCTCCATTTGTTTTGTACACAGATTTTCAGATTTTCCCCATTATCTCTCAGGGTGCTCCTTGTCTCCTCCTGAACTCGACATATGTGGTGTAAAATACATTTTCCCATTATATATGTTGAGCTCAGAAGGAGATTAACTGCACCTTGAAAGATAATGGGGAAAATCTCAAAATCTGTGTACAAAACAAATGGAGAGTTGTTCACAAAATCAGCCATTTTGAAGCAATTTTGCCAATTTGAGGATCCCCATAGAAAGTAAAACGAGACTTTTCAAACTTCCATAACTCTCTTCATTTTTTAACCAATTTTAATGAAACTTTTTGTAAAGTGCTTCTCTGAATTTTCACTTTCCAATAACATTGATTCTCTCCTTGGGTTTTGGTTTCCTTTAACGTTTTACTTTATGAATGAAATTCATGCTGAAATAACTTTAAATATAAAAATATAGATTATGCATGCAATGTCTGCACCTGTCCAAAAACGATAATTCAAAAGGAAATGTGTCCAAAATTTTTGCTAACTTGCCTTGCTCCCTCACATATAACTGTATTTTCATTGAATACTGCTAGTGATCAATGACACTACATGTACAATATAATCAAAATAAAAATCATAAAATATTTTTAGGTACAAAATTAAGAATAGATGAGATATAGGAACATCCACCCATATTCATTGACCCTACCTGCACATAAGGGCCCCGAAAAGTGAATTTTTGAAATACAAGGATCACCAATGGCTCAGTTGTTTTATCCCCCCCCCCCCCCCCCCCCCCCCCCATTGTGCACATTTTCACTAAGTACATACCTTCCCCATATTCACCTCCATATACATGTACTCAGCTTTTCTGCACATCGCATATGGTGCAGCATTGCAAAGGGAATAACTGGCTTACATAGGAAAACAGTGGGACTGAAAATAGTGTAACAGTAGTAACCCAAGAGGTATCATTAAAGTTTTCAAACTAATTTTGACAATTTAGTTCTATTTTAAGCTTATATTTGAAAAGAACCATTACAAGAAATGACAACATATTTCTATCTCCTGCTAGGCAGTATTTACTGGTAGTAATATTGTTATTTGCCACCAGGTATTTAACAGCCAACTCTGACATGTACTAGCATGCAAGACCTTCAAAAACAAAAAAATACACAAAACTCTATCTAGAGAAAGTTAAATCTTCATGCTTATAAACCAATCTGAATTTTATTGTAGAAATACTTTTGTACCGAGCATTTGACAACATTTTTTATATATAAGAAGCATATTTCAAGGTATTTTATTCCAAGATGTCTATGATTGTAACCATTTGCGACGCTGATTGACTGCTGCTTTGCCGTATCTCATAGAGATATCTTGTCTGCAAGGTGAACTCAAGAGTAACTTGTCTTGAGAGCTGGACCACATGGGACCTGTAAAATTGAAATAGTGCTTTAAGCTTTATAATCATCAGAAAAATCTACCCCATCAAGTAATGAATTATGTCACTATATAGCAGATAAAACATCCCAATTATTATCCCATAATAAAACACAAACCATTTCTTTCCCACAATGTCTGCTGTGTAAAATTTGAAACTCATGTCTGTAAGTATAGCATTCATTAGCCATGTAATAAACCATTCAGATCTGCCTCCTAGAACTATAGGATGAACAAGTCAATTTAGGGATATCATAATGTAAAGGTAATACACAGTTCTGGTAAAAGTTGTGGATTGTAAGTCTACAGGGCCGTGGCATTAAACTGTGATTAATAGCATGCCCAGTCAGGTGCTAATTTTTCTGATAGGGTTTGGAATAGGTTCAATAGAATCAAATATAAATACAAGATCTGTTTTACATCTTAGGTCTGTAGAATCCATGAAAAATAAAATTTCCTCAAACTATTATAGAAAACAAAAAAGTCAGATCTGTTTTCACCCTTATATTGTGTAATCTCCGTTGTGAGTTTCTTATTATTATACAGTACATGTATCATTCTTTAATTCAAAATTATTAAAGTGAATAAAAATAAATAAATGAATTAAATCTGTGAATTGTAAGCTCAGATTTTCACAGGATATTAATTATCAAGTACACCTATGGCAATACAGGATATTTACAGCTGCCTGGTTTCTTGAAAAAAGAGTTTTATGGCCATGGGCCAGGGTTGTGCTCTCCCCTCAAAAGTGTATTAAAATTGGAAATGAAATAAATTATCATTTATTTTTCTTTGACTTTAACTATACCGTGCATTACCTTTGATGTATGTCTTATGTTGAAATTAATGCTTGAACTATAGGCCAAAGAGAGAATACTTTATTATGTGAAACAGCAAAAGAATATGAACTATGGTTTCCATATGCACAAGTCTCTTTGACATTGATTTCTTATGAAAGTGTAGATTAAAGATAAAGAGCATCAGTTTAGTTTCTCACCAGGCTCAAAACTCTTACTAATTTAATAAGTAGAGTCCAAACCATATATATTTCATCACAACCCAATGATGGACTATGTCAATATGAAAATATATTACCTTTTGTTTGTGAACCACATTGTAGGTACACTTCTGTTCTTGTGAAATCCCCACTGTGAACATACAGAGCTGTACATATCTTTGATTTTGTTTGCCTGTACTTGGTGCATAGTTCCTGTAAGAGAGAAAAGGTTTTTAAAAAGTAAACCTATGTTATGGTAATGAGACATTTTAATTTAGAGGAATTCTTGAAACTGCTTATTTCTTTATACACAAATTGACTACCTCCATCATTAGGCTGCTATAAAGATTTACATTGCTATGATAGTAATATGGTTACCTCAATTTATACTGTACATTGCTATAGTATAGTAACATGGTTATCTCAATTAAATTGCTATAGTATCAATTACATTGTTATAGTAAAATGGTTACCTCAAAAATATTGCAATAGTATTTATTACACTGCTATGATAACATGTTACCTCAATAACACTGCTATAGTATTGCTATGATAACATGAATACCTCAATTCAATTGCTATATAGTATCAGTTGCATTGCTATGATAACATGGTTACCTCTAAAACATTGCTATAGTACTGTATTTATTACATTGCTATGATAACATAGTTACCTCAATAACATTGCTATATTATCAAGATTATGTCCATCACCCTACTTTACATGTATCAAGATTATTTCCATCACTTGAGACGATAATGGTTACCTCAATTATGTTGCTGTAGTGTTCGCTATCCTCTTCTGCTTGTGAATCTGAGGGATGATCAGCATGATCTAACACAGTACCTAGAGCAAGAATGGAGAGCTTTACAGTTATCACAGAGATAACAAAAGAAATGAAAAACAAGATAAATGCAACAGCGTCTCCCATATGCCTCCGTCTAAATTCAGTTAAGTTCATGGTTCCAGCTGTTCTTGGAATACTGTGATAACCAGAGTAAAAACCAATAATTACATGTCAAATGACCTCTTTGACCTTTGATCTTTGACCTAACAACCCAAAAGTCTGATCACTTTGTCTCTTCATAGTCATGCATACAAAATAGTTGAGATATGTTGATAACAACACTATTAAACAAATCTTTAATTTCATGCATACTGACCTCTATGACCTTTGACCAACTAAACCCAGCATCTAATAACTTCATCTCACTATGGTGATGCATACTAGTACCAAGTTTGACGTTCACAGGTAAAATAGCTATTGAGATATAACAAAACTTTAAAAAACATTAATTTCACGTATATTGACCTTTATGACGGTGACCTGTGACCTTTGACCAACTGAAACAAAAATCTAATTATTTTGTCTCACTATGGTGATGCATACTCATACCAAGTTTTAAGTAAATGGCTGAAATTGTTCGAGAAATAAGGTGATAACAATGATAACGGTGATAAAATTCATAGAAAATTAACTCTATGACCTTTGACCTACTTATGCCAAATTTATGCAGTTTATCCCACTACAATGAGGCATACTAATACCAAGTTCAAAGCTCATAGCTCAAATAGTTCTTGATATATCTTGATAACAAGGCTACAACCTGCAATTTCAGAAATTGACCTCTATGACTTTTGATCTTTGTACCCCAAAATCTAATCAGATTGTCTTTCCATGGTGATACATACCAGCACCATGTTTGAGATAATGCGTGAACGAGGAAGCGGAACGGACGGACAGATGGACAGACAACCCAAAAACATAATGCCTCAGGCACCACCTTCGGTGGGAGGAGGCATAAAAATCCTTTCTTAACATAATAAATTATAACAATCAGGTTTTCCAATAGATGTGTAAGAGTTCGAAGAAAAAATCCTAAAATTGCTCACTTGAATGTTTGTGCGGAGTTGATGTATGTCTGGTTCTCTTCATTGGAAGCACATCACTAGTAGAATCATCTGAGGCTGAGGAATCTGAGACTATCTCTATCCCTCTCCTTGATCGTCTAGAGGGTGTCCTATAACAAAGCCAATACATGCAAATCATTGTAATTTGAATTTCTAAAGATATGCCCCCTAGCTGGCTGGTAATTTGGAAAAGCAGAAACAATTGTTGAAACCATTATCTTGCTGTACTTTTAAACAATTTGTACTTAAAAAGTTTACCCAACTTTATTAGCTTCATATCATAATTTTATTCTCTGTGACCTTGCTAGTTATTTCATGGTAGTAAAGAGTATTGTTATCTGTCGAAAATTATTTGTAACAACGCTGCCACAGATGATAAAAGAATAAAAATGAAACATATCACTGAGTCTCGATTATATCACTCCACATTTCCATGGACAATGTGTATTCTGCCACCCCCCCCCCCCCCCCCCCCGGCCCTTTCAGGGTTAATGGTTTCAATAGATGAACATATAAATGGAAAGAGCCTGAAAGTAACAGATCCTGTATAAACATGCTCAATATTCTCACCTATGTTTTGGCCTAAAGTCCAAGTTTTGTGAGATTAATCATCAGCAGGAATGAAATTGTTGTTTGTCACTTAGAATTCAATTTTGTATACCGGTAAGTCAATGAAGACATGTCAAGCCTTAAACTTTAGATATCCTCTTAGAGATGATTGTTCAAAAGTACGAGAGACATTTGTCAACTAAGTTTAATTTGTTATACACTCCCACATAATCAATAATGTCATAGTGATTTTACCTATTTGGGGATGAGTCACTTATGTGTAGCTTTCTTGGTTCTTTCTGTGATTCTATGGTAGCTGTACCTGCAAAGACAAACCATTGATTTATCATACTCACTGTTTACAATCTTATTGAAGTATACATCATACATCAAAGGGTATACTTCTACAAATATTATTGACCATTCCTGCTTACTTTTTGATAATTTTTCTCCAAGCTATGCTAGAATTAGAGTCATGAAATTCCTTGAGCTTTGAAACCTTGGTAAATTCATAAGACAGAGCATAGTATTAGAGACTGCTGAGTGTGTATAACTCGGCTCCCAAGTTTTGTGTTGTCATCTCCATGGAAAAAATAATCAAGAAAAATTTATATCTGACGTTTAGTTCATTCCAACGATTCGAAACATATCCCGTCATGACTTTAATTTCTTAAATATAGAAATATAGAATGATCAATTGTGTCCAAGGCTTTAGCAAAATCACTAAATATTCCAGTTGTCGATAGGGGGGGGATGGAAGAGTTCCAGGTTTTAGTTGTCCAGGGGTAATAGATAGTTCAGGGGATAGTATCACAAAAATCCGTACAAGCATATAAATTGATATTAAAAATTCACATTTTAATTTACTGCTAAGAAGTGGATTATGGAGATAACAATTTCACATTATAATTTATTGATAACAAGTGGATTATTGAGACTACAAATTCACATTTTAAATTATTGATAACAAGTGGATTACCGAGTGGTGATTTGACAGGTGTCTTTCTCTTCTTGGTCGATGACAGACGGACAACTACAATCTTCTCTGGACTAGAGACATCAGTTTTGCTTGAAATAAAACAAGTAAAACAAAGCTGAACATTGTCAAATTTGCAGTCATGGGAGCTTCCAATCTGATGGAACTGTTGTGCGACGACATTCGAGAGTTTTTGACTATGTTTAGGTCATAGGTTATAGGCCTCAATTACATTTAGGATACTTTCACATAAAATGTGGAAGACTATGAAAATGACAGTTACAAGTAATGAAGTGTGGAGGCACGTATAGTATATCTATCATACACAATATACCATGTAAACAAAGGTCTATATCCTCAGCTGTGATAAGTCTTTATTATATTGCACACTTGTGCAAATATAACAAACTACTGAGTGTCACTTTCTCTCCTTTTCAGCCAATAGAATCACCCTATTTCATACATCTTACAGAGTACTCAAGGTGCTTGGTCTCTCAAATACTCTTTTAGATTACTTTTTGTGTTTTCTTTATTTCTTTTGATGCATCTTTATGACCAGGGCAATTCCAAGCAAAACAGGACATTTCACAACTGTCTAATCACATCATATTTGGTGTCAAATTAATTGTAAATATCTAAATTTTCACACTTATGAATACTAACAATTTTAAATCAACATTTGATACCAATTATGAAAATTTTAAAAGAAGAGAAAGGTAACCGTTGTTTTAATATTAGCTCTTTGCTAAAATACACTTGGTACGCAACGTTTAGATAACCTAGTGAATAGTGAACAAGAATATCATTAGTTTCTGTTCTGCATAATTTTTCATACATGCATCAGTAACCTTGGAAACTTGAACTCCAAAAGATTGTCATTCCATACCACACAAAACAAAATAAAATTTCAGTTATTTCCAAAAAGGACGATTATTTTGTTATGAAAGCTTATAGCTAAATTAAGGTACCTCATACCTACAAAATGTATGTGCTTTTTAAAATTATTATTATTATTATCATTACTCTTATACCATGCTTTTCCCATGAGGCCCAAAGTGCTTACAATAAATTCAAACAATAAAAATACTTGTACTAAGAAAAACACTGTTACAACTACAAACTGCCAAAGAGATGTGTTTTCAAGGCCTTTTGGAAGGCATTGACTGATGAAGACTGTCTAACTGTAAGTGCTAAATCATTCAAGTATTATGAAGCAGATATGGTAAATGTCCTATCACCGGCCAAGGTGCAAGTAACTGAATATGTGAGATGGAGAAGATCACTGGATGACCTCAATCGCCTTGTAGATGTATATAAATTCAAACAGGTATCCTAATATTTTGGAGCTTGATTATTGTATTTTTATATGAATTATGATAATGATTAATTACGTCTTTCCATAACAAAATTTGTTACGGAATGACACTGAATTCAGTTTTGTATACCAGTAATTCAATTTAACCCTGAACCTAAATATATTAGTTTAGATTCATCATTCATATGACATTCATCGACAAAAGTAGAAATGATGAACTTACTCTCCAGTATGAAAATTATATCAAATTAACTAATTTTGATATTTTGGGTTTTGTGTACAAAACAATGGGAAAATGGTGTTTTTAAAATAAAATTAGTTGATGAGATGTATATGTGCATGGCTCAGATCAAGGGTACCCATGTGTTACATGTACATTGATGGACGAAAATGAAATTCACACTGAATGGATTTCAACCGCATGGAAATCATGGTTGTTGGGTAACAAGGAAATACTAAAATTTTCTGACCTCCAGATGTTTTGATAAGACAGATTAAGCAGCTCAATAATATGGAGGATTCCAAATTGTATTGTACATAACTTGTCCATCTGAGTATAAAGTGAGTATAAAGTACTGACCAGGTAAAAAAAGATTTTGGCAAATATACCTCAAATACATGTATTTTCAAACAGATTCCCAGGAACAGGGTATGGCACATCAAAGCTAACATACCACAAAAAGCCACAGCAGTATTGAAAACATGATACACAATTTAAGTTCACATAGTTTGAGCAATGTTTATTGTGGTTGAAAATTCATGTCCTTTTTGTGTCATTCCGTAACGAAGCAATATAATATTGAATATATCATAAATTTGATGAAAGGTTGACACGAAACTCAACATTTGAGAAAAGTACCTTATAATAGTGTATGTAATGTAACTATCAATTTTTAGATATTCATTATAATGTTAATAATATTCTTCTTTCAAACTTGAAAATTCATTGTGAATGTCATTCCGTAATGCTTGGAATTGCCCTCTACAGAAAAGTCACTGTTTTGATCTATAATTAATTTTTACTGTGATATTCCAATAGCCTTCAGAGACATCAACAGGACAAAATAAGTAAAAAAGGTGTTGCTTTTAATGTTCAATGCAGTATCTCTTTTGGCAATTCCGAATTAGACAATAATTTGAGAATCTTCATCAAAGTACATATATGAACATTTTTCATAACGTTTTCTAGAATTAGGTTTTTCTGTAATAAAAGTAGAAATTTGGCTTATCTATCTTACAAACCCATGTAGCTTTATCCAACTCTAACTTCAGATAATCTTTAAGTCAATTGGCTCTAAATATCAATAGGTCTTGGAGTTTAGAATACATTACCTCCTGGATTTCTTGTTTCCATGTGTGATTTTGTCTTCTGTACCAATTCTATTTGGCTGCATGGCACTATCATCAATTCCATCTAAATTCAAGGCACTGTCATCTATTCCATCTGTCTGCATTGCATCATTAGCTGTTCCACCATTCTGTACACTGACATCATCCATCTTTAAGCTACTGAGTTCTTTAGCAGACCTCTTTTCTCCTGCTTTTTCATCTTGGTTTTCTAGTATCTTCTTTCCCCTTGTCTTTCTAGCCACATACATATCCTCTCCCTCCTTTTGACAAGAATCACCTTGCTTTTCAGCTTTGCTCTTTTTTCCTTGTTTTCTATCTACAGCAACTTTTTCACCACTTTCAAATTCATCTGTTACATGATTACCATCACTTTTACTTCTAGTTTTGTAAGAAATTTTTATTGGCGAATTTGTAGATACATCATACTTTTCCTTATTTGTTTGTCTTGTTGATCTGCGCACTACAAGAGCCTGAAGAGCAGGATTTTGTCCTTGCCTGCTCTGGTTCTCATCTGAAGAGCTTGGTGCTGTTTTACTCCTTGGAGAAGGGACTACCTCATCTTCATTTCCTTCATCTTTTCTTTCATCAGCTTCTTGATTTGAAGAAGAAATATAGTATTTATTCAGTTTCCAGATGTGTGTTATCTCTTACGATTGAATTTAACAGATAGATACACAATTACATTATTCAAAGCAAAATCCCATCAGCATATAGGCCTCATTTACATAATATCAAATTTGCAGTAATGAACGAAAGAATACACAAAGGCTGATTGAAAAACACTCATTGAATAATGTCTTCTGTGCAAATCAATTAAATGAGTACAAGAATACACTACAGTAAAACAAAACATCACTGTAAAATCACTGTTTGACCATTTCACAACTGCCTAAAAATGTAATATTTCAGTTGGGTAGGTAAGATGGCTGTGCGCTATTAAAACAAGAAATGACATTACGTTGTACACATACACAAAGCAAAGAGTGATCAAATAAAGAGTTTTGTTGCAAGATGCATTAAACGCCAAATCCAAATTTTTTAAACTAAATGTATCAAAAGATCAAAGACAGATAGCTTTATCTAGATTCAAAATCAGTTTTCAGCAAATCGCTTTAAATCCACACTTAGTTTAGTTCGAAAACATTGGGGGTTTTTTGCAAATGCATTAAACGCCACTCCCATTTCAGAGCAAATCGTGTTAAATCCATTGCGCATTGAATAGTACTTGACTTACATGTAACTGATGCGCACAACTAAATCAGTGGATACGCAAAGTGAGACACAGATGTGCAGTGAAAAGGAGAAGCCTTGGAGAATTTACAGGCGATGTGCCAAGTCGGTAGATTTATGGACTCAGTAAAACTATTGGTAATATTTGGCTCCACTGACCACAAAATCAAGCCCTAAATGTGTGGAGGCTCCTCACATGGATTCCTTACTATTTTAAAGTGTCAAAAATAAACATTAATTTGAATGATTTTAAACAGTAGGTAAATGAAAGCATATTACTTAACTGTGGATATAATGCATTGTGAAAAAAAAAAAGTTTGTGGATATGACTTGTTTTGCAAAAAAAAGGTGAAAATCATGATTTTTTTTTCCAAAAAAGTAATTATCACAGATTTATCTTCATTATTCATTTTAATATAAGTGAAGTGATTATTATCAATATTTTATCCCTCACAGGAAAATTTCATGTTCATGGATTGGTCAAGAGCAGGTCATGTGATAAAATATATTCCTACAAGAGGAGCAACTACTGTACTATTTTTCATATTTCTGACATCAAGAGTCTGACAATTTTTATCCCATTCCCCAACTTTCTTGCAGAGATCACTCTTTGTGTAGCCAGCCTCAAGACTGGCTTGCAGGAATCAGCTGCTTTTGCAGACAGCAAAGACAGGCACTGGGCTGTAACTAGAATTCAATAATTGAGGAGCATAGAAGACTCCACTGGCTGGCTGAAAATGACATGTTCATAATAGGCTGATGATTAAGTCAAAACTCATCTTAGAATGACAGTGATAATAATATTTATTTACCCAGGGTAATGATACTGTTCTTCCTAACAGCCTTGCAATCATATTATTACCCATTAAGCTTTAGCACAGCAACTATGATAAGGCACTCAAGTATTCAAGGAATTTTTTCCTTCAAAGGTACCCATTTACTTCACCTGGGTGGAGAGGGCAAATGTAGAACATTGCTTACCAAAGGAAATTAGTTCTGTGACAGAGATTCAAAACACCATACCTTGTTCTTCATAGTCCTGGTACCTACCCACTAGACCAGGACACCTCTAGACCACTAGACCTTAAATTCAATTAAATTTAAATTCAAATTTATCAATCATCTATTGATTACATGTATAATCTAAACTGTAGAAGAGAGCAACACAGCCACAATTTAGGAAATGTTAAAATAGGGAAAATGAAAGTTAGTGTTCAAAGACAAAAGATTTTTTTTTCAAGTCTAGACCTTTCTAGTTTCTAGATCTCTTTTTTTTAAATGACATACGTGTGTATTCAGGAGTATACACAGCCTGCAAAAAACAAATTATCAAACCATTTTGGGATAGACCTTCACATCAGAGCAGAAAAGCCTAGGCCGCACTGAACAAACCATCAAGCTATCTCAGTAGGCAGCTGAAAGTCAGATTCTGTAGGGCTTCACTCAGTGTAAACCATACAGCTGTAGTATCTATCACAAACATGGACACTCACAAAGGGCCTAGAAAAACAACTGAATGGCTGCTGTACCAGACTCTTATGAGCAGCACTGGATGTCAGTTGGAATGATCATATGACAAATACAGAGATATACAGGAATCTAACACCAATTTCAGTCAGATCTAGGGAATACTGCTGCTGTTTCAGTGGTCACTGCTGGAAAAGCAAAAGTAAATTAAGGAGCAATTAGTCTTCATATGGGACATTTCAAGAGGCAGACGCGCCAGGGTCGCCCAACAATGAGGTACATAAATCAGTTAGAGAAAGACACCTGGGGCAGTATTCTGAAAACCATGTTATTTTTCATGTTAAGGAAAGCGATATTAATTGTCATAACAAACTGAAAGTGCTCAGAATTAACAGTTATCATTGGGGCTTGCGCAGAAGTCTCTTTTAACTTTACACGAACACAGCCAGCTTTGAAAGCATACATTAACAATGACTTGTCCTAAGTCTGATTTGTATTAACATCGTTTTACTAACATAAAAGATAACATCATTTTCAGAATACCACCCCTGCTTAGTACAGGCAGAAGCTCCTACATATTATAGAAAATAAAACTGAGTGGAAAACAAACTTGTCAAGTCATTGCGAGAACGCTGAAGTTTGTAGTAGTTGTTTATTGTGAGCATCCCCTTCTTACCCCATATTTCAGGCTGGAAATTAGACAATAAATAAAATATAAGACACTTCCTAACAAAAAAGTTAACCATATATATTTTAACTCTAAAACATATCTCACTTTTTAAATCTTTACTTGCTGCTTGGAAGAGATCCAAGTCAAAAGATGATGTGTCACTAGGTTCATCTTCTGCAATAATCCCTTCAGCTTGTGTTACGTTTTCTCCAGTTGAAGTTTCTCTCTCAAAATCTTCATCCCTTGGCTCATTGATATCTACTTCTGAATCTATAAAGCAAAAAAAATGATATGAAAACAAAAGAAAAATAATAACTAAAAACAATAAAATCAGGTCAAAGGGCATGTGTTTCTCACTAGTATCATGTAACTGGATGAATATCACCTTTTGAAGGTTTATGCCAAACACCCCCTCCCGATCCTCTCTACAGTAAGCAAATAATTACCGTTGGTGAAGGTGATGGGACAAACTATAACTTCCGAGGCGATCTGGATGTAGCTATCTTTCAGAAGCGAAGCTGAGGAAAGATAGCGTTATACATTCAGATCGCCGAGGAAGTGATAGTTTGTCTCATCGCCTGAAATCAAAAGGTGACTATTTGCTTTATATTCCACATCTTAAACATTTAACTGGTACGAGAAAGACAATTATTGTCTAACTTCTCGAAAAAGACATTTAGGCCCGAATTCACAAAAGAAGTTAAAACCACCATAAACCATACCCCTACCTGGGTGCGCACAATTGTTTTATCATTTTAAGCGCACGATTGGGCAATGCGCGCTTATTTTAGTACGCCTATGGAGCTATTTGTAAAGGTCACCCACTTTTCAATTTGACTATTCATAAAGGTCATGCACTTTCATTTCGCACGTACCCAAAATATTGATAACACATTGTGACTCTGTAATGGCCTGAAGAGATCAGCGAAACACATAAGCACTATTCCGTCAAGGTCATAAACTTTTCTTCTTGGGTCGATTGATTGGGAGAACTACATTTAATCACGTGATTTACCTTTTGTCCAATCTAACAGCAAGATTCTTAGTATGTGGAATATAATACATGATAACATCTCATCTGAATCCTCCAAACCGCACAGTGCACAAAACTTCTCCTCATGATATAAAATACCCATTGTGACTACTGACTCAAGATGGGAAAAATTTATTGCTCTATTTTTTGCTACATCTCCATACAACCTGCAATATAGGACGAAATGAATACGGCAATATCTCTAATATGATTCTGCCTGTGTTCCATTAATCAATGTTCCAGTGAACTTTAACATTTGACCTCATAAACCAAAACTATTTTCAGTTAATAGTTTCATACTTATACATATTACCAAATTTTGTTAAAATTGTCCCAATAGTTCTCAAGTTTTTGAAGTAACAAGATGTTTTGTGATACTTTTTTTTTCACTTCCATGACCATGTGACTTTTGATCCCTCACAACCAAATTCTAATCAGTTCATCCTAATATGATTATACGTGCTTGAGTCAAGGTTAGTTAAGGCCACCGCACACCTTACGATTGGTCTGCGATCCGATTTGTGAAATAAATCGATATTGGCATTTTAACAAATGAAATCTACCCTATTCAGGTTCTGAAAAGTAATATGAATACTAAACCAGGGGTTTTGTTGAGCTGTCAGCTTTCTACAGGGAATAAGGGCAAATTTAGTTTCAAATCGTAGGCAGTCGTACGATTTTTGTGACGTCACTACGACTCGGAGCCGATTTGGCCATTCCACCGACTAGAAAACTCGGCAAATGCCGTATTATCGATTTTACTATCTGTATGACTATTCAGACCCTCAATCAAATATATTTTTCGTTTTTAAATGATTTGTCAAATGATATTACATTTTCTTCTGAAATCGGATCGCAGACCAATCGTAAGGTGGCCTTAACAGTTGCCACGCTTTCTATCAAGCTATCGCAGTAACCAGATAATATCTGGGATTTTAACACTTAAAGTACACATTCAAAGAAAATCACAAATATGATAAATAATGTATCACTAGAAACTGGCAAGTTAACAGATAGCAATCGTATCAGTTTAAAGTCAACTACATATCAGGTAATTAAACAATAATACAAATAAAACTACCTCCCAGCATCTGCGATATACAAGCGCTTCGCCAAAAAAATAACAATGTTTCAATGACGTCAATAAAGGGAACAATCCTGTCCAAGCAGACGACGTCCCATAAAGAATGAACATAAGTGCAGTGCAGTTATTTCTCAAATTATAAAGAATTTAGTGTATTCAAACGTGCCCATATTTCACACCATTCTAAAATGGGAATGAAACAGATTCTGATTACTGAAATCTTTTGTTTGTAAATATATAGGACGAGGGTTAATGAACAATCAAAGAAACCACACTTTCAAATTGAAAAGCCTGCTGAATGATTGCAAGGACGGTATTTATCCCTCATTCAACGCCGAACGTCCAGCGGTGTATGCAGCTGTGAATGCGATGGCGTCTATTTTGTTTACAAGCAACTGATTCCTTTATTCTTGTAACGCTTCATTTTCCATCCAAATAAACCCATGCACGGGGTTTAGAGTGAGGCAATATATGTATTAAACATAATAGACTAATGCTAGTGAAGTGAAATAACTGAAGAGAAGATGACAAAACAGGCACTGAAAATATGTGAGATGTTATGGGACATCGTCTGCTTGTGCAATTAACGTCCTGTCTTTGACGTCACACATTTCAGCGGCTTTCGGAGAGCTGTTCAGGTGCTATGTCGGGGCTGTATTTTAGCAATTTGTAATTGTAATAATCATTACTTCGAATGTTTGCAAGCGTCGAATTTTGACAAACTTGTCCAGTCTAAGCTTCACCTACGCAATAATGAAACTTAAGTCAGTTTTAAAAATCAATGAATATCTACTTTAAACACTCTTTGGCATTTAACTTCTGACATCCAAAATCTACTCAGTACATCCTTACATGCTTACATGTACATGTACATGCTTGAGCTAAGTTTGGTTAAAATTGTTTCTATGATTTTCAAGTTATCATCATGGTAATAAGGTATTTTCTGGGATTTTCACACCTCATGACCTGGTGACCTTTGACTTTTGACCTCTTATACACCAAATCTCTTCTGTTCATCCATACACATTTACATTTTTCATCCCAGTATGGGGTACATTTTTTCCTCGGTTCTCATGTTATCGTGGTAACCTAAATAGGGACTGACAGACAACCTGAAAACATAATGCCTCCAGCATCATGATGGTGGACATAAAAATATATTCATGCCTGAGTAGCAGCCATGTAAAAAAGTTACACCTTTAGAATGATAAGAAATAATCACTAGACAAAGAATATACCTGAATCTTTTTGTTGTTTCATCAGTAGTTTTTCTTCACGTTCCTTGGTGTATTTCTTAAGTCTTCCTTCAAGCTTCTTTAAAAAATGGTCTCTCATTGATTGCCAAGAGTGGTTTGTTATCTGTGCAGGTGATAGAACAAAATATGATATAGAAACCATTTTACTTGATCATTCTAGAATTAAAGATGTTATTTATAAGATTCAATTACATACAAAAACCAGACAATAACAATTTCCTGTAATAATAAAATGCTAAAAGGTATTTGGTAATGGATAAATTTTACAGTTTCTGTCACATTAGCAATCTGTGATATCTTCACCTTTCTCTAACAAAATTTTATAATCCATTTCAGACTAAGTCACAAATTCTTTAGAGACATCTTTGGTTTGATTAGGTTTGGTTTAATGGTTTATGTTATCTGACTAAGGAAGCATGTGTATGCTTGTAAATAAGTAACCAGGGGACCAACAGCTTTAAGTCCTCTCCGAGGGACTTGGTAATGAGGATTAATGCCTTACCAAAGGGCACTAGCCCATCCACTTGGTTTCGAACCCGGGTTCTCTAGTTACGAGACCACTGCTCTACTACTGAGCCATCGCGCCTCCGTTGTTCACACTGAAGGAAATTTATACCTTTTACTTGCACCACTTTATAACTTGTATTAAATAAAAAGCCAGGAAGCAAAGAGTGGCTACTGAACCAGGACTGAACATTTTATGTGAATTGTATGTAATACACATTACAAATAAACACAAATTTCAAATTTATTCGTGACTACTGCTACAACATATGTACACCTTTGGGGCCCACATATATTATACATAAAACATGAACATGAACTAGAATATCCTGATATCACTAGCTAATCAGCTATTTCAATTGTTATGTTTGAATTCAGCATGTCATATAAAATTGGCAAAGATTCATGCTGTCAACATTTCACTTAAACAAGATGAATGTGACTGCATCTCCTATTCTTTTCCATATCGATTGTACACTTACTTTCATAAGTTCCATTCTTTTCCATATCGATTGTACACTTACCTTCATAAGTTCCATTCTTTTCCATATCGATTGTACACTTACCTTCATAAGTTCCATTCTTTTCCAGATTTTGTTGCCACCATATTGATAAGGATGCTTAGCGATATACTCAAGGATAGCATTGTCCTCAGCTGCAGTGTAATATGATCTCCTGTGTAAAGTTATCAAAGTTTTATTTGCAATCGTATACTCAATCATGCCTACATAGTATGCAGTAGAAGAACACTTCACACATTGTTTAATTTACCTAAATTCTGTGTAGGTCAGAACTAGATTCTTGTGGAGTTGGGCATCTTAAAAGTACATCAAGATAAAATCATAAATAACAGTACAATTAAAATCAAGTTCATATACTGGGTATATGACTTAGTTCTGTCAGCACCGTTAATATTAATCGGTTCCCTTCTTGATCATTCTTAATAATTACACTAATACACTACGAACATGCTTCTATCACATGTGGCCATGCGTTTTGAACTGGGCCAGTAAATATGTGGATCTGTTATATTTGCATGAGAGTTTTGCACCTATTTTGGTATCAAATTAAAGCTTTTAAAGAGGTCAACACACTGTATACCATGAATCCCTCCCAGGTTTATTTGTATTGTATTGACTGAACTTTGATTAATGAACTATCAATCAATCAATCAATCAATTTCGGTTTTATTAAAAAGACTCAGCAAAAAGTCCGAAGACTAACAGTGTGAGTTTACAATTTTTAAAAAACATATAAATATAAATATAAGTACTAAGGTGAAAAAAATCACAGACAAGATAAGTAATTTATACATATTAAAACTATTCAACTTCGTAAAAAAAAGAAAATATACATTACAATCTGAAACAGCGCTCCTACCGCGACCCAGCACGCATGCTCACTCCTGAAGACCTAACCCCCGCCGCGTCCCACCGCTCCGCCAAGTCAGCGCCCCCACCGCAATCCGCCGACGAGCACGCAAACTTCAACAACCTGGAAGCACTGAACCGATTAAGTTCAGCGCCTCCAGGCGATCAAAGCACGCAATCGCGCAAGCGGACCACCACAGGGGCAACCAACCCAAAGGAGCACATCGAACGCGGCAGGAGCTAGGCAAGCTTAAAAAATGGGGGAGAAAAAGAGCATGCCTGTCGAGCCACAGCAAAAGCACTGACCCAAAGGAGACAAGTACACATAAGAAAGAAATAGCAAAATGACAATAATCATGAAGGCAGGAAAATTGCACTGGCACACACAAAGCTAGGCCGGAACACCACAAATACATGTATGCAAAAGCATAAAACATACTTGTCGTGTATTGGACATTTTTTGAACATTTCAAGAGACAAGGATCAATAATCATTAATCATTCATGCAAACTGTGTTTTAAATACAATGCCAAAAGAGCTGTAAAAACGAGTGTCAACGGTGAGAAGAGAGACACAGAGCTCGCTAGAGAGAGAGAGAGAGAGAGAGCCGGGGAGTACAGGGGAAAGGGAGTAGAAAAGAAATAGAAAGATGAGAGGAAAGGAAAGAAAGGGATAAAGAAAGGCAGAAAGAAGAAGCAGATGACACTCGTAACAGCAAAAATTGGAAACTTACTAGCACAGATATTTATAATTGCATGCATATTGCAAAAACAAAACCAAGGTTGCTGCAATTGTGATTACACTACAAAAAAAGGAATGTGGTGAAAAGCCAAGACAGGAAAGATTGAGAAGGGTGAGATGGTGGAGAGAGAAAAAGAGAGAAAAGAAGTTAAAGAGAGAAAGAGAGAGGGGTAAAGAGAAAGAGAGAGAAGTATGAAGGAGAGGCCACATCCAAGTAAGTAAACATTGCAAACAATTATTGTCTGTAAGTGTAGAATTGTTGGTAAAATTGCACATAGAGTCTGCAAGTGCAGACAGCAACCAGGAATGTGATGAATTCCTTAAGAGGAGAAAAACTGAGAAAAGGAAAAGAAATACAGGAGAGAGAAGGATATACGAAAAGAGGAGACGAAGGGAGAGAGAGAGAGAGAGAGTTGAAATAACATCACATCCAGGTAAAGGACATTGCACATCAGCAGTAATCATGTATATGAATACATTGACAAAAATTGCATAAGTATGAATTGCACAAATATAGATATGTTGACAGAATAGTTGAATAACACAACATTTGTCTACTAACTGTTCTCCTACAGGTAAGTAAACCTTGCAAATAATTATTGTTTGTAGATGCAGATTGACAAAAAAGTATAGATGAATGCATCAATTGGGATAAAAAACCAAGTACCATATTAATAATGGATTAAAAAAAAAAAAAAAAAAAAAAAAAAAAAAAAAAAAAAAAACTATGTGGGATGGAGGAAGATCAGGAGGAGCAAAATCACTAAATGTGATTCAAACGAGTTGTATTCACTTCTAACAATATTTTGAGGGCTAATTCAAATAAAAAACAACTTTTAGAGTAATATTACCAACTTTGCATCTAATTTTCAATAATTAATCCTTGTAATTTTGGGACTAATTAGTTCTTTCTAATTAAGCACATTATCAAAGTGGCACTTGAGTTTACATCTTCATTACCCCTCATGGGTGTCATTTAGGTAAAGTTCTTAATAACTGTTAACATGAAATTATCTCAAACTAAATGGTTTAGTAAGATTTCAAAATCACTAAATGTGATTTTAAAAAACATATAATAATTAGTCTAATTGGTGGGGGAAGGGATATTCCCTTGACACAATTATGGAATGAATATCTATTACAAAATCGGGGGTTCTTTATTAAACTTCATCCTGTATATAGAATGTATAGAGTATATATACAGTGTACCTTTGGGTTATCTCTGGATGAATCTAAACTATTTCATTGTTAATCAATTATCAATGACTTTTATAAACAATGAATTCTGTATCCCAAACTAGACTACATTTTCCATTAGGAGAATCTAGACTTGATATCAATGACAGCTACATGCATTACAGGTCCTAGCTCCAACTAAAAAAATTAGAGGAAAGTTGATGTATTATTTTCTTTTGTAACAGATAATGTGATAATCGAAAACTTTCTTCATTTAAGACATTTTAAAAAGGAAATGTGAAGGGTCATCACTAAATCTTGATTGATACCTCCAAATGTGTTAGAAATATTAGTGCATGAAAAATTCTTCTTGAAAGGGCTTGCGCAAAATCATTTTACTTTTATTGAACCCTATGATGTTACATATGTATGGAAAGGTCTTACTGAGAAGAATTGAAAATGCAAGAATTAGCTGTGTAGGATACACCAAACTGTTTTCTCATTTCAACAAAGAATTTTAATATTTCAAATGCATTTTTTTTATTTTTAGTTCCATAATTCGTGAGCATTATATCCTATGTTATTTTCAAGTGCATTTTGGAATACTCAGTTATTTTCCTTTAAGAAAAGGTATACTTTTATATGTTAGATGAAGTGTATTATAATTATACTAGTAGTTGTTTGAATGAAAAGATGCATAATTTACTTGCCCATACACCAGTAACACAAAACTGGCCCAGTTCAAAACACATGGCCATCATTATGAAGTGAACACCGCAATATTGTCTACTACGTAAAGCATACTAAATGCATAAAATGCTATTAAAAAATGTGAATTTGACTTCTACACATTGCATCAGATGCAAATACCGATTAACCCATTGCCTACGGGAACCAAGTAGTCTCTGTATTAAACCTATGTGAATTAGAGTATACAGTAGTCAACGGGTCAATATGTAAGAAATAAACATGTTATCTTCAACCTTCTGGTAGAAAAACAAACACGGAACAAAACAAAACAAATTGCAAAACACCAGCACAAAATATAATGGTTGGTTCATTGTTTTTTGCACTTCTCTTATTTTCAACTCTAATCTTTTTGATTCCTTTGAATCAGATTACTCTTTTGCCAAAAAATTATTTACAGATATTAAGAAAGTTACTCTACCCTTTTGTAGAAACATTTACTGTCACCTCCGATGCTTGTGTTGATTGGTCCTCATTCAAAGAATTTACTCTGAGGAAATAAAAAAAGATTATTCTTTTTAAAGTCTGATTCTATAACAACCTAAATCTGACATTAAAAAGTTGAACACAGAATCAGATTCAGATTAATTTACTGTCTATGTTAAATAATATGACATTTTTTCCTCCACTGACATTAAGGAGATAGAAAGAAAGATGTAATATGAATGGGGAAGATGACAAAACTTAATCTCATGACAAAAAAACAATCAAATGATGGGATATGAACAAGAATATAAAGGGAAAATAAGGTAGATAGGAAAGGAAAAGGCAAAATAGAGTGTGGCAGAGAATGACCCAGATTCAGAAAGTTGGACCAAGATAAACCTGGTTCAACTTACTCCACTGACTTATTGAGTGCCAAGTGTCAACCTTGTTATTCCATACAGATTGAGATTACTGTAATACTGTACCAAAATGATGAAACAAAATTAATTAAGTCATGAAATGAAAATAATAAATATATTTTACAATGGCTCAATCTTTGATTTTTTATTTGGTTACAGAAATATGGTACCGTATTGTCACCAGTCGTGGAGGGGTTTGACAGTTTTAGGTTAATAATTTTCAGAAAATACCATATTTGTTGAGGAATCACCCACCATTCGATGTCGATGATTCAATGATTTGTGTGTTATAGGAATGGCATGTCACGAATGGAGCACAGCATTCTTGGCAAGACAGCCAACTTTGTATTCATACAGTATTTTTCATACAAAAATTTGTTTGACTAACATATATGGAACCTTAGATCTATTCACCCGTTAAACAAAAAATATGCTACAGATCATTTATTTAGCTTTAGTCTGGTAAAGAAGAAGTTCTGGTTTTTAAAAAAAATTTAGCAGAACATAAAAAAGCATGTGGATAATTCATTTTGGAACAAACTTTGCATGCCATCATTCTTTTGCGTGATCGGCAGCGAACGAAGTGCCGCATATTTGTTCCTAATTTATTTTGATAAAATATCTGCTAGCCAATCGCATCCATTCATCACGCACCGGAGAGACTGGGGCAAGTGACATAGGTTGTTGCAAGAATGAAACTGTATAATGAAACTGTATAATACATGGGTGCACCACGACTGGTGACAGTACGATATTTTATATTGAATGAAGAGATTCATGACTGGTGTTCAATAAATCAGAGAGCTATATCTATATGGTGACTCAGCGTTTACACCTGGACTAAAGTTAGTTCGCTTTTATGAATAATGGCCTATGAGAAGAGGAAATTAAGAAAAAATAATACAAATTTCAAGAAATTAAATGCTACTCATACCAAAATATAGTTAGTCAGTCACGATGTAAAACATATAGCTAAACAAATATAATTACACTAGATTTGGTCAAAAACAAAATAATTATGTCAGCTTTTTTATGATCAACATTATTATTTACACACCTACATTTAAAGGAGAATGAAACCCTGGGGAAAAAATAAATTTTAATGAAAAGAGAGGATAGAGAGAAGCAATTTTTTAAAAGTTCCATCAAAATCGGTTCAGAATTGAGAAAGTTATGAAAGTTTGAAAAGTCTCAATTTACTTTCTATGGCGATCCTCAAATTGGCAATGTTGCTTCAAAGTGACACGTTAAGTAGTAAAACTCTCCATATGTTTTGTACACAAAATTTCATATTTCCCCAGTATCTCTCAAGGTGCAGCTTGTCTCCTTCTTACCTCAAGATATATTATGGGAAAATGTATTTGACACAACATACATTGAGTTCACAAAAAGACAAGCAGCATCTTTAGAGATAATGGAGAAAATATGAAATTTTGTGTACAAAACATATGGAGAGTTGTACTACTAAACCTGTCACTTTGAAGCAACATTGCCAATTTGAGGATCACCATAGAAAGTAAATTGAGACTTTTCAAACTTTCATAACTTTCTCAATTCTTAACCGATTTTGATGGAACTTTTTTAAAATTGCTTCTCTCTATTCTCTCTTTTCATTAAAATTGTTTTTTCCCCAGGGTTTCATTCTTCTTTAGTAATGTAAAAACAGACTTTGTGGATGTCAGATTTAGAAGAAAAAGAAGCATAGATGGCTTATGCTATAGTACACCATTTAGAAACTTTCATATTTGTATGATAATCATTTGGTACCCAGTGGTTATCCCCTTGACAGCAGCTTTCCATTTGTCTTGTAAAAGCATTTCATAAATGTTTGTTTTGGGCTTTTTTTTAAGGGTTGTCATACCTATGCCCTAAACATATCATAATGGATACATGTTTTTTGCACATCCCATCTACAAAATAGATATTTTTTCCATCAACAACCAAAAAAG
This sequence comes from Heliocidaris tuberculata, assembly GCA_025618425.1. Taxonomy (NCBI): domain Eukaryota; kingdom Metazoa; phylum Echinodermata; class Echinoidea; order Camarodonta; family Echinometridae; genus Heliocidaris; species Heliocidaris tuberculata. Next base: position 75,734,784 of record CM046832.1, on the reverse strand, counting down.
AAATTCTGTTAACAAGTTCCATTATTACAATTTTGGAGAGTTGCTTGCAAAATAGGCCTAATAGACTGCTGCACATTTGTGACTGGTTGATTACAAATTTAAAATTTAAAACTTAAATCCTTTATCAAATGTTCCTCAAACTTTCACTAATCTGTTATTTTTCCTGGTTTTACTGGTTTTCTTGAAGACCAACTTCATGCCAGGGTTAACTTGCCTTTTACTACAAGTCATATTTGCTCAGTCCTGTTTCAAAGCTGTTCACAAGCATCCCAACGACTGGTCTAGTGAGCTAGCTAGCATTAGAAGTGATTAAAGGGGAATTAACTTCAAAATATAAATGTGCTCATATTCAAAGATGTAATCTATTCCTTCTTGTTGTCCTATGTAGTTTTGTATATACGAGATGGGTCTAAATCAAGATTTTCTCAGCAAAATTTATCGTCTGCTAGAGATACCTAAAGGCTGCCATTTTCTTGATGTGTACATAAAGATATTTTTAATCCAAATGCAAAATTGTCTTTCTTCCTGATGCAAAATCCTATTTGAGATTTAGAATATTTAACAGATTTATACATATATTCTAAAAACGATAAAGTGTTTTATATTTCTTTGAAAATTACTATTTTACTAAACAGAAATCTATAATGCCTTGCTCAAGGGCATGTACAACTCCATATCATCAAGAAAATGGCATCCCCCATGTAAAGTGTTAGCAGAGGATACCGTGTGCTAGAATGTCTTGATTTAAACCCTTTTCTGACATTTTATTTCTAAGGTGATACAAACCAATGATTAAGAATGTATTATGCCTTTGAACATAAGTACATTTATATGCTGGGGTTAATTCTCCTTTAAATAGCCTACATGTATATTGTACATGTACCTTCCCATTGACAAGGCTTGCCCTGATTATGTTTAGTTTGGTTCAGTTTGGAAGTGATATCATGTTTGGTAATATGGATACACCACTGATTTCACATGCTATTACATCCAAAACTAAAAGATTTATTTCAATAATTTTCATAGTCTGTGAACTGTTTAAACAAACTGAAATGTCATCATATATTTTTGATTTGGGCAGTAATCACAAAGCATTAGACCTTCATTTGATTGCAGAGGCATACATGTACAGTACAAAGGATCATTACTACTTTTAAAAATCAATCTTATGACTATACGACACCTAACCAAAGACTATTTGTACAAACCTGTAAGCAGATTTATCTAAGAGCGAGTTTGCAGCTACACAGTCATCAATATAAGAGGGCAAGAGACAGTCAGGGGAAGAATGCTTATCTCCATCTGCTAATATCCTGTAAAAAAAAAATGTAAATTGATTATTTACATGATTCAAGACTATCAATCCATACAATTTACAAGCTGATCAGTGATCTTGAATGACAGTCAGGGCTGATACATGTATAAGTGTTGGTAGTCTAGATTCCCTGGAATGGAATCTGGAATTATGACAGTCATAGCCCTAGAGTAGTCTGCAAGCACAGACCCTAATTTGAACTTGATTAGAATTTACAGTGTCTTGAGTGAAGCCCAACCTAGTTTCCTACTGTCAGAAGCAGGCAGAGTAAAGGGCTTATGGGATTCCATAGACCTTGCAGTCTACATAGTCTTACAGTTCAGACACTATATTACAGAAGACGACTGAAAAAAAGGTTTGTGTCTGCATATTAGGCATCACCATTATTTGCCAGAGCTGAGGGGCTGATGTCTCTTGGGAAAATTTATTTTCTAGTGTCTAAATTTTTTAAAGGCCAAGTCCACCCTAATATCAAGTTGATTTAAATAAATAGAGTAAAATTAATCAAGCATAACAGTGAAAATGTTGTTGAAATCAGATATAAAATAAGAAAGTTACGGAATTATAAAATTTTTTATAGTTTCACGAAACAGTGATATACGTAACATGTGCTGTATGCAAATGAGTGAGCCGATGACATCACACACTCACTTTTCCTTATGTATTTCATTATGAAATTTCAAATATTTCAATCTTTAAAGATGTGATAATAAAGAATCTCTCCCTTGTATCAAAATAAGTTAAAGTAATGATGTTCTTACATATTTCGTGAGGAGTCAAACCACACTTTACATTCTTGGAGTAGAAAAATGAAAAATTTGTAATACCATATAATAAAATACATAAGGAAAAGTGAGTGTGTGACATCGTCGGCTCACTTATTTGCATACCGCTGATGTTATGCATATCACTTTTTCATGAAACAATGCAAAACTTCAATATGCAGTAACTTTCTTATTTTATATCCAATTTCTATAAAATTTTCACAGTTATGCTTGTTTAATTTTACTCTATTTATTCAACTCAACTTGACATTAGGATGGACTTGGCCTTTAAAGCAAGCAAAATTTTCAAAATTTTTACAGCAAAAATGTAACGATATCACAAAAATGAACTAGACCTACATGTGTAAATAAGATTATTACATTACCAATATACCACCATGCTGCATGAAAATAAAGTAATAGTTGCCATGATATTGGTAAAATATTCTAGGGATGATATTTTTTTAATTTGAAATGACACAGGTTTAAAGGGAAATCCAACCTTAATAACAAGTTGCTTTGAAAGAAAGAGGAAAAATCAGAGAAGCAGATTGGTGAAAGTTTGAACGAAATCGGACAAGCAATAAGAAAGTTATGAATTTTTAAAACTTGTAATCACTATGCTTAGGGGAATTTCAAATTGGCCGAACAGGTAATGTCACTGTGATGTAGCTGTGGACAACTCCTCCATTCGCTCTCACAAAAAAATGTCTAAAATGTAACTTTTTTTCAAAATGCATTACTCAGTAGGATTTTTTCGTTAATGAAGACCTATAACAATATGCTACCCCGAGGGTAAAAGCGCCTCGAAGAAAACCGCAAATTAATGATATTTTTGTGTACGACAAATGGGAGAGTTGTCCACAAAAATGTCACAATTGACTCACCAAATTGCCAATTTGAGATTCGCATAGATGTAGTGATCTCATTTTTCAAACATCCATGACTTTCTTAGTCCTTGTCCCATTTCTTTCAAACTTTCATCATACTATTTTTCTTATTTTTCTGCTTTCACACAAATCATTTTATTACCAAGGTTGGATTGCCCTTTAATAAAAAGTACTCACTTGATTACATTGCTCTCTGATGGATCATGTCGACTTGTAACTATTCCTCCTCCATTCTGTTGAGTTCATAAATGCATAAAAATCTCTTTAGTCACATGATACTGAGATATAAAATTCTGCATAGATATAAGTTGTTTTTTTCATAGCTCACAATTTCAGTCTGAATGTCAATATACAAATAATGATTTATGTGTCCTGTATTTTGTTGGAGGCAGTACAGCATAACACATCTATTGACATGCAATACCCTGTTCCACCAGAACTGACAGTAAATTACGGATTTCATTTTTGGAATTATATTGTCCAACATCTGTGAGTTGAATTTATTGTATTTCATGGATATGTTGGTGTCGGTTTTTGTAAATTAAATGCCGATTTGAGTGAATATAGGTGATATTTGTGCAGTGGTGTTTGAAAATGTGGAGGTGTATGACTGCCTAGAGTCTACACATGAAGTATAGTAATGATGCTATGAGTGATGTAAACCAAGGTTTATGTTTAAATTTCTTTTTCCATACAATATGTTTGATCGGAAAACAATCATTATATGTGACCCTCCACCACAAAACGACCAATAAGTCAGAAATTTGGGTTTTAAAAATTTCAACAGAGTTTGAAAGCTTCGATTCTAAGCTTTAAAATGATATATAATTCAACCCTCTTCTTGAGGTTCTACAGGCCGAAATTCAACATGGATATGACATGAACGGCACTAAAATCATCACTACCCCATATGCGGATGATTTCAATATCATAACCCGCAACTCTAGAACACACCGTGTCATGAATAAAATCAATAATCTTGCTAAATCCATGAGCCTTAAGCTCAAGCCTACCAAATGTCGCTCTCATTCCATCTGTTCTGGAACTCCTACCACCGTTCCATTCAAAATTGAAAATGATGAAGTGAAGTCTGTAGCTAACGATCCTCACACGTTCCTCGGGTCACTAGTGTCGTTTCACACCAGTAACTCAGAGATATCAAATCATGTCCTATCGAAAGTCAAATTGGACTTACAAAATATTTCTAGTTCTCAGATACGTCCTGAATATAAACTAGCAATCTACAAAAGATACTACTTACCTTCAATCAGGTTCCTCCAAACAGTTCATGACTTAACTAAGACGACCCTAGACAATCTTGATGCCCTCACTAATAGGACACTGAAAGAATGGGCAAACATTCCACAATGTAGTACGCCAATAGTAATATACCTAAAAGAAACCTTAGGGGCAATTCCATGAAAAATGTTACCCAAGGGTGAAAAAATGAAAATCAAGGAACAACTTTGTTTTACCCTGGAAAGTATTCAGAAAGGGTCATATCAAAATGATATATAATTTTTAAAAATGTGGCCTAATTCGGAAAAAAAAAAAATGTTAACGATAGAAATAAAGTGTTTGTTCAAAGAGATTGCAGTGAAATTCAGTATGATTTGCATGTATTTCTTCTAAAGTAAAAATTTCACCACAAAATGACTTTCAGGTTATTATTCTTATGCTATGATTAAGCTGAGGACTCATTTTAACATCATCCTGCTGGATATCAGAAGAAAATTATTATTTTCTGAAAAATGGCCATTACAATTTTTTTCATTTCCATCTCGCTCAAAGTGTAAAGTCCGTAACGTTTTAGATGTAAAAGTTTTTATAGCACATTGTGTTTAGGTCCAATTTTGTTCTAAATTCAAATGCAAAGCTAAAATGTGATATCACACAACATATCCAGAGAATTTTTCGAGAATTCACATAATTCATTAAAAAAAAAGCGTTACAGACATTACATCACCAATGTGTTACGCACATTACACATTTGTAGCACAAGTATAGCTGCATATGATTTCAGGAAATAGTTTGGATTCTACACTGCAATATTGATATCTGTCATAAATGGATGCCCTGGCGATTACATTAACATTCATTTGGGACATTTCCTCAGCAACAAATTTCACTAAGGTTTTGACTAAGCCTCTACAATCTTGTTATCTACTAGTACGATGGGGGGACCTAAAGCCACGCACTTTGTTTCCAGCAGCTAAAAAGTCATTTTATCAATTATAAATGCAAATTTTCTTTTATATCTTGGTTCTACACTCTTAAATTAAATCCCTGAGAAAATTATGATGTGCTGTATAAATAACATTAATTTTCAAGTCGATGTCGATACCCATGTTGAATTTGGTCGACAAAATGAAAAGGTCCTAAAGCTGCGCACACGTAATAAATGAATGCAAATCTTGATTTTGAAACTTACTGATGTAAACTTCACCCCGATTTTCAAATGGTGATAATGTCACAACAATTAAGGAAATTTATTCTTTTTGGCAAACGTAAATGATAATCTCGTTGCTCAGTCACATCGAAAGTTTGGAGCATTGAACGCGTCGCATTGCGCGTATTTGCGGGGTGCGTAGCTTTAGGACCCCTTGCCATACTACTCTTCCTGCCATATATCACTCTCTGATTAAGATAAGACTCTCAGTCACGGCTGCAAACTATGTGTAACAGCAACAGCTTAAATTTAATTAGAATAGAAGTTGTTTATTAGTGTAGAGCTATGCTCAGCCATGTGAATGAAAAGTGTAATGTCCGTAACATTTCTTTGATATTACATTTTGAGTTATTATGAGTTTGAATATCATTATAGAAAGTCAAAAGGCTGATCTACATGTCATTTATAGATCACCATTCCATTGCAGACATAAAATAAATCTTTTAGATTCCAATATAATAGAAAAGTAAATAAACTAATAAAGTAGGGGTCTATTCCAAACAAACAGTACTCAAATTGGCAACTCGTAAAATAAAAGATCTCATGAAAGTGCTATGGCAGCATTTTGAAATGTGTATAAATTACCACCCAGGTGAAAAGAATCAAAAATATCAATACAAGCATGTGACCCCTACTACTTAATGAAAGTGGACAAATCTGTAATGTCCGTAACGCTTAAAATGTAACGTCCGTAACGCCACAATCATGGCTCTAGAGGGTACATGTTTCATCTGTTTCACTAAATTTAATTTTATTCAAATTTAACATTTCCTTACCTTTCAATTTATGGGAAAATTGGTCTAACTGTGTGCTTAAACTCACAGACTTTTCAATGAATGTAAAGGCATGCAAAAAGTCATGTCAAAAAAATGTAATGTCCGTAACGGCAAACATTATATGCAGTAACTACAACACGATGTGCTAAAATGGATTGAAACTTTCACTGTTTATAACTTAGGGTCATTTGTTTGTGATTCCATTTTATGAGTTCAGAATAAAAAAGTTGTGTTATCTAAATGACCTTTTGAAGTTGAAAAAATTATCTGAAATGTAATGTCCATAACGCTGGAACTGCCCTTAGGTATAACCCCAATTTCAGTGCTTTCTAAGGAATGTCAAGCGACGGCTTACACTTCATCTATCATGAAAGGTGATGAAAAAGTCCAGGGTGCCATAGCTTCTCGAGTAGAAAGGGAAGAGCAGTGGTCTAAGCGAAAATCTGTCTTGCTTCCAATTGTTGATGTTGCTACCCTTATAGTAGAAAACACAAACTCTACTGATAGGCCTGTAGTCCCCAAGGTACTAAAAAATGTTCAGAAGTCAGTAAATTCTGTACTGAGAGATGATACCAGGAAAGCCTGGTACGAAAAACTGAAAACACTCGTCCTCCAAGGAAACCTGTTGGCACTCACCTTGGAGAAAGAGTTGTCAGTCAGTTGGAACAGTTTTATCTATGACGTCCCACGTAAGGTCATGCAATTCGTGTTGAACTCTAACATAGACACATTACCCACTAAATCAAACCTTGTCCGCTGGGGCAAAAATGTGTCAGATAAATGCGACCTATGCAGCAACCGTGAAACACTGATTCATGCACTGAACAACTGTAATTTCTAACTCAGCCAAGGTCGATACACTTGGAGACACGATAATGTTCTTAACATTATATACATGTACTCAGCCCTCACTAACACCAAGGATGCAAAAAATAACTTGCCCAACCCTCGTCTCATCGTAGATTTAACTCAACCCTATACGACCACCGCCCATGCAGCATCCACAATCCCACAAGAAATAATACCCACAACTGACAGACCCGATCTCATTCTCTACTGGCCCAATGAAAGAAAACTACTTATCTTCGAGCTAACTGTCCCATTTGATCTAAATATCACCAAAGCCCACGAATATAAATGCAATAAATATGCCCCATTGATCCACAACATTTCAGCCTGGAATTTTGAAGTATCTCTTATAGCGTTCTAAAGCCCCTTTCACAATTGGTCTGCGACCAGTTTGCGACCGCCTGCAACAGATTTTTCGGGGTGTTGCACGACCGATCGCTTGGTGTCTTGCGACCACTCGCAGTCGTTGCAGGCGGTCGCACGAACCTGAGGCGGTCGTGACTGGTCGCATCTGAACTTTGAACATGCTCAAAATCCAGACACGACCAGATGCGATCGATTCACTCGCATTAGGTCGTACGACCAGTCGTGCGATTCTCGTATGAGTGTTGCACAACGTTGCACTATTAGATGCGAGAGTTCGCACGACTCAATAGTCGCAGTGGGTGGGCTGCAGGTCGTGCAACACTCGCACGTGCGCTAGCGACCTATAGCGACCAGTCTTGCGAATGGGTGCGATTGTGCTAAGACCATGGGACTGTTGCACGACCGATCGCAGCACATCTTACAACGTTGTACTACCGTTGCACGACTGTATGAGACTGTATGCGACTATTCCTAGGGGGTATATATAGGGGGACTATGGAGATGATCCTCTGCAACAGGACCCTCCTCTAACCATTTTCCTTTCTTTGTAACTTTCTTCTTTGGCATCTTGAATATTAAGAAGGCCAACTTGAAAGTGACTACCGGTCAATTGTCGAGGGGGTTTTTATACCCCACGCCACTCGCACGAATACTCTCACGACCACTTGCACCGGTCTCATTCAATCGCACGAGCAATCGCATGGTCTCACATCCACTCGCACGACCATGCAATCGATCGTGCGACTATTGTGATTGGCGTCAAGCCACTCGCAATCACTCGTGCAACACTCGCATGTGAACGCAAGACCACTCGCACGAGCATATGCGAGCAAATGCGACTTACTCGTGCAACGGTCTCTTCTAGTCGTTTTTGTTTTACGACCGCTGTTGCATTTGTGAATGCCTTTCTGCGACCTGATGAGATCGATGGCGATTGAAGCCTGTTGCAGCCTGTCGTGCGACCAAATGGTCGCAAACGGTCGCAGATCAATTGTGAAAGGGGCTTAAGTCGGTAGCCGCGGTCTTCTAACTAACCAAAACTTCCGATCTTTGAAAACACTTACTAGAATGGCTAACTCGAAATCCACCGCCCAACAACTGTCCAGACAAATTTGTAAAACGGCAGTAGTTTCCTCATTTTCACTTTTCCATGCCAGATATGATCCTACTTGGGTGTCAACCCCACTTCTTCGTTAATGACCTGTTTATAGGTAATGATGAAGATAAGGAATTTCGAGTCTGATTTTAACAGAATACTTACATGAAACTGAATATTGCACTTGCGATAATGAAATGTATATTTTGAAACTTATAAATGAATTAACATTAGATAATTCTAAGTATAACTTTTCCCCCCTGAGAGTTGATATGAAGTATCGTGAAGGTAATTTTTATGCAATTTAGTCTATATGAAAACAATCAGGAACTTTCATAGTAGAATATATCTATTTTTCATTTTTTCTTTATCTCCTACTTGTGATCTCTCGTTTTCACCATATCATGATATCCTTTCCTTCGATCTCGTTGCCACGCTTATTGAAAGTCTCCCCCCACCTCTCTCTCTCTTTCATCACTCCCCATCTCACTACTGTCTATAGTCCTCGGTCGTTAACATGCTCCACACTATTTTACCTCATTACATTCTCATGTTCAAAGCAACTCTTATTTATATCTTTACAATTTTTATATAACTATGTCCCTCTGTTATCTGTTTCAAATGTATCAAATTATTATATTTATGTATGCTATCTGTTGAACTGTCATTAATGTTCGGCCCTGCTTGATTTAATTCACTGTACTGGGCTATATATTGTATGTTTCTATTTAGGAATCTAATAAAAACTTACTGTCTTGTTTGGACTAAGCAAACCCTTGTAAATTACAATAAGAATGTCAACGTGTCAGACAGGCTAATGACTAAAACAATAGAGAAAACGGGCTCTAAAGAAGAGTGACTATTTAAGAGCGCCTAATCTGTGTCCTATTGTTTGCAGCACAAAAGGTTGAGTCAGAACTCCCTAGCATACACTGTGAAGTACTAATTGGATTGGGTTGAAACTTTCTATACCTTCTAGGGGTGGGAGTTTCGGGTATTTTTTCAATTCGGGAACCCGACTATTTTTCGGGCGGGTTCCCGGTTACCCGAAAATGATATAACACGAATTACAAGCCAATATTTACCCCTAAGAAGCTACAAACACTGTGGGAAAACTCCTTTGTGTTTGGCAACTGAAATAAACCATTCGAGGAAAAAACAAAAACAAAAACAACAACAAAAACAACAACAACAACAACAAAACAGGCGGAGGAAATCGCGTGGGCGCAAGACAGGATAGGCATAAGCCGCCTAAATCTAATCTGTAGAAATTGTCTACCGTCTAATCATGCCAGCGCGCCAGCGCCTTAGGTAGTCACGCGCGGTCAACAGTCCCTCGCACATGTTTATCCAAAATACATGAATGTACATGTACTTATAAAAAAGGAAGGGGAATACAAAGAAATCTTATGAAGAAAAACTCGTTTGAGACGATGATCATGATGATTCTTAATAATTTTGTACGGGCAGCTCTTGGGAATTTTAACATCGTGATCGTAGAGATCGAGTCACTTACTCACTTTGTACACAAACTTCACTGTTCACACGGAGTATTGATTTGCCTGGCGAAAATGGCGAGCTTTCTGTAGTATCTACACTCCTCATACTCTAATTATACACATTGCGAGTCCTCACGCACGCGGTCATCGTCTCACCGACAGTTTCATTCTCAACGTGTGATCAACCCGCCAATTACTGAAATTCACACACACGTACCACTACTAGTACACATAAAATCATCAATACATGCCGGGTCCTCTCTCTTCGCCAGTAGCACCATTGATATCATCATCGATCATCATAATCATCAAAGACATCATCATCATATCATCATTATATCAAGATAATAACATCATCAAAACAATTATCTTCATCAGACATCAAATATCATCATTCATCAAACTCATCATTCATCAAAAAAATCATCAAGCCAACATTTTCTTCTCTGTCCGACTGCAACTTCATCCTTTAACACACACATGCGGTTCCCTTTTGAAATTCGATCTGTTTATACAAAGCGCCTTTCCGCCCAATGCCGCCGCGGTATATGAAAGGAAAAAAGAAAAAAGAAAAAAAAAGGCGCATACCTTCATTGGCTGGCTGGCATATGACTTGTCATGACTTGTTATTAATGGACCGCTCATGAAATGACGTCACAAGCCCAATTTTATGAATGAAAATGTTAATCGCGCGCACTGTAGACATCCTCTGCTTCTCACAGCCTTGCTTTTCACTTTCGCATGAACAATGAAGGATATTATTTTGGATATATCGTTCATGTACTCTTAATCTGATTTCAGTAATTGGTAACTTCTTTGCTAAAGTTTCAGGATATTGTGACAGTGTCAGATCGTGATCGTCGATGTTAAAAATACCTGTTTAATAGTGTACGAGTTGTGAGATGCCACGTGCAAGTGTGGAGCGACTGTTGAATATGCATGAGTTTGTAAACTTTACGCCCATTAATCGCTCATAGACTTATCGTTCACTGCAAAGAAGGGGGAAGGGCACTAAATGCAAATTATGTCATGGGTTCAATGAACCAATGAGCAGTCTCCGAATAGCGGCAGTGAGCTTTGCTCTCTGTGTATACGAATGTGTAAGGTTATGTTTCACAGTGAGTTGAACGAATCAAAAGCGCATCACTGCAATGGTGCGCTAGAGCGCTACATGGATTTTTTTTACATGTAAATAGTAAATGGCTGTTCGACGTTCATCTACCGCCTTGTCGTGTACATATAGGTGATAATTAAATACTCATTTTCGGGTATCGGTTATCTAATATTTTGACCCGGGTCCCGAGGCTCTCGGGCGGGACTCGGGTACCCGGTTTTTAGTCCCAGCCCTAATACCTTCAGAATAGATATATTTCTTTGTACCTTTAGATTTTGAATATCAGACAGTGCATAGTTTTTAAGCTATACCAGAAAAGCGATATGAAGTACAATCCCAGCAAATTGACACAGAAAGTTTGAATGTCCAGGAAAAACATGGTCGTTTTAATGAGAGTAAAAAGATATTTCAACAAAGTATTTTTACCTGAAATTTTGTCAGATGGTAGATTAATAAATGAACTTTCAGAAAATACAAAAAACTTAAAATCAAAATTTCCACCCCAAACCACCCTTTTCAGCTGTTTACTCTTAAACTCCCATTGCGACTTATTGGTCGTTTTGTGGTGGAGGGTCACATATATAGTTTGAACTTTACTAATGAAATTATTGTATGCTATATTTGGGTCATCATCAAAAATATCCCAACAAGTATTACTAATTTCAGGAACAAATGTTTACAATTTTCAGGATTAACTGCATGTTTTAACACAGTACTCGATTCACTGGAACCCTTAAGCAGAAGATTAGTTATAGAAAATACAGGAAAGTGATCACTTACATAGATCTGCTAAAAGGACACCAGAGAACTCTTGATCAAGTACATATGTAAAAATGTTGTCTATAAAGTTGCAGAATGAGGTGTAATACATGTTGGATTATGTATCAAAGGATACAAGGATTTCATCATACAGAAATCTAAAAAGTTATTTAGATTTTGGCAAGACTGAACTTAAATCTCCCATTAAATATACATTTTTATTTTCAGTATTTATAGTATGTGAAAGGTTATGCATAATTTCAATAAAAGACTGGACTGACTGATTTGGTGGACGATAAACAACACCAACAATAATATTATGATTAAAATTTTGTATCTCAACAAATAAAGATTCAATGGCAGAATTATTTGTATCCAAGTCAGTTCTTGATATAAATTGTAAATCATTTTTAATATATGTCTACATCTAAGCCACTCACACATGAGGTTATTGTAGATAACACTTATACATATGCAAGGTTATTGAGGTGGATCCTATTACCGAACACTTTTCAGAAAATCAACCATGTAGCAAATAAAATATCAAATGAATATCTATCAAACTTCCATAATGAATGCTTAAAGTCCTACAGAAAAAGAAATTGGTGGAATTTGAAAAAGACAACATAGATCTAATACGATATTCCCTTCCGAGCAAACCCCTTCCCAACGATGCGGCGTTTTGGTCCCTTGAAAAGGGTATTCTATTACCGAACATGTGTCCCCTATGGGAAAAAGACACACAACCTACCCCGATTTGGGGCCAACGAGGTGACGACTGGGGGTGACCAGAAAGCAGTTCCTAAGTTATTACTTATGTCTTTTTGCCTCATTTTATGTTCTTCGACCCTGTGTTCTTTGTTTCAATAGTGTGGAGAACATACACGTAGTCCCACGCATATAAAAGCCATTTTAGGCCCTTACATGTAACTAACTGTACGCGTTCGGTAATAGAATGCTGTTCGGTAATACAATCCATGACTATACCCAGGCGCGCCGGAAGCAGTTTGGGATTGGGAGGGGCAAACATTCAAGGGGGCTCACCTTTCAAGGGCTTGTCTTCTCACCCCTAAAAAAACACACACGCTTTCCCACCCTCTCACTAACAATACAGATGCACATACACACCTTTCAGAATATTTCGCTATTAAACACATCTAATACAAAACCTCCACTACGTTAAAAGTTAAAAGTTTGAATGCTTTATCTGTCTTCAGCGATCTCCATGAATACGAAAAATGAATACAAAGGCTTACAATTACGTAATAAAGCAATCAAGCTTTTAATATATACATATATAAATGCTCTTATGATGGATATGTTCTGCGACTAGAAGCCAATATCATTCTTTGAGGGTGTCAGTGTGTCTTATGATGTAATACTTTATAATCTAAAGTAAATTAAAATATGTTTAATCAAGTAGGAATACCATACTGTTAAACTACATGTATGTCACTCACACTTATGCGAGGTTAATATGTAAGTACTTTCCCACGATATGCGCATATCGCATTATCGCATTATCAAATTTTCCATTGATAATAGGGCATGTGGAATGTTTAGGAAATTTAATTCCTGTATACTCTTCTTTTATTTGAATGGAATAACATTTGCGATGTAATTCAATTCAGGTTTAATTTTTGTTTATTTTCTTTTTGGTTCCCCCTCCAATTTTACTCCTTTACTACTACTATTTTTTTTTTATGGGGGGGGGGGGGCTTTTGGAGGGGCGAAAATGCATTTTGCCCCCCCCCCCCCACTTCCGGCGCCTATGACTATACCTTCATACCGCGATGAATTGCCTCTCAATCTCATAGAAGTGTGTGATATTTTGCACATATCATGCATACCTGTGTGCTGGAAAAGAGCAAGATCGCCGGCCAAAAACAGCCTGAAAATTTCACTTGATCAAGATGATAACAATCCTGTTGAAGAATCTGGCATGGAATTAGATATTCTATTAGGGTGTCTGAAGGTTGGCCACATACTGTCAGCTGTTTTTATGCTGAATCAGCACAAAAAATGGCGTGCAGTTTTTCAGCATAAGGGTGTTTTCGAACTAAAAAGAAAATGTGATCCCATTGGCAGTTTGAAATAAATTTGGTATCATATGATAGGAAATTATATTTCCTATCTTTTGGTGTTAAGGACAAGTTGTATGCTTAATCCCTTCATTAAGAAAAACTGAAAAGGAATACATTTTAAAGTGACATCTCGGCAAGTTGTTGAGCTATAAACTTGTCCATCAGAACTTAAGTAATTTGGAATGTTCAAAATTTGATTCTGCAGGAATTTTAGAGAAACTAATATGAGATCATGTTGCTATATCAATTTGAAAATACTCTCCCCCTACTGCCCCACAGGGCCCTATGCAAATTTACACTCAACTACACACACACATTGTGTGTGCGCACCAGTTGTTGTTGTTGTTGTTGTTGATTTGATGGCGATATCCATCGATTTCGATGATTTACGCCAGGCTGGTTGTAAGAGGGCGACATTGCCCTCTCATCTGTTCTTGCTCTCTCGTTATATGATTCTGATACCTTGCCCAGTGTGTGAGATAAAGACTTACCTTGGCCTTTGTTATTGGCGTAGTGCAAGTTTAGGGAGGATTAATCTGTGCTTGTTACTCTTTATTTGTTAATTATTTGGTATTAGAACTAGGTAAGACAATTTTTTTTTTTTTTTTTTAGTTTTAGTGTTAACTTAGTAGTTACTGATGTATAATGTGTCGTATACTAGAAGTGTTTATTTATAATTACAGTTCGTCGGCTACCCTATTACTTGCAATATCAAGACTTTGTATGCGCATCATCACCTATACTCACCTTTTTTTTTTTTTTTTTTTTTTTTTTTTTTTTTTCCTTTTTTCTTTTTTCCCTTCTTCTTTCTTCTTCCTTTTCTCCCTTTCTTTCTTTTTTTTTTTTCTTCTCTCTCTCTCTACTATTTTCCTGTGTATTTATTTATTGGTATGTATATATACGTGTATACCCATACACACTCACACACACACACACCCATACACATTGACTTTTTTGTGCTGGAAACATTATAATGATAAAGAATAACCATTCTATGGCAATACATATATGCATAATTTCCTACACTCTTAAAAATCCCGAGTCAGACCGACCCGGAAATCAGTCCGCCGGGGCCACACCCCATCCCGGGACAAAAATGACCCGGAATAAGGACCGATGCGACCCAGAAAGGACCAGATCTGACCCAGAAATGGCCACATCGGACCCCACTCCGGGCCACCCCCGACCCAGAACGGAGTGCGGCCCCAACGGACCGACTCCCGGGCCAAATCCGACCCGGGATCCCTTAGAGTGTATTTCATTTTTGTTTTTTCTTCTTATAGTTCTTTATATCTTCCGGTGCCTTTTATAAAGGCTAAAATGATTGGGTAGTTTTCTTCTTTTCCAAGGAGTTTTTTTAGGTTAGGATTAGTCATGTTGAGTCTACGATACATACGGTTCCTCTGCCTTTCATATTTAGGGCATGATAACATAAAATGTTCGATGGTTTCAAAAATCTCACAATTGTCACAAAGACCGGAATCGTGTCTTTTTAATTCGTAATTGTAATAATTAAGTCTACACTTTCCAAGACGAAACTGATGTAAAATTCTTTCATCCTTTCGACAAAAACCTTTTATTATACCTGTGTGTTTAACATATCGTTGGATGTTGTAGAGATATCTGCCTTTCTCGGTAGTATCCCATATCTTCTGCCACGCAATTTTGTAAAAATCACCTGTTTCCCTCAAAAATTCTTGTCTGTTTTTATTGACAAAGATGTCTATATTGTTTTTTAACGCTGCCTGCTTGGCTAATGAGTCTGCCTCTTCGTTGCCTGCTAGGCCACAATGTGCTGGAACCCATTCAAAATTTACTTCTATTCCAAATAGATTTATGACCGATAGTTTTTCATATATTTCGACTATCATACTGTTTTCATGTAACTTTCTAATGGCTTCTAAAGCTGAGTTAGAATCAGATAAAATTACTACAGCTACAGGGTGGTGCTCCTCTACCCATTCTAGAGCCATTAGGATCGCTGCTAGTTCAGCCCTCATGATATTAACTTTACAAATTTTGAACTTGTGTCTTATATTGAGTTTCGGAATGTAAAATGCTAAACCTGTACTTCCATCTAGTAACCTGGAAGCATCTGTGTAGATTCTCAAAAAATGTGTCCATTTCTTTGTAATTATTTCGTTGGCATATGTTCTTGATTCTGTTGGAGATGAAAATTTCTTGCTTACGTGTTCTTTAATAACCATGGAAACATTTGGTGTTTTATATTGCCAAAAGGGTCTTCTTGTAACACAGTCCTCTTGTTTTTCGATATTATTTCCTATTTGTTTCCTTATTCTTTTTACAAAAGGACCTTCACCTTTTCTTCCTGTATATGTTTCGTATTGCCAGCATGGCAATAATATTCTTTTTGCGGGATGATTTTCTTTTGCAGCCCGTAAGTAGAAATTGTATTTATCTGTAAACATGCTTCTCCTAAGTTGTAGGGGGATTTCATTGCATTCTACCTGCAATGCATTCAAAGATGTTCGTTGCGCAGCACCAGTGATTATTTTAAGAGCTTGGTATTGTATTGAATCTAGCTTCTTTTTCAGATTATCACTAGCTCCATCATATGCCTCACAACCGTAGTCCAATACTGATCGGATTAGACCTTTGTATACTAAAAATAAGATATCAGATTTCTGACCTCAGCAGCATGTTTTTGTGCCATTTCATTTGTACACGTCTATGGGGAAAAAAAGCTGAAAATTTCCAAGAATTCATTTGAGCATTACTGAATAATTAATGCATGGATTGACATAAAACTTGGTACATGTATTTTTTACAGTTTTTTCAACAAGATCTGAAAAAATCAAATCATTTGAAAGTGTAGTTTCTGAGATAGAAAAATCCTTCAGACACCCTAATTCTATCATCCTAAAATGTAGAAGGAAGTATTTCTCAAAATTTTGCTAATTATAATCATTGGTGTTTTTACCTCTTCAACTTAGTCCGGAGGTCGTGGCCACCGCCAATGTTCCGTGAGCCAACACCACCTCCTCTTTGCGTCTCTCTACCATTAATTAACTAAAAAAGTATAAATATCCATAGTTTTCATGATGGATATGTCTGTTGTGGAGTATGATGGGCGTATGATGTATGGTCAGAGGTCATGGAGGTCCTAAAGCTACGCAGGTCCTAAAGCTACGCACCCCGCAAATACGCGCAATGCGACGCGTTCAGTGCGCCAAACTTTTGGTGTGACTGAGCAACGAGATTATCATTTACATTCGCCAAAAAGAATGAGCAATTTTCCTTTATTTCTGGTGATATTATCACTAGATTCTATTTGCAAATCTGGATGAAATTCACGTCAGTCAGCTGAAAAATCAAGATTTGCATTCATTTATTACGTGTGCGTAGCTTTAGGACCCTTTCATTTTTTTGACCAAATTCGACATGGGTATCGACATCGACTTGAAAATTAATGTTCATGATGTTATTGATATTTGTCCGTTGTAATTTTCTCAGGAATTTAATTTAAGAATATGAAGACCCAAGAATAAGATATATAAAAGAAATTTGTATAAATTATTGAAAAGGTGACTTTTTAGCTGCCGGAAACAAAGTGCGTAGCTTTAGGTCCCCCCATCATACAAGATAAATGATATTTGGGAGCAATTTGTGAAAGATGAAATCTTTTGTTGACGTGCCTAGCACGGGGGCATCCTGACAGAATAGCCGTGTCACGTCAGCCGGCGTGGCGTGGCGAACCGTGCCTTGTACCGTACCGGTAGCTGGCATTTATAAAGTTATAGTAGAAGATCTAACGTTAACTAGCACTACTAGGTATGGTGGTTGATCCAGTGTCCGAACACTTTTCAGAAAATCAACGATAGCAAATAAAATATGAAACGAATATCTGTCAAACTATATACATATTGAATGCTCAAAGTCCTACAAAAAAAGAAGTTGATGGAATTTTAAAAAGACAACCTAGATTTAATACGATATTCCCTTCCGAGTGAACCCCGGCCCTTCCCAACGACGCGGCGTTTTGGTCCCTTGAAAAAGGTACCGTAATTCCGAACGTGTGAAACCTATGGGAAAAAGACACAACCTTGGTATCAATAGTGTGGTTTTCATACGCGTAATCCCACGCGTATGAAAACCCATTTTAGGCGCTTAACTTTACACGTTCGGTAATACAATCTGTTCGGAATTACAATACTTGATACGGTAGCAGATCGCTAGCGTTTCAACTTACTTCAATAAGTAGCTTCAGCCTAGCTCTTGTTGCTGAAGGACGTATGGAAAATATCAGAGGTTGGTACTGCTTGTCGGTGAACAGTATACTAGAAAAATAGGAAAGAGCTCCGGGTTCTTGCTCCTGGTCTGCCATTTTTTTCATATTCCGCGCGCATTCGCGCGTACGTACCTCCCGCGCTGTCGGCGGGCGTCGATCCGTTTTTCCGTTTTTCGGATTGGGGGGGGGGGGGGGGGGGGGCAAGACAGCCTATCGTAACGATGATTATTTCGCACTCAATTCAATCTTCATCAGAGGCGGCGGTGCGTCTTTTAAAGTGGGGGGGGGGGGGGGCTCCAACAAAAAGCAGAACCTACAAAGTGTGGAAACAAGGCGGAAAATACCACTTCGAAACATTAGTAAATCGGTACATTCTGATCAATTCACAACCGAGGATCATTTTCGACACGCTAATATCGTTTGTATCTTAACATGGTTCTAGATAAAAACTACTTTGCACTTGAGTGTAATAGCCTGATTATTCATTTGCCAGTGAGCGAAGATTTATTTCTAACGCTGAAGGCAACGGGTGTTGAATTATATACAGCGATTTTCCTAATATGATAAGAAGATAATAGTAAATGCGAGCTTTGGAAAAATTTTAGAAAAAATTGTCCTCCGTTCCTTTTATAATTTAGGAGCACTCATTCTTGTATAATTTAGGGCATTGGGGCCCCTCCTACCCCCTGCTCCACTGCCTCACTATTGTGCTGATATCAGTAGGGGAATGTATTGTTATGAAGCCTCTCTGATTATTTGGAGCTATATGTATAAGGCTCCTTTGTGGACTTTATACATACCAATATATATATATATATATATTAATACATACCATTATCTACCGATGTCACATTTATCAGAAATCCAAAGGGGCACTTATTTCTGAGGTTAAAAGGGGCACTCATCAGAAGGTAAAAAGGACACTGATGAGAAAGAAAAAGGGGCACTATACGAAGAAAAAGGCACTTATCAGCTATG
Source organism: Heliocidaris tuberculata (assembly GCA_025618425.1). NCBI lineage: Eukaryota > Metazoa > Echinodermata > Echinoidea > Camarodonta > Echinometridae > Heliocidaris > Heliocidaris tuberculata. Next base: position 75,715,596 of record CM046832.1, on the reverse strand, counting down.
AAAAGGGGCACTTTTGGGGTACTTGAAAAAGTGAGGGGGCACTTTGCCCCCCTGGCCCCCCCCCCTCTTCCCCAGAGCGCTGCCTCTGATCATCATAGCCTTGATAAAGATATGATGGTAATTTGAACTTAAATAAAGTGTGCATATCGATATCATGAACAGAAAATGGAATTAAATATCACACGGAAAAAGACAAAATGATGGGAAAATATATCTTACATAAGAGCAAATTGAGTAGAGAAGATATAACACAAAATAACAGAAAAAATAATCACTTATGAAATATGAAAAATAGAGAAAAAAAACTAAATAAATATGAAAATTTAAACTTTGAATTGAATTATGTATGTTCAGAACGATTTTTGATGGCGTCATGATTTTTTGGAACGCCTCTTAAAAACAGCTTCTCCACGGTTACATGACGCAGTAAAGATTAGAGAATTTGCGTGCGAAGTCTGACCGTGTAAAACCTTTTGTATTTCATTTTTTGGAAGGTTTCATTTCCCGAGTTTTGCATCAGTTTTTCCTTATTGTATTTTACACCTCCGGATTTATTGGGGGGGCAAAATGATATGTTTGCCCCCCCCCCCAATATTTTCTGGGGGGCAATCGCCCCCCCCCCCTCCAGGATCGACGCCCCTGCTTTTTTCAATTGTCAATTTTAAGCGGTTCTTAACTTTGTTCATACAAGCCAGGACATAATACCAATTCTTGTCAAGTCTGAATTTTGCACCTTTTCACAAAAGTGGTTTTTGATCATTCATGCTTAATAACAAGTCAGATATTTTTGGTGTTATTGCATAGGAGAGACCCTAAACTATCAACATGAATAAAAATTTACGGAAAATATTCTGAAATATTGATTTGGGGAGACTTTTTCCAACTGTTAACTTTTTTTGGGGGGACACACTGTATATATATATATATATATATATATATATATATATACACACATATATATATATATATATGGTTAAGGCGTTTGGCGTACAGTGCCAAAGACCCGGGTTCGACTCCCGGCGGAGACAGTTTTTGCAAACCCTGCAGTTATTTCCACAAAAAGGAAGTCAGTAAGGAGGAACAATGAATTTAGCTACGCAAATTATTTCTCTCATTCAATTCAATTGATTTCTCACATTCTCATATATATATATGTACATGTATTCAATATACCATTTATATTATTGTTAATATATTGTGCTCTCATACCCCGAGAGGGGATCGATAGAGTGAATAAAATCTTATCTTATCTTATCTTATCTCTTCGGTAAGTATAGAGACAGAAGGAAAGTTTAGACCACATCTCAATTTTAAACATATTTCGGGACATCATATTAGTTGATTCCATCATGTATGACTTGTCCACTTTTTGTTCCTCAGTATTCACCCCTGTGTTCCTATATTCACCCCCGTTTTATGGTATCTTTTTAAAATGGGCCCCCTCTCATACCACACTGCCACTGCCCCTTTGCTAACTTAGATCAGGGAAATGTTACATTTCCCTGCTTAGATCATATAACTTCTTTTAAAAATTCGGAAGGACATGTAAACAATAAGCCGGCAAGAATCAGACTATTTTCTCCATCCAGATAAAAAAAACCTCCTCCTCCCCCAACACGATTTTGAATATTTCTTGGAATGGATCTATTTTAGACCTTATTGTCTTAAATAGAGGCCCACAGCCAAATTGCGGTCGGCCAAAATACGAAGTAAAAAAAGAGAAAACAACAAATAACGCACCATCGCTAAATTGCAATGAATTCTAATTGTATAACAAGTACAATCATATAAACGCAACGAAAAAAAGTAACTCCCCCTTCATCAAAATGACGTAACTAATTAAGTTAACGAAAAGGTTTTGAGCAAAATAACTTGGCAGGAGTGTTCCTACACTAATTGACTAACTTTTCTGTAAAAATGAGATTGATCAATTGAGTCATGCATGAGTGAGCAAACATTAAAGGCAAAATTGTCACTTTTCAAAAGTCACAAGGGTCATTTGGGGGATTCTGTGAAAAGAGATTTCAGCGAATTTAGTTTCTGGTGCATATTTATGTGTTGTTGTTGTTTATTATCCATCGCTTGACCCCCTCACACCTATCCCGACACTTTTCTCATTATTATGGTTTGGTGAATTCAACCCTCGTGAATTTGAAATTGCAAAATCCATTCAGCTTATTGAAAAAAAATAACTCCAGATATTTTTACCACAATGTATCATCACATGTTGTGTGAACATAAGAGGTTGTCATCGTGTCATTGTTGAGTAAGCGAACTTTAAATATCGCGCAAGAAATGCTAAAATGTACTGTTAATACAGCATAAAAAATGACCCTTGTGACTTTTGAAAAGTGACATTTTTACCTTTAATGTTTGCCCACTCATGAATGACTCAATGGATCAATCTCATTTTTACAGGGAAGTTAGTCAATAAGGTTAAGAATACTCTTGCCAAATTATTTTGCTAACAACCCTTTCGTTAAGAAGTTACGACAATTTGATTAAGGGGGAGTTACTTTTTTGTGTGTGTGTTTATATCCTGTGCACGTTTTATGAGCAACTTTCGTCTGCAATACCTCTCGATCTATGATCAACTGTGTTCCGGACCTGAATCCCACATTAATAAACCATGCGTCCTATCCTTGATCTAGTTCAATCATTCTCCCCCCCCCCCCCCCCCCCCCCTCTCTCTCTCTCTCTCTATCTCTCACTCTCTCCTCGTTTTCTCTTCCACCTCTTTTCTCTCCCTTCTTCTAACCCTTTCCCCTTCCCCTTTTTGGCCAATCATAGGGGAGGCAATTATCCCCTAGCCCTCTGTAATGTCACCCTGTACAACGATATTCATCTTACTCATCTCCTCTTTAATCTATGACACAAGTATATAGTCTGGAAGTCTCTCCCGAAATAGCCACCCCATTTTACATATGATATTGGACCCTTTAAAGTTACTTAGACCATCCATGTCATTCACAAAAAGCTTGTCAGCTTAAATGAAACCACCCATTGTCCATCTGCACCTGTTTGACAAGACATAATACATGTAGAGGGGCTATGTGGCTGCCATGCTGAAATCTACCATTCATGTGTTAATTACACAAATGCCTTGCAAGCTGTCTATTATGCCTTGTCAAACAGGTGCAGATGGACAATGGGTGTGTTTACATAATACTGACAATATCAGTCGACTACTTTTGAGAAAGCAATACAATTTTCACAATTTAATAACTAATTATTGAAATGATTTTTTTGACACCAAATTGCAACCCAAGAAAATTACAACACTCAAGATTGTACTTTGTAAATTTGACCTGAATTGGATGACACACATTAAGAGTGATTAAGGTTGTAATGCAAAAAAGGGGTTTCTCTCTACATCCAAAGCATTTTGGGCAGCAAAGCTTAGTTTAGGGGCACTTCAGGCTTTTTTTCAGGGGCGTGTTACACCCCCTTCCCGATCGAAATTTTTGTCAGTTTTCATATTTTTTGTAATGTACACTCATACCTCTTCCTTCTTACAAAATTTGGGCCACGGGCCTTACAGGGAAAAATTTTCCCCAATTTTTAGAGGTGGTCTGACAACCCGATGGAAAATTTTGTCAGTTTTGGTGTTTTGGTAATGTATAGTCATACACCTTCCTTTGGACAAAGTTTGGCGCATATGTTAGATGGGTTGAAATTGACCTGACATTAGGGCCCTTTTGGGGGGATCTGGGGGCCAAAACCGGCGGCTTTGTTCGAGCTGACAAGCTTTTTGTGAATGACATAGATGGTCTTAGTAACTTTAAGGGGTCAAATCTCATATGTAAAATGGGGCGACTATTTCAGGACCGGCTCCTGGCCTAATAGATAAACAATACAAAGACACTGTAAAATCATGGAAGTATACAGTAAGCATTCTTGTCAACATAGCTTTAATTAGTGAGTGGTGGGTGACCTTGCAACTTTATCCATCATATGATATCAAGTTGGATCACAAATCCCCCAAACACAAGTACAATGTAACACAAATAAAGAAATAAGTTATTTTTGATAGCAAACTATGTACTAACTTCTTAGCTTATATTCTTTCACATTCATATTATGTTTAGGTACAAATATTGTAACTTAACAATGAAATGTATCTGCATCACTGCATGAACATCAAAATCAAAATGAATGTTGCATTGCTTTATGCAGTCATAATCTCTATATCATGTCTTCACACATTTGTTAGGTACCTTTCAATCTTTATTGTGATGATAATGGATGAATAACATTAGGGAAAAATACACAAAGCCTTGGCTTGGAACATTTACAAATATACTGTCTCATACAATGTTCCACTTTGTAGTTGGTTTTGCACCTCATCTCAGAATCACTTTCAGTTCCCAATAATTTCCTAACAATGACAGAGAGCCAATATGGTTTGAAATACATACATACCAGCTAACTACCAAACTATCTGTCCCAGAATGGGATATAGAGATGTCTACTTGCGGTGATGTAACATATCAAAGACTATTAGATGTACATGTAGAAACACTCTGTTAAATCACATGAATAATGAGTATCATGCACTCTATCTTTAGTGACTAATAGACATGCAGCATTTACATCAAGAGCTGCCTTTGAACTCAAAACGTTTTCAAAATAGTACATACAATGTATCTATTCCTTGTGCTGACTTCAATTCCATCTGGTAATATAGTCAAATTGTGACTTCTTCCTTATAATAGGGAAATCCAACCTTGGTAAAAAGATGATTTGTGTAAAAGCAGAAAAAAAAATGAAAACAGGATGGTGAATGTTTGAAAGAAATCAAACAAGGAGTAAGAAAGTTATGGATGTTTGACAAATGAGATCACTAAATATATGCGAATCTCAAGTTGGCAATTTGGTGAGTCGATTTTGACATATTGGCAGTCAACTCTCCCGTTTGTTGTACGCTAAAAAATCATTAATTAGCGGTTTTCTCCTCAGCGCCTTTTCCCTCGGGCCAGTACTCCCAATATATTGTACAGTATGTCCAAAAAAAATACAATCAGACTTTCAGCACTGATAGCTTTGAAAAGTGTGAATTAATCTAAATATTGTTTAAGATTATGAAATAACAACTAATTATTATTTGCATTTTGGCGAAAAACCCATCTGATTTGATTCAGTAGTCTCCAAAGAAATAAAGATTTTTGTAACAAATGTCATACATAAAGTCCCTTCCATCCAAGTTTTTACAGAGGAGAGGCTCACAAAGCACAATGAAAAATTCCTCAATCCTTTTTACTGGTTTGAAAAGGAAGTTAATGTTTAGTTCTATAATTGTTATGGGAATACTTCATTTATTATCACAGTTATCATCATTCTTGTTATTTTGTTGTTGCAAATGTAGGGCATTTGGATTTCTTTCCAAAACAAAATGAATCATGAATGTGAAAAGATAAGCAGTTTTCAGAGTTTTAAAGATATTTGTAACTTGTTATTGAAAATGAATGATTAAACAAAATCATGAGCCTGTCTAATGAATAACAGGTCTTGATCCTTTTATAGGGAGAATATGATTATTTACCTTTGTTGAAGTGGTATGCATAAATTGTAATATGTTAGTAAATCTGTCTATTGTGAACAAAATATTTTCATTTATGTGGATGCCAAGAACATCCAAGTGACAAAAGCTGGAAGAAAGGGACCCATGACATGCTCCAACAAAAATTGTTATTTCTTTGTGACTACCAGACAAAATCAGACAGAGTCTTCACTGACTGGAAGAGAAATAGTTGAAGTTTCATAATCCAGTATGAATTTTCAAATTGCAAAACAAATTCTATCATAATTAATACCCTAATACTGTTGTGTTTAGTGAGCCTCCCTTCTGTCAAAACTTGGATGGAAGGAACTTATGACATGTGTTACAAAAATCCTCATTTCTTCATGATTAATGAACCAAATCGGTTGGGGCTTTTGCCAAGATTTAGATAATTAGTTATAACCATATTCAGATTAATTTATAATTTTTAAAGCTATTGATGCTGAAAGTGCGATTGTAATTTTTTTAGGGGGACATACTGTAGATGGCATGTTATTATAGATCCTCATGAAAGAAAAGGATCCTCCTGAGTAATACAATTTGGAAAAAATTACATTTTAGTCCCTTTGTGTGTTGGAGCAAATGGGGGAGTTGTCCAACAATACATCACAGTGACATTACTGATTCTGCCAATTTGAAATTCCCATATTTATAGTGATTACAAGTTTCCAAAATTCATAACTTGCTTATTGCTTGTCTGATTTTGTTGAAACTTTCCTATCTGTTTCTCTGATTTTTCCTCTTTATTTTGGAACAACTTGCCTTTAAGGTTGGATTTCCCTTTAATATTCTGCCTTTTATCAACAGTATTTGTCCATTTATACTGTTACAAACATCATTCAGTTTACCTTTATTAAAGAAAATGCAAATCCTACCAATCCATAAATTATTAGCTCTATATCCCTTCAATTTTCATGTTAAAACTATGTAAGGACCTACTCGCTGTGGTTTATACTGACTTTAATTTGAATTGTTTCATTCATAATTATAATACTACAAATGCTCAAAATATCCATCTTCCTCTCAATCGCACATCAATAACACAAAATTCATTAATGGCAGCATGTTTGGACCACATCACCCAACTAAGTTTAATAAAAGTAAGACTGTATAAACAATTTAAATGAATGTATAAATGATATCTTCTTAATTCACAGTCTTAAATGTATTAGATTATTGCATATGTTTCTCCTCCTTTCCTTCCTTCCTGTCTTTAGTGTTATGATTTTCTGTACACTATTCTTAACAAGCCTATTTGTGCTTTGCATGACCCTGCCACTATTAACTGTATATATCATAGTGATTTGTAATTGATTTTTGCAATGTGTTTTTCATAGTCAAAATAAAATGATTTGAATTGATTTGAAACAGCATTCTAATTGCAAAAAGTCAACGTAATTACTAAGTTACACAGTTAACAATGTACATTGGAAACAAGACCACTTTGTCCACAGTATTGATAATTACCGTAAATAACGTTGTATAAACCGCTGTCATGTATTAACCGCACCCCCAACTTTCGACCCTCTGAGGAAAAAAAAAAAAAAAATGCTTGCCAAATTCAAGTCATGTTCTTATCAAAACGGCTAAATCAAAAGGCAAAAGCACTAAGAAATGATTTAGAAAAGTGCAAAACAAAATTGTACTTTAATTGGTAGTTTGCTGTTTCTTAACTCATTTTCGAAGTCGAGGAACTCTTGGAATCGAGTCGTTGACCAAAATAAGGCTTGCTGCAGAGACGTGACCCTTGTCGAAGTATAGATCCATGGTCGTATCTTAATCATCATCAAAATGAAAGAAAACATCACAAAACACACAGTAAGGATACAGATTAAGGCAAAGTGATACCTTGCTTGAGAAAATATTGCTAGATAAATCCAATAACAATCACAAAGTTCCATATTTGAAGAGCTGTGGCACAAAGTTTTTCAACAAAATAATCGATTGCAAAACGTTTAAAGTTTCCCCCATTTCATACCCATGCATAGGTAGGTCCGCTCCCATGCTCCAGCCGCCCAGCAAGTTCTGTTAAAAAAAGAGAAAAGTCTCCGCACATGGCTTTTGCATAAATTAATTTGCATACTAGCTCAACCGATGCGCATTGGTTGAGCTAGTATGCAAATTAATTACTCAACCAATGCGCATCGGTTGAGCTAGTATGCAAATTAATTTATGCAAAAAGCATGTGCAGAGACTTTTCTCTTATTTTAGCAGAATGTGCAAACTCGCTGGGCAGCTGGAGCAGGGGAGTGAACCTACCTATGCATGGATATGAAATGGGGGAAACTTTAAACGTTTTGCAATCGATTATTTTGTTGAAAAACTTTGTGCCATAGCTCTTCAAACATGAACTTCTGTGATAGTTCTTGGATTTATCTAGCAATATTTTCTCAAGCAAGGTATCACTTTGCCTGAATTTGTATCCTTACTGTGTGTTTTGTGATGTTTTCTTTCATTTTGATAGTGATAAAGATACGATTACGAATCTTTATTTTGACAAGCGCCACGTCTTTGCAAGCCTTGTTTGGTCAATGTACTTATATGTGGGGGATCCCTCATTGAGGGTACGGCACCCTGCCACCGTGGTTTGTGTCATGGCATGAACCTGCTGGTGGGTAATTGTATACGCAAGTTACTTAGGCTGTTAATTTCAACATCAAAATTAATTTGTAGAAATATTTCGTAGCATGTAGACTTACAAAACAGTAATTGCATTCCCTTTGAGCAAATACACAGGACCTTAGACCCCTAGATTGTCAGTTTAGGCGATATATGACTCTTCATTTTTTTGTTGAAGCCTAGCATCGTGTATTACCCGCACCCCCGACTTTTGACATTTTCCGACGAGCAAAAATGTGCGGTTAATACAACGTTATTTACGGTAGTCATTATGAGAACATCTTAGAACATTATATGTTGACTGTATGAAGCTGTAAAATCCAATTGTCAGGTTCATTTTACAACATTTTTCGTAGTAGACATTTTCAACTTTATATTTAGCTATCGAAAGTGTACTGATGGCGGGACAAATAGTGTCAATGTCTCTGTTACTTGTAATGGACAAAAATGATACTTACTACTCTGCGACAGATTGATTGAGAGTCTAAAGCAATGCAAAAGAAGTGGTGAAACAGAGCACATCATGTGCATTAATTAAAAATTTGGACTGCTAAAAAAATTGCTGATAAAATGTGTCTCTACAAATTTTATCTGCTCATTATTGATATATTACATGTGTTGGTGATAATTTGAAGTTTTGGGGGTTTAAACACATTTTTGCATATCCTGCCCCCCCCCCCCCCTTCTCCATAATTTTTTTCATTTCTTTTCCAGGTTCCTGCACTAAAGATGCCAAAAGTAGGTATATAAAACTCTTTTCCATAATTTCAACAACTCTAAAAGACTTGTGTTATTTCAAAATAAAGTAAAAGGCTTGCTTGCCCTTTTGAGTGTGTGGGTGGATGGTTTTAGTAGACAAATTACAACACAGGTTGCTTCTTTAAACAATGGTCTTGAGTCCTTTCTTAAATAAATGTAGAACATTCCAAGTACTTCATGCCACTGATCTTCATCATGCTTAGACCCTGTACAAAGAGGAAATAATAAAGCATTTACAATAAAGCCTTATGAATAGCATATACATTTAAAATAATACTTAAGTTTCTAGTAAAATGATTACAGTGTATATGTGGCTCAGAGCTTCCAAAGCTTTACATGGAAGGATAAATGGTATACATTATTAGTCAGAAGTTGCTTTGAAAGGCAACCAACACTGGTGAGAGGGGTCTTGTGTTACTTGTGCACAATTTAAATGATTACATATTTGTAATTAACTTTTAATTTAAAGCCCCCAACTGAAGCAAATACAACCTTAGATCGATGGAAAGCTAAGTAGACGTAGAATACAAATACATGTGGGTAAACATCATTTTTCCTTTCAATAATCCACAAAAAGCAGAAAGAACACATCACTGTCCGCCCCCTCCCGGTTACGTAATAACAAGGGTTCGCTCAGCCAATACACTTATGACGTCATCTCGTGTAGACAACTCTGTGGCTGGCGCGCGCACGTAGCGGCGCATAAACAATGGAAAGTGAATAGCTTTCGTACAATAGTTACTTTTGTGGGCGGAGTTTGTCAAGTTTTGTGAAAGTTTTGATAGCTGTATAACACCCAAAAATACAAATCGAGAAAATGTCAAGAACATATCTAGAGTCTACATTAAAGTTAAAACTTAGGTCTTAACAAGAGAAATGCAAACAGAAAAGAATTATTGAAATCTAACAATTTGTTATCGAGTTATGCCATCATTACCATATTGTGACAGGTTTGATTTACATGTCCCATTCCTACCGCATAAGCAAATTAAGTCCTCTCTCAAGACTCCTTCACACAGATTTTGAACACAAAATTGAAGAAAAAAATTGTGACTTTCTTAATCTGACAGACACTGCCTTGGGTTTTTTGAGAGGGAATGAGACATGAGAGAGGTTTTCATGCCCAGAACTCAGAAGAAAAATTTTCATGGAGTCAGAGTTCATCCCGAAATCAGTTTATCATCTATAGCACTGCACTTTGATTATTTTTATAAAATTTCAGACTTCAGAGGCTCTCCTCCTATAAATTTCAGGGATTCTGTGAAGCTAGAAGCAGTCTCAGCGGGATATATCTCTGAAACCGTACAATGTAGAGTAGACTTATTTTTTGTTCTAGTCTGATTAAATTAACCTTAAAAAAACATGGTAGAATTCCATTATTATGAGTTTCCAAATCATTAATCAATAGTCAGTTAGTGTCTTAAAAGAAAACTAGGAATGTGTTGTAACCAAATTTTACCAGGGTAAACCGCTGTCTTAGAACTAGAAATTAGCGCTCGAGTGATCGAGAAAAATAAATGGAACTCGTCCGCAGCGCAGTCAAGAGGCACAGCTCCATACGCAGTAACGCAAGACCCTGGCCGAGCGAGACGCGGAGCAAGCCGTCTTATCGAGACATTCCGTGCAGCTCAGCTCAGCTGAGCCTGCGCTGGGCCAAACGCTCAAGACGCCTATAATGTGTGTTTTGGTTACAAAATAATAGCTGTAACTTCGGTTTTCATTTCTGTAACAATGTAAGATGCAGTTGAATACTTTGAAACACCATATCTTCCATTGTAATGCATTTACAAACAATAATCATGACTTCCAAATCAAGAAAAAAAAAAAAACACGTACATTTCGCATGCAGACTGGGATCATATGTTCGTGATGTCTACACGAAATGACGTCATAAATTTCGACCCCCCGCAGGCCTGTGATTATACTCGACGGCTGCCCATTTCCAAGCCCTCTAATCCAAAGATTTGAGATGCTCTTACTCCTCCCGCAGGCAATGAAAGCTCATGAAGCTTGCATTGTTATATTCAGAGAATAAACAGCTTTCTGTAGATATATAATTTGTCTATTCCATTTTTGGCTTCGGTTGGGGTCTTTAATGGGAATGACCCTTTCTACTCACGTTTTATTTGCCCACTGCAACTTGAGATGAAACATCATATAGTTGAACTATGCCAGACTGTCCACCAGCTAGTAACCATCTACAAGATGCTTTGTTAGGGTTCCACTGTAACTGGAGGAGAAAACAGAAAATGACCTTCACTTTCTAAAATTGAAATTTATACCAAACTAGAATATCCCTGAAGGTGATTAATACCCCCGCCCCAATGTGTGTGCCAAATTTCCTGAGCATTGTTCCAAAAAAGAGGAAGTGGTTGGATGTGTAATATTTTCCTGTTTTATTGCCATATGTCGTTACCATGGTAACGCAGTTTGCCACACATTGAAACAATATCTTGCACATCTTTACCACAAGACCAATGTGTGTGCCAAATTTCACGAGCACTGCTCGAAAAATGAGGAAGTAGTTTGATCCACAAGATTTCAACCTGATTTATTGCCATAATATGCCGTTACCATGGCAATGCAGTTTCCGACACATTCAAAAAATATGTCTTGCACATCTCCATCCCAAGACCAATGTCTGTTGCGAATTTCACGAGCATTGCTCGAAAAATGAGGAAGTAGTTTGATGTGCAAGATTTGTAACTGACCATCCAACCGACCGCCCGACCACACGATGATTCCTATATACCCCCTTCAAACTTCGTTTGGCGGGGGTATAATTATCTCATTACCTAAAAGTGAGCTCTGTATAAATGGTCCATAGATGAAATTCTAGACAAAAATTGTGTTTTCGCAAGAACATCACAGCAATGTCAAATAATGGACTTTATTCTTGTGAAAGCACATGACTGCATGCCAATACATGCAAATTGTACTGAACAGATATTGAGAACATTTACCTTGTAAATGGCATCCATGTTGATAAGTACTGATGAGGCATGGTTTTGGCTCTTGACAGAAACCATCTAGATTAAAGAACATTCGGAAAGAAAGATTACTAGACATGCTACAGGGGCAGTGTAGGACACCAATTCGAGGGATCGACAATAGCTGTAAGACATTAGCCAATTGCGGTGCTATATTACTAGTACTTTAGTTATGATGCTTAATTCTGGCACATGAATGCATTATAGGTTTTTCCTATTGAATAGTTGAAGTGTCTTAGTCAAGAACCAATCTAAAATGCTATGAGAAAGTGACTTAAACATTGATCATACAAAACTGTTTTTGTAGGTATGGGTTCCGTTGCAGGGCAATGATGTGATGGTCGGAGGAAATAAAGCAGGACTGTATCAAGACTGACAAGCTCCACTCTTCATTTACCATTCCATGTTACGCCTTTCTCAGTTAAGAACTAACAAACTTGTGGAACAGTCATCATCTAAAAATCTTTGTTTTCAGAACCGTCTATTGTGATGGATGAAATGATAAAAAATATCCTCAAAATTTGATGAATATTTTGTGTAGCTGAAGTACATTGATGATCATGCATACATAGAAATGTAGTGTAAGTGAAAAGGCCAGAAGTGGACAACACAACCAAAATCTGGATCCACTGATCCCGCAGTGTGTGTCAACCAATCAAAAGCAAGCATTTGATAAATATTTCTTGACGTCCAATAGCGGCTAAATAGTTTTTATTATTGTCAATCCCTCAAATTATCAGCAGACTACTGGCCAGTTTGTTTTTAAATACCAGCTGACTTCTAGCTGTGTGCATGCACACGGTCATGATAACAATGAACCTAAATTTGCACCTCTGTTTTGGCGATTTATGAGCTAAAACTTCCCACATGAAATAATTTGTAGTTCTAAATATCATGAAATGTTTTGTCAAGTTATAGCAGTTTTTTTAATGAAATCGTCCGAAAACTATATGTCTATTTTTTTGCATTTATAATATACTGCTTAATAATCTCTTTCGATAGCACCAAAGTTTTACTTCATAACTCGACTTATCTATTGCCCTTCCTCTTGATATTTTTTTTTCTGTTTGATCATTATCCAATATGAAGATTGAATTGATCTTCCTTATTTCATTTTCATTTTTTTTTTAAATATTTGATACAATTTTTGTTGATGATTTGGTATAAAACAACTTTTTATTCTGTCAATATTTCATTAAATTCTATCGATATACTCCTTCTCTTTTACATGTTATTCTATTTGATACTGTTGATCCCTCAAGATCTCCAAAGATCCCCCAAGAGTATTCCAAGTCGGAATGGAGGACCCTTAGGGTTTCGGTTATTCACTTTTCCTGCCCCTTTCCTTTGCAACTTGTCAGTACACTTGTCAGTACACTTGGGGATCAATTATATTATTTTCAACCTTCCTGCTATTGTATTTTGTTCTTCTTTGTAATTACCCACGCCGATGAAATCGGCAGGGTTATGTAAAGGGTTCCGTATGTTTGTTTGTTTGTTTGTTTGTTTGTTTGTGTACAAGATAACTAGAGAACGGGTGAACGGATTTGCACCAAATTTTCAGGGATTGTTTGGGTAGTGACAGGAAAGAATCGATTAAATTTTGGTGATGATTGGTTGATCCCTGCAAATTCTGTGTGACCTTCTAGTTTTGACTGGGGTCGGGCTAACTCGGCACTAGGGCGAACTCGGCACTGCGCGGTGACTATGTTTCAAGAGTTGAAGTCCACGCTACGCACCGTACCCTTTTTTAGCCTTAAATTTCATGTTTTGTATAATTTTACTTCTTGAAATTGTCAACATTACTTCTTTGCTAATCATTTTACACATTGATATCAATAATTTGAATTTAAGTGTTTTGAAATGTGTAATTAAATGCGAAATTCAACACAAGTGTTTGCGATCACTTTAACTCCATGGGCTCACTCCGCGGCGATTTTCCGCCAAGGCCGAGTTCGCCCTAGTGCCGAGTTAGCCCGCATCCTTTTGACTCTATAGTATAGTATATATGTAAAGATCACCGTTTCGCACGTATAATAAGTACGAAGCGCTAGCGGTACATCGAAGCAAGTCGAGGTGCGATAGCTTACTGGTAATGGCGTCAGCACCATTCTCAACGAAGAAGAAAAAGTTGTTAACTACTGGATTATTAGTCTAGAATATCGTAAAATTGCCCGAGTAGTCCGGTGATTCTAAAAGAAATTTGATCTAGAGACCGGTAAGAAACTTCACAGAAATGGATAGTATTGACAGGAACAGTAAGTTTAGATTTAATTTCTCTCGCCGAGTTTCTCACTTGCAGCAGAAAATGCTGCGGTAGCTAATATAATGCAGCTGCACGCCGGATCAGACGGCCCAGCGCGTACATGGCAAACGGCCAAATTTCGGGCATCGGCTCAGATTAGCCGTGAAGTTTCATTACTTTTGTATTGTGATTGTTGATTTAGAACTCATCATCGTTAATAATGTGCATTCTCTGGGTCTTTTACTACGGAATATCGAACATCATATTTATCAAATCTATCTGGAAAAAAACTAGGTAGGATTTTTTATTCACTCCTTTCCGCCCCTTTAAGAAACTTCACAGAAATGGATAGTATTGACAGGAACAGTAAGTTTAGATTTAATTTCTCTCGAGTTTCTCACTTACAGCAGAAAATGCTGCGGTAGCTAATGCAGCTGCACGCCGGATCGGACGGCCCAGCGCGTACATGGCAAACGGCCAAATTTCGGGCATCGGCTCAGATTAGCCATGAAGTTTCATTACTTTTGTATTGTGATTGTTGATTTAGAACTCATAGTTAATAATGTGGATTCTCTGGGTCTTTTACTACGGAATATCGAACATCATATTTATCAAATCTATCTGGAAAAAAACTAGGTAGGATTTTTTATTCCCCCCCCTCAAACAACAAAAGTTCAATTGACTCTAAATGCCTAGAATGAACGTTGGACTAAATGTTGGCCTATATTTAATTTCAGACCTATATGAACATACTACCTCATAACACCTGTAAAATTACACTTTGAATGATGCCTACTGACTTTATTTCTCACGGCTAATCCTCAAAATTTCCCATATCTAGCATACAAGTAGCAACACAAGCACCAACACCGAACGTGAAATGAAAATTTCTTAATCCCTAGGGTATAGTGTTAGTGAACGGAATTTTGTACATGAAATTAAACACCGGATGCCGAGCTCAGTTCAGCAGTCAACAGCTGACAAAAATTAAACACCGGCAACCGGAACTACGTCAGAAAATCAGAGGTCTACACCTAACACCGACTGATTTTTTTCTCATTTCATAGTCGGTGTTAGATCATGATTTCGCGGCAAAATAAACACTAGCCACAAACACCAGCACCGAGCGTGAAATCACCCAATGTAGATTTCAGTTTTGACCCCATAGTATAGTATTGCAACTACTCTGTAGCACCGCCAAGGCGTGGGTCTGCCGCCTTTGACGACCCCTCTAGTTCTACATGTATGTACTTTGATTTGCCAAATAATAATAACTAGAAATTAAATTCGTCACTGAAGATGAATTAGGTGGTCCATCGTAATTTTAACCACATTGCCACTTTATAGGCCATCTTTACTTTCAAATTTACCCTTGGAGATGTCAGCGCATAATCATGACAGGAAATTTATGATGGATTATGTGTGTATATGTGTGTATATGCCGAACAAAAAGGAATTTGCATATTTAGAAGCTAAAATATGAATGAAATGTAAAGGAAGATGAAAAAATTAAGGAAGAAACAATGCAAAAGAGAGAGAAAAAATGCGACCCCCTGGGATTCAAACCTGGGTCATTTGATTGGTAGGCAGAGTTTTATACCACTACACTACAGCACATCCTCATAGACTTCACACATAAAGCTGAAAAACGGCCTTGGCATAGTGCAATTTCAACTTTCAATTGAAAATTTTGACATGATCTCGACATCTGCTTAAAAAACGAAGGCACACTTACGATATCCCATAGTCTTAGCTACAACATACTGAATTTGTAAGAAAAAAGAGCAAAAACAACCGAGATACTGCTCAAAGAACAATGTCATGTAGATTCATGATGTGAATGAAATTCACCTTCCATGCAAATACAGAAAATTCTGACACGTCGCCTTTAATCAAAATTTTCACTATAATGACGTCATCAAAATAAAAAATGGACAAACTGATCTTGTAGAGATTGGCTCAGCTACAACATATAAAAATTTGGAAGAAAATCGACCAACTATTAGTGAAATATTGTCAAATGAACATACAAAATTATGACGTCATTTTTTCAAAATGATTTTTTGTAAGTTCATATGCAAATATGATGATGTCACAACATCTGACTGGCCAAAATTATGCATGGATTCCAATCTAAAACTTACAGGCTTTCAGAATATGTAATAAAATTTGGAGGCCACTGACCATTCTAATGAGCTATGGATTCCAGATAGGCATGTTTTATACCACTTTTTACATTACACTGCCCATTGGCGTGCGCGCAAATTTGAAAGTTTGACGAGCACGTGTGGCATTATGATATGTCCAGAATGACTGTAAATAGTTGGAAATTGTCAAAAATAGTCTCAGAAACCCAAACCATGTGGAAAAACGGCATTTCTACGTTCTGTAAGAGCTGCACGCGCGGACCCGTACACGTGGAAATTTTTGAAATGCTGGAAATGGCCTGAAACATGTGCAACACAAATTTCAGACGATTCTGAGCATTTTTAAGCATTTTAAGTATTTGAAATTAACTGGACTGATATTGACCTTGATCATGCCAAATATGAATGAGAAATGACCTTCCGTTATAAAGATATGATCACGGACTTACTGAAGAACAGCTGGAAGGCTGAAGTGAATTTTTACCGTGATGAAATAAATAAATGAAATGAAATGAAATGAAATGAGTTTATTTTCACAAAATGGCACCTTGATGACGTTGTGATGACCTGACGACCTTGAAAATTGTATTGTGGAACTTGTCCTTATAGGTCTGATGACTGACTAAAATTTGAAGGAAATTGACCATGTCGATTTTCAGTAATCGTCTACACACAAAAGTGTATGGAAGGAATAAAAATAAACTAGAAATTTAATTTGTCACTGAAGACGAATTAGGTGGTCTGTCTGTCCTTGTGGCAAATTGCTTTGTAAGATGTGATAATCAGTGCTGTAGGACTCGAGTCCGGACTCGGACTCGAGACCGGTCTCGAGTCCCTATTTCTCGGGACTCGGACTCGGACTCGGACTTGAGCCACAAGGATTCGGTCTCGGACTCGGACTCGACCAATGGTGACTCGTGACTCGGGCGAAAATCGGGCCGAGACCGGCAACAAGACAGGTAATTTTTTCCGTTTTCCACTTTTAATTTTAGCTCAAAAAATTACCCCAAGGCACGCAAAAAAATCCCCACTATTTTCACGTACCTTTCTCGATTGAGCGGTATTTTGAACATGAACTTAACATCAATCGCCGTAACCGTACAAGAATGTGCCCAAATAGACATTAAGATTAGTTGTTTTATGCTTGTATACACTCGTTTTACAATTATGACACAGACAAGTATTGAAATTGATATTAACCATTTGGAGATGGATTAATCTGTCTGTGGTCTGTCTGTCCTTGTGGCAAATTGCTTTGTAAGATGTGATAATCAGTGCTGTAGGACTCGAGTCCGGACTCGGACTCGAGACCGGTCTCGAGTCCCTATTTCTCGGGACTCGGACTCGGACTCGGACTTGAGCCACAAGGATTCGGTCTCGGACTCGGACTCGACCAATGGTGACTCGTGACTCGGGCGAAAATCGGGCCGAGACCGGCAACAAGACAGGTAATTTTTTCCATTTTCCACTTTTAATTTTAGCTCAAAAAATTACCCCAAGGCACGCAAAAAAATCCCCACTATTTTCACGTACCTTTCTCGATTGAGCGGTATTTTGAACATGAACTTAACATCGATCGCCGTAACCGTACAAGAATGTGCCCAAATAGACATTAAGATTAGTTGTTTTATGCTTGTATACACTCGTTTTACAATTTTATGACACAGACAAGTATTGAAATTGATATTAACCATTTGGAGATGGATTAATTTATAACACACGTCCCCATAGATCCCAGCCTGAGATATCTTGCAGTATGGACAGTCTCAAACAGATTACTATTCCACTTGTATTTTAAGCCAGTATTATGAACAATACAGTTTTGATCTATCTTTTTACTTGCAACCTATGTTCCTGTGACTTTATAATTTTTGGCAGCATCAAAAGTTTTAATTACGGTATAACAATTACTTTCGTTTTACTTGAGTCACTTAGTCATGTAGTCAGTTTCCAGAATGAATGTTAATGTTGCACTTGTATTACAAGTCATTAAGCCAGTTTAATGAACTATATCTGATTATTTTATTAGGGTTTGACGATTCACCTTTTCGTTACTTTAATCCGTTATTTTATTGATAAGATTGACCTAGTGCATGATTGGTGTTCTTGGTGAAATATTGTTTTTCCCTCTTTTTTTCCATTTCATTTGGAAACTTTCTTTTCTATAATCTGGCTTTAATGGCATTCAATCTATTATTTTTGTGTTCTGTTTACTTAATAAATGTTGACAGAATTTTTTTTTTTTTTTAAGATAAAATTACAGGCCTTTGAAATGAAAAAATATTAATTTGTATATCTTTTCTTTGTTGAGGTATCACAGAAACAATACAGTAAACTCTCTATATAATAACTGTGGATACATGTACAAGCAAAATACTGGGCCTGATAAGGCTTGTTCACATATGAGCCATTTCTCAACGAGACATGTACCTTGGCACCAAAGGAGTGCATGTTCACTTTGGTCAATAAAACTTCTTAAATTCCACCAGTACACCAAACCATCACCGAAAATCTAACCATAGACATTTATCTCAACATTTCCAATTCAATTTTCTTACCTCCTGTCAGAATTTTTAGTGTTAATAGTTGGAAATCTTACTGAACTTAATCTTCTTAAGCACCAAACGACATGTCACGGCGACAAATCACTCATTTGTCAGGAAGCCTTTTTACAACTATTTCAAAATATTTGTCCGCATTCGAACTAAGAAAAGTTAGAATAAACTAAATTCTCTGAGAAATGGAAGATTCAATGAACCAGAATCTATTTATGTTATCATGGTTATAGAGAGTTCACAGTAAGGCATGTATCATAAAATAAATAACGTGACGTAAAACAAAATTGCAATTTAAGATGTTCCCATCGGGACTCGGACTCGGACTCGGACTCGGATGTCCAGGACTCGGGACTCGGATGCGAGGACTCGGACTTGGACTCGGACTCCGACTCCAGGGACTCGGACTCGGACTCGGACTCGACTCGGACTCGGACTCGGATGGGATGGACTCGACTACAGCACTGGTGATAATATTTGTACAAGACAATAATCCTGATAATGTTTACAATGGATGGAGACTTGTATCATAGAAAATCGGACGATTTGATATTGCAGGATATATGGAAGATTAACCCCATAGCTTTAATACACGACAGGGAATCAGATTTCCCACAGGGTTGTACACAAACTACTGCACACTACTTTCCAATAGACATAACATGCAAAATAAGGCAGTTTATTACATTGTTTGTGATTGTATATGTCGTAATAGTCGCAGATGGTAAAATGAAAGGCGAAAAGAAAAAAGAAAAAAAGGAAATAAAAATTGGACACACTGGGAATCGAACTGGGGTCACCTGAATGGGAGGCAAGTACTTAACCAATACACACAAAAATATTTCCAATAGAGATAACACAGGGCTCGACACTAGCAGAGGTCCGGAGGTCAAAGTCCCCCAAAATGATGTGTTGGACCACCAAATTTAAAAAAAACAAGGAAATGGAGGTCACATGGTGACCACCAAAAATTTTAAATCGCTGATCCCCTCCAAATTGGGGAAAGAGCTCAACGCGATGTTCAAATGCGTCACACATTTTCACAAAACATTCGCGTGTTGAAGATAAACAGCGAGTGCTAGTGATGTGCATGTACTGTGTAACATGATTGGTCAAATTAATTATGTAATCTTGCATTTGATTTGAACATAAACTCTGCCATGTAAAAGTTGGTTAGACATTTCAAAAAATTGGCTTAAATTTCACTTTAATTATAGCTCAAAGCTGAAACCTCATGACACAATTCGATCTCTAGTAAAAGACATTTGTATTATTTTATTTATTTGATTTTTTGTTAGATTCCTATTTCAAAAAGTTGGTTTTGGTGTCAAAATATGAATTTCTGAATTTCTCTAATATCCTTCCTTCTCAAACACTTTTAAGTCACGTGACTCAAATTCGCGATCGCGATAGCAGATTTTACGATCGCAATCGCGATAGCAGATTTTTGCGATCGCGATCACGAACATTAGTCATGTGACTATACATGTACTTGAGAATGAAGAATAATTGAAGAAATTCAATAATTTGACACCAAATCTGAATTATTGCAACAGGAATTCAATAAAAAATCATATTAAATGAAAGAATATAAATGTCTTCTACTGGAGAATAAATTAAGGCATAACATTTTAGCTCTGAGCTAGAATAAAAGTGAAATTCAAGTCAATTTTTGAAGTGTCTAAACAACTTTTATGTAGCAGAATTTATGTACATTAAGTGCTAGCATTTTATAAGAGCAGATTAAGGTGAAAATTTATGCTTCAATCATCATCACCTCCCTGATCATAGCGATCTGAGTTCCGGTTTCTCAGGCTTCACTTTTTTTTTGCGGCGCAAATTAGTGCAGTCGTTAATCAAATGGGAATATTTTCGCGAGCTGTGAAATTTGCATCCCAACATCAACTCGCAAAATACGCAAAAATTACGGCTTTTACATACAGTACGTGAAAGTGAAAGGTCAAGCACATGTCATGAAATTGAAAGCAATACCGCAGACAAATAATTCTAAACGTTTGAAAAAAAATCTGATTTATTTTATTATTTAATGTGGACCTCCAAAATTGAGTGTGGTCCACCAAAAATGAAAATAAGTCAAAATTTGGAGGACCAACTGGACCACCAAAATTTTCAGTTAGTGTCGAGCCCTGGATAACACGTAAACAGAAAACGGGATTCTCAAATCACATTTTGAGTTTTAAAAAATGGGCATGATCCCGACATCTGCTCAAAAATAGGAGGGCATACTTAAGATAGCCCATAGTCTCAGCTATAACATACTAAAATTTGGAAGAAAATAGACCAAAAACAACTGAGATACTGCTCAAAGAACAATGTCATGTAGATTCATGATGTGAAATGATGTGAACGAAATTCACCTTCCATAGGCATAACACGCAAATAGGGAAAATTCTGACATGTCGCCTTTAATCGAAGTTTTCGCTATGATGATGTCATCTAAATGAAAAATGGAGAAGCTGATCTTATAGAGAATTGTCTCTGCTACAACATATCAAAATTTGGAAGAAAATCAATTACCTATTAGTGAAATGGAATGGCATGTGCAGGTTTACATGCCTATGGGCAACAGAGAAGAATTTCTCTTTTGTGAACCCTGACCCACATGCCATTCTGTCTTATCTTGTTCTATATATCTTTTATCTTTTTCTTTGTATGTATATCATTCGTTTTTATAGTTAAAGTGATAGATTAACTTTGTGAATAATTGTAAAATCAGCTCAAATGCCAGTGAATTGTGTACAGTCCTCTTACTACATATATAATTAAGGATATGTGAAAGTATGAGAGAAAATGGAACCCGTTTACTATCCTAAAAAAGAGAAAATCGCGATCAATCGCTAGCGCAAGTCGCTCGGCTTCTTCGCTGCGCTGCAGTCACAAAAACCAAGCACCAGCGCTCGGCGATTTCAGAGCGGGTTTCCAGCCCGTACGGTATTCTGTGATAGAGCGAGGTATGCCAACCGCAAGAGTTCTTTAGGGTTCGGTGGTACTCTATCCCGACATCAATGTTCAATCGTAAATATCTTGATATATAAACGACCGATCAGCTTATAAAACTCAGGCGATTCCTGTCTGAGCTAAAGGTTTGCAATTATGATTACAGCATTAGCTGGAACAGTGATTTTTTTTTTCAATCTGGGCAAAGTTAATCGATGCCTTTAAATAAATAATAATAATAAAAAAATATTGTCAAATGAATACAAAAATAATGAGGTCATTTTTTCAAAATTATTTTTTTTAGTTGATATGCAAATATGTTGACGTCACAACACCAGATTAGCCAAAATTATGCATGAATTTCAATCGACAACTTACAGGCTTTCAGAGTATGTAATAAAATTTGGGAGTCTCCAGCCATTCTGACGAGCCATGGCTGATTCCAGATAGGCATGTTTTTACCACTTTATACATTATATTTCCCATTGGCGTGCGCGCAAATTTGAATGTCTGACGCGCACGTGCGGCATTATGGTATGTCGAGAATGACTGTAAATAGTTGGAAATTGTCAAGAATAGTATCAAGAACCCAACCGCGCGAAAAAACGGTGTTTCTACATTCTAAGCGTGTTGCACACACACAAAACACTTAAAATAGCCTGAAATGTGTGCAAAGTGAATCTGAGATGATTTGGAGCATTTTTAATTTTTGCTCATGCACTGATGCAGGTTTAACAAAATGACCTTGACTGGAATGACCTTGACCTTGACCATGCCAAATATGAATGAGAAATGACCTTAAGTTATGGAGATATGACAATGAATAGATTTTGAACAATTTTCACAAAATGGCACCTGGATGACATCATGATGAGCTGATGACCTTGAAAAAGATGCAGGAACTTGATCTCATAGGGCCTGATGACTGACAAAAATTTGAAGATATTGACCTAGTTGAGTTTGCGTAATTGTCTAACAGAAAGTGTACAAAAGGAATAAAAATAAAGAAAGAATACAGAAAGAAAATTCTGACGAAATTAAAAGGTGATCTGTCGATAACGACAGACCATCTAATAATGAAAAAATAAAGAAAGATAATTCTGACGAAATTAAGAGATGATCGGTTGATGACGACAGACCACCTACAATAATATTCATGAAACTTGATTTCCTTATTCGGGGGTGTATATTCTATATTTAGAGAAAGTTTTGCTGATTTGACTTCTTTCTTTGCAGAAATATTATGTCTTTTTCACAAGATATCTTGCGGTATTTTGGAGCAGCAAATTATGCGCAGTGATGCCAAATTCATGATCTGCCCATGCGGTATTCATGTCGTCAGCCCATTTTGAGATTGCCCATGTGCATGGCCAATGGACCGCTTGCTCACTCAACTCACAAATCACATCCATACACAGATTTGGGAGAAGGTTGGAATATTTTTCTGCAATTTGATACAACAATTTTTTTCTGACACAACTCTACGCAGAAAATTCAGCTCAAGTAAATACCATGTTTGAAGAAAAATGTACAATTTACTGATTCATCACAGTGATTTTCTTGCAAATCTAACCAAAATGAGGAATTTTATGGGAAGTTTAGCAGCCAAAATTTTCTGTTTGGAACCAAAGAAATATCGCTAAAATTGCCCATTTTCCATTGACCAAATAATAATTTTGCATTTTTGTGGTGAATGATACATCTATATTCACTCATTTCTCGAACTTAATGTTTCCAAAAAGTGGGGTTTAATACATTATTTTTTCAGCTTCCATATATGTAAACAACTTACGCAGATTGTGGGAAAATGCATGAACTTGCGAGGTCAGAAGGGGTCAACTCAATGCACATGCGCTAGGTAATTATGTCATAGAAGCTTTCTAAAGGCAACAGTTGGCTGCTGGTAATTAATTTGTAACCAAAATGATCACCTAATAACTACTAACCTTGATTCGCTGCTTGGAAGAGATTGGCAAGCTTTGTGGCATCTCACACAGTTCAATCTTGCCTGAAATATCTGTTGCTGCAAGACAGTTTAACCATTCTGAGTATGTAACGTCCTGTAGAGAAAAATGTATTTTCTTATGTAGGGTCACCCAAAAAATTGTTATATTCATTGAATGCCTTAGCGCCTATCATGGCGGCTCGGCTAAAGCAGGGGTAATAATGTGATACTTTGTATTAAGCGCTGTAGAGTATATTTTGTATAGTAGCTGTGCTATATAAATGGACATAATAATATTATTATTACTATTATCATATGATTGTTGACCCTCAAAATACCCTGGGTATTTTAATAAAATTTGTGGCATATTTTTCCCTATAGCTTTTGAACAAAACAAAGAATCTGGTCAATCTACAATTGTCTTTGCCGTATCTGCAAACTACATGTAGCTAGCCTGAGCAGGCAGGCATGCATCAGTGTCAAGATTACTACTTCTGGTTGAATACCTCCTACTTCCTACTTAGCTACATGTAGCTTCCAGATAAGGGGAAACCCTATGGTTGATTGGCAAGGTGTGCTCCTATAAAGCCACAAGGATCATCAGAATGTGACAAAGATGGAGCTATCTAAATATTATTTGCTTCACTTACATCCTCACAAATATATTGGTAGTAAGTGTAAAGAGTCATAAAGAATTTTCAGGCCTAGAACAAATGCAATTCTCACAACTAAGCAAATACTCTCTGCCATATATCTTGGAATTCAGGCTAAATAATTTTCTAAAATGAAATATGTATAATCATTGAGATAAGCCCTAAAATCCTTAAATTAAAAACAAACATGGAGAAAGCTCATCAAAACCTAACAAAGCTTTGATAACCTATGGCAATTATGGAAAATCACATGATTAACAGCATATTGCAGGACACCACAAGATTAAAGGACTACTCACAGGATGTACCACAAGATTATGGGACTACTCACATCAACAATTTTAACTTCGTAAAGCATTGAGACAGTACAAAAACTTTAAAGATATTAAGCATCAATTGTATGAAAAGGAAAATGGAATGAAATGTTTGAGGTCTCATATTGTTCTACTTGTATCAAAAGATACACATGTGAGCTACTTTGAAGATTTCTGAGGAATCATTGTAAATATTTGAACAGAATTACAGATCAAGGCTATATAATTAGGACCCATTCTAACATCCGTCTATGCAGACTAGCTAGCTGCACAGCAATCTCAGAGTTACGTAGAAATCAAGGACTCACAGATGGAGTGTTAGTTGTACATGTCTGCTGCATGTTGACATTGTTGGAATATACGAGCCAGGTCAGATATATGCATTTCTTTTGACCTCTCATTTGTATAGTTAATTCCACTTGAGGAAAAGAAAAAAAATCACAGCATTTCAGTATTGCTAGTATCTTGCTATTTATCAAATATTTTTTAAAATTTGATGAAAGGTTTAGGGGAGGAAAACTTACCAAAACTGTACATGGGCTGTAAGTCTAGGATGCATTGTAAGATATGGCAAAATGGAATTTGAAAGAGACCTTCAGAAATGATACAAAAACTCACCAAAACATGGGTTTCCTGACAATAGATTTGGATTGGTTGGGTAGAGATGGAAGAGACATCTTGAAGAACCCTGGAAATAACAAAGCAAGCTTTTACTTCAATCATTTCTACTATTATTTCAGTGGCATGATCTATTCATTAGCATACTTGCCAACAATCTCTATTTGCTCCACACAACTTTTACATTATTTTTTTTTTACTGAAGGGCCATTCTCAGTCACGTATTTGACGAAAATCCTGAAAAATAGTTAATTTAAACCGAATTTTCTAGTATTTGTCTAGTAGTAGAAGTCTCTCATTTTGGATATTTAAATAACAATCTTACCCCAACAGATGGAGGGTCAATATTTTAAATAAGAGTACATCATTTTCTTTCAGAGGTCAACATTAGGTCAGTCACGTGTGTGACGTCGCAGGAAAAAGGGTCTTACATGTACTTGTTGGTATTCAAACCTACTTTTCTCGTATTTCCCTTGGAGTGCAAGTTTCCACTTTTCATTGCTGTATGATGGGCTTGCTCTGAACAGTTTGAAAGCAATTTTCCATAAATTAGTGAACATTCTTTTCTTTTAGAAGTTAAATTGGGTCGGTCGCGTGTGTGACCACTCAAAAAAGGGCATT